>OX374640.1:13617500-14217500 GCA_947347705.1 Nymphula nitidulata
TTGTAGAGCACCATTATTAAAGTTATCACTTAGGGTTTACTTCGATGATGTGAACATTTTAAATTTACCGTCGCATCAAATATTTGAAAATCATATGTCGCGTATCTAATATAGTAGTACGAAAACTGCGGTAGGTTCCGTGATACACACTATTTGTCTCCGCAAAATAAATGACCCTTATATGGATCAAGGTTTACGCCACTTAGAAAAATGCATCGCAAACAATTTTATTAAGTAATTTATTAGTTTTTTTATAGTTTGTTATGTTTGAGGTGGCAATCAAACATACGGCCCACCTGATGGTAAGCGGTTACCGTAGCCTATGGACGCTTGCAACACCAGGGGTATCACTTGCGTGTTGCCGACCATGTAAAAACATTTACAAGTCCTTTTTGAAGAACCCCATGCTGTATTCGTTGGAGAAAACCTCTGCAGGGAGCTCATTCCACAATCTGAGCGTACGCGGGAGAAAGTAAGAGAATTAATTTTTCAAACATTTTTAAAAATAATGTTAAAATAATTATTAAAAATGCTTGCACGCATTTTCAACAAGCTTCCAGCTTAGACTATAGTTCTTTCAGTCGTTTAATACTACAATAAATGTGTAATCTATAGAAAAGCTTAGGTACTAAGGATGAGATCTAACTGATTATCTTAACGTCACTAAAGCCGTAGCCGTTAATTTCTTAATAGATGAGAAATGAAAAATAAGAATTTTCGAGTTAATATTAACATTTCGTCTGTTTGCTCAACATTACTTATCTACTGTATTTTGATGTGTGTTATTGTTTTAATGTTACTGGTTTACTATTTTCTATTTATTTGTCATAAGTAGTTATTTTTTACATAAAACTGTGGATTTTTTTTATACAACTAAATGACAAACAAGCTGACGACCCACCTAATGGTAAGCGGTTGCCGCCGCCTGTAGACACCCCCGCAATCACAAGGAAAAATCACTTGATATTGCAGGTACGTTGTCATCCTTAGGCCTTAGATGAACTGCCGTCTGTTTTCAGTAATTACACTGGCTACCTTTTCCTTCAATACGAAACACAGCGAACTGTTTCACGGCTGAAATAAGAAAGACGGTGGTCAGACGACCCTACATACGGCCCTACCACCTAAATCTACCAAGAAAATATAGTTACCTAGGTATAATTAAAATGAAATTACTGAGAAACATTTAGAAGCTGAAGGTGTAAAGATTAGTAAAGTTTAATAAAGAATTCATCAAAGAGGTGGTAGGTACTAGCAACACTTTGACGTGACGACCCGACTCTACCACCGTGTTAGAGTTAAATTAAGGCGATTTAGGTTCCTTGGTGAATTTAAAATTATGTTTATCTATAAGCGAGTGAGGAGTTCGGTGGCGTAGTGGTTTGAGCGCACTGGTCCCGGGATGGGTCAACCAAAATTTCCAATCATGAGGTCCTCCGTTCTTCGGAAGGCACGTTAAGCCGTTGGTCCCGGTTGTTAGTTTTTTTACTTTTTTTATTTATTTCAGACTAAATCCATACATTTGTTACTAACATTCAATACTTATAGACTAATGTTAGTACAATTTTATGGATAGTATAAATGTAATTAATCATCTTGCCGAGGCAATGGGTCATATGTGTAGTGACCCAATGTCTCAGCATCAGACCGTCACAGCAGTCTGCAATCACACCCAAAAGACTGTTGGTGCTGCAGCGGAGTCTGTGCATTAACGAGGCAATTTAGTTGCGTATTATGGCATAAAAATCTTGTATGCGAGCCTCTGCAAACATGTCTGACGCATTACAGAATCGCGGCAACCCCAACAGTACTCTGAGCGCGTTATTGTACTGGATACGCAGGGCATTGTATGACTTTTGTGTGTATTTGACCCACAGGCTGCATGAGTAAAACGATTGGCAACATGCTTTAAATAAAGTCACTTTTACTTCCTTAGTACATCGCGCAAACCTACGAGCCAGCATATTGCACCTTACTGCCAATGCCCTGCGCTCCCTTTCCATGTCCGTGTCATCTGACAGATCTTCGGTGAGCCAGTGGCCCAGGTACTTAAAACGTGAGACTCTAACCAAAGGAGTTCTGTTAATTTTAACAGGGGGTATCTCAGAACTACCTCTGTATAGCGACCTAAATACCAAAATTTCCGTTTTTTGTGACATTGTACCTGAGACCATGGGTCACCGCATATTGTTCACAGTTCTGCAGCAGTTTTCTGAGGTCACTTATCGAAGGACCATATCGTCCGCGTAACTAATGTTGTTAAATTGTAGACCGTCAATCAGCGTGGCGGTGTTATGGCCCAAACTCCTCACGTGTTTCTCCCATGTGGGAAGGCCTGTGCCCAGCAGTGGGACGTATATAGGCTGGTGATGATGAAGCTAGTATCCATTTCACAAGCGCTCAATATATGCTGAATTCGGATCAGACATTGGTGCGTTTAATATTATTATTTCTGATATTTTTCCTTCCTTATGCCTGCGCATCGTATCCTCAGAGAAACAAGGTCGTATTGATTTGTTCGAATTCTTATAATCCTGTCAAATGTAGGTAATAGATACCAAATAAAAACCCGCTACAATAGTTAGTAATCTTTATCTAAAACCTTCTTTGCTTTCAAGTTTCAAGTCCTTATTACAGTTTCTACTTTCTAGCCTTTGTTGTTTTTTTACAAAATAACGTTGTAATCAATATTCTGCGATGAAGGTTGTCCAACATAAAAACAATGACTGTTTGTCGTGTCTAGCCTTTTAGGGAAGAGTCGGTGCTTATGCGCACGATTAGGGATATTCTACAACTTTAAGGCACAAATTACTTATAGCATTTCAGTATTTTAATTTGCCATTGTAAGAATTTAGGGGAATTGTCTTTGAACGCAATCAAGCAAGAGGCACTAATATCTATAAAAACTGGACCCGGCAAAATAAACGCCAACAAAATCAAAAATGCGAAAGTTACTGTCTATCTGTTACCTACTCACGCTTAAACCACAGAACCGATTCAGATTAAATTTAGTATGCGATAGTAGTTTGAAACTCTGGGATACAAAACGTAGCTTTTTGAACTTTAACCCACTTACACGCGGGTGGAGGCTCGGGCGGCCACTAGTACGTACATAACTAACGTTTTATATTAATTTATATGTAGGCATAGGCAGCGTGTGAGTAGTATGCATAGGATTAATGAAATGCCAATAAATAAAACAAGACAACTAATTTTATTTAATCTGTGGACGTGGGTTTGTTTGCCACCCTTATCGTATGCTAAAGAGCATAACTTGCTGCTTGACAACGTGACGGTTCAGTCACAAATAGAGAGTATTAGTTAGACACACAGATAAAATTGTAACAGAAAAAAGTAAGTAACCCCGGGCCTCATTAGTCGTCTTTCTAATACCATCTCATTGATACTATTCTTATGAGCCTAAACACGCTATATCTGCTGTAAGTTTCTGAAGGTTCAGCATAAAAGTAGTATGATGATCTGCGGAAGTTAGTAAAACCCTTTTGCCAAGTAGGAAATGTTCTGATTATCATCAAACGCCTGAACAGATCTTCATAAATTATAGGTATGAACCATCCTGATCAGGTCAACTTTCAAACGAAAAATCCAAATTTAAATCGGTCCATTCCTTCAGGAGCTACGATGCCACAGACAGACACACAGATAAACACGTCAAACTTATATCATCTCTCTTTTTGCGTCTTGGATTAAAAAGATAAAGTTAAAACGTTCATTGTCACAAAAAATAGATTCCAATTCCCATCATTGCAGCCAAAAGACGTCCACTGTTAGACAAATAACTCTTAATTTAAGAGACGAAGCAAATCGCCTTATACTTATGGCAATAGAAATAAAAACAAAGTAATTTATCAAGCAGAATAGCCCAGGCAATGAGCACATTACAATGCTTGCCCAGTCGCAGCTCGAGGAGAATGCCTACAGTGAAGCCTTACCTCAATAAACTTTCCTCTTGGATCCCAGTCCTTATTTCTTTAGTGTAAGAGTCAAATTGTAACGTGTGTGTGTTCTGTTGTACCTTGTACGTGGTCATGACCTGACCGCTAATGTGTGGTGTCGTGTATTCTATTTGTATTGAACAAAAACAAATAAATATTTCCTCTTTCAATTGAGCAACTACAAAATACTAAATAAGCGACTGGGCGCCAATCATTGAGTAGTCGCCCAAATCCCTAATCAGATTTTATTTGTGTATCGCGTACACACTGCTTGCCTTTCTCAATAGCCAGTTCTGCAGAGCTTGAGTAATCAGGGTGTGGCTTGCTTTCATATTCGGCCTCATCATCTACTAGGTGGTAGACCCGTATGTAGGGTCGTCTGGGTAGGTACCACCGCCTTTCTTATTTCAGCCGTGAAACAGTTTGCTGTGTTTCGGATTGAAGGGAAAGGTAGCCAGTGTAATTACTAGGCATAAACGGCATTTCATCTTAGGCCTAAGTATGACAACGCGCCTGCAATATCAAGTGATTTTTCCTTGTTATTGCAGGTGTCTATAGGCGGCGGTAACCGCTTACCAACAGGTGGGCCGTCGGCTTGTTTGTTATCTAGTTGTATAAAAAAAACATCTCGTCAGATGAAATGACGGCCGTACCCGTTCAGAATAATAATAAAAAACTTTTTTCATAATGCACTACTGGAAGAATTTCCGCTTCGAAATAAGGAAATCCTTTGTGCTTACAAACCTTATCAATTGTATGTTTTATTTGTCTTAAGTGCGTTATGTCCTACTAACCGCAAATATAACGCTACCTAAGCTAAATCGTAGGTTTTACTGCTAAACTAAATACAAATAAACTCGAATACGATTTGTGCAATTTTGCCCTTACTTTAGCCCAGTTTTCAAAACTGCTGACGCTAATTAATCTCATAGAATTTAATAAAGTAAATATAGGTAACAATTATTAATAGGTAGGTATATTATTATCACGTAGTATTAAACTCTGAATTGAACTGGCTTATGAGACACAGCAGGGATAAACTTAGGAGCCATAGACTAGAGATATACAGGCTGGTGCCGTCAATACGACAATAAATTAAAAGATGGGCTATATTAGTTCATAGAAAGGGTTTGCCACTTTCAAAACCTCTTATTCATTTGATAATGTCCTGAAATTTGTATGAAATAAAATAACATTCGCTGCATTATGTCATACAAAGTTTCTGAAATTATCAAATCAATAAGATGTTTTTGAAAGTGGCAAACTATATTTACGAACTAATATAGCCTATGTTTAAATTTAATGTCGTATTTATTTATTTAAAGACTCTTACTAGCTTACAGTAAAACCAAAACGCCAGCAAGTTAGTTACATAGTAAGTACTTAATTGAAATTAAAAAGTCTTAAGTCTAGAGATCCACCACCAAAACTAAGTAGTAAGATTAATATATGTCAGTCGGCAAAGAATACAAATGGTCAATATAAGAATTTAGAAGAAAAATCACAAATAGTCAATATTACAAAACACTAACGCCAAAGACCTATTTATCTTGCAAAAAAAATGCATACGAATACTAGTCAACATCAAACAGACTGAAACATGCAGACCGCACTTTGTTGACCTTAAAATCCTAACCCTGACCAGTATGTACATACTTGAAATTTGCAAGTTCGTTAGACTAAACCCAAATTATTTTCAGTCAAAGGATGATATGCGCGATACATGCTTAAATACCCGCTCCAAAGGAAATCTTGCTCTACCAGTCAGTAGACTGCAGCTTTTTAATTCCAGTACCAAGCTAATGTCTATTAAAATATATAACAGAATTCCAGTTTGCCTTAAGTCGGAAGTCAGGTATGAACCATTTGTAAGAAAACTAAAAGAGTATCTTATACAAAAATCATTCTATACTCTAGAGGAGTTTTTTTTTTAATAGTGACATGATTATATACCTAATGATTTTATTATTTCTATTATATGCTTGATATGACTTGTAAAGTAACCTGTGAAAATTTGACTATTGTGTTTAATTATTGTATTCAGTTATATGTTATTAATTATTGAATTTTATATGACATTGTACAATTTAATTCAATTATAATTTAATTAGTTTAAGTCCACAAATTGTAGTGCCCTAACGGGGTTCCATGATTGTATACTTTTTCATGATGACACCAAACAAACAATGGAAACAATAAACGATTATGATTATGATTATGATTATGATTACAATTGACAAATAGTCAAAATACAATTTATAGGTAAAACACAGATGTTAAATACAATATAATGCACAATATAAAGAACTAAGAAACAACTGGGCTTTTCTGCAAAATTGCTGAAAGCTGTCAGCAAATATGTCGGTATCATAGTCGTGAGCGAGCATATCACTAATGAGCCATAAAGCACGAGTAGTAGGCGCGTGTGCAGCGTAGCTGGTCCGCGTCGGCGGCCGCCACAGAAGGCGCGGCCACCTCCTCCCACGGCCGTCCCCTCCACATCCCAACTCAGGTGCACGGGAACAAGTAGCCTAATTCTACTCACTACACCGGGATTATCTATCTTGTTATGGATGATCGATAGATAATGCATTATCAACTGCATAGTCCGCCTGAGCTCAAGAGTCTCTAAACCTACCATGCCAGACACAAATAAGGACGGATACAAGTATGGATAATAACCATACTTCTTTTTATACATCCAACGGGCAAATTTGCGTTGAATTTTTTCCATCAAAAGGGTGTATTTACCTTCGTACGGATTCCACACAATGGCGCCGTATTCGAGTTTACTTCGTACATAAGCGTTGTAAAGCACCAAAGCAACTTCTAATCCTTCAAACTGTGGTATTGACGGCACCACCCACTATATCTCTAATCTATGACTATACCTTAGTTTATTTACCTCACGAAATTTGAGTTGTAGCACCTCTCCACTTTATACAGAAGATTATAGCTAAATACACTGCCTTGTAGTGATTGCTCCTGCGGTAGGGTCGGCAAGGCTCATTGAGAAAGCGATAACAAGCACGTCTCCTACGCTGTTAAGATATCGATGAGATTCCTCTTAGAATTATTGTTCTAAACCCGTGTTCTTGATTTTTAAAGGGCAGGCAGCGTGTGATTATTGTGTTCAAGTTGCTATGAGCGTTAGTAGGCTACGGTTAAAACGCGTGAGTAGTGTCCAAGGTGCTACGATCGCTTACAGGCTACGGTAACACGCGTGAGTAGTGCCTAAGGTGCTACGAGCTAATAACGCCTGAGTAGTGTCCAAGGTGCTACGAGCGTCTATAGGCTACGGTAATAACGCGTGTGTCGAGCCCAAGGTGCTACGGGCGTCTATAGGCTACGCTAATAACTCGTGAGTAGTGTACGGTGCTACAAGCGTCTATAGGCTACGGTAATAACGAGTGAGTAGTGCTCAAGGTGCTACGAGCGTCTATGGGCTACAGTAACAAAGCGTGAGTAGTGCCCAAGTTGCTACGAGTCTCTGTAGGCTACGGTAACAGCTTATTATCAAGTGGGCCGTTCGCTTTTTGACACATCTTTGAAGGTAGGTACTTTATTTTACAATAAAAGCCATCAGGTATCTAATAAGGTGTAGTGAATTGCAATAAATATATGGATATGACAATCGTGACTCTATTTGCTATTATTGTAAAATGTTGCAAATACTTTTAAATAAAATTCTGTTACATTGTATCTCTAAACAGTAATGGCTATTAGACCGTGATATTAACAAAGAAAAATATATTATCACGATAAAAACTACGTTTATAAATGATTAAATAGCGTTTAGTTAACCTTGGTGGACAATGAACTTTTTAAATTAGACTTTTATGGACCAGATGTATTTAATTTTATATGGGAAATGGGTGGCAAAACAGCGTAGGGCCCGCCGTAGCAACTTGGGCACTACTCACGCGTTGTTACCGTAGCCTAGACGCACGTAGCACCTTGGGCACTACTCAAGCATTGTTGACGTAATATATAGACGCTCGTAGCACCTTGGGCACTACTCACGCGTGTTACCAATGCCTATAAACGCTCGTAGAACCTTGGGCACTACTAACGCGTTGTCCCCGTAGCCTATAGACGCTCGTAGAACCTTGGGCACTACTCACGCGTTGTTACCGTAGCCTAGACGCACGTAGCACCTTGGGCACTGCTCACGCGTGTTACCAATGCCTATAAACGCTCGTAGAACCTTGGGCACTATTAACGCGTTGTCCCCGTAGCCTATAGACGCTCGTAGAACCTTGGGCACTACTCACGCGTTGTCACCGTAACCTATAGACGCTTGTAGCACCTTGTGCACTACTCTGCCTACCCTGTGAAAATCAGATTACGTTATGTTGATTGCGTAGGACACCATAGCGTTATATTTGGTCAGTTGCAATTCAACGATCATTTTGATCAATTTTAACATAGCCGCAACCACGAATTAGTTTCTCATGAATTTGAGTGCTAAACGAAGCAATGCGAAGGTAGAAGATGTCATGAAGATATCATGAAATACATGACTTTGAAAAGTTAACGCGCGTTGTTAATTTTGGTCTGTTACATATGAATAAGTTTCTTGATTGTTCTATTTATTAATGGTGTAATAAATAATAAATAAATAAAATATATCGTCAGATAGTCGTCTAGTGCACGTGGCCTCCACCTCATGACTCATGACCAAGCCTGCTGCCAAAAAACTTGAATAAAAAACGTTTGTCACAGAAAGCACTTGAACTTTGACCTCACGACCAATAACTTGAATATTAAGTAATTCTTTTGTTGTTGGGTAACCAGGCGAAATAATTATATTTTTCTTATATGTAAGTCGAGGTTATTATTTGTTGTAGGCTTTTCGATTTCTTTTTTATTATTATTTACCATTATCTTTATACGATAAATGTTTTGTAGCTTTGAAGCATGTGAAGATTATGAGAACGCTGTACCATGCACCAACAAACATGAGCTAATGCTAGGTTAGCTTTATTTTGGCGCTAAGAAAAAGTTCTGTAAAAAATAGGCTAATCGCGACTCCTAACCTTGGCAAAAATGGTTACCTTCAACCATCTGTCAGTAAACCATACTTCCAAAAATCTTACTACGATTATTTTCTCCGTGCTACTACAATTGTGTTGATGGATGTTCGTTGCTCAATCACAACAGAATAGCTTTACGGATCTGGATATAATTTGGCACAGACATAGATCATAGTCTGGAATGGTACATAAGATAGTTTTTTTCAATCCCGGTAATGCTTTCCTATTGGATAATGAAGACGAAGTCGCGGCCGTAAGCTAGTTGTATTATACATCATATTTATTCTTTCCCAGCTATCATCCAGCAAGCCCGTCTCCAAAATCGTGCTCCATGCTCAAGACTTCTCCATCTCCAACAACGAGGTCAAAGTCACGGGTAATGAAGACCCTCCGAAGGTCACGGATGTCAAGTTGAATGACACATACAACCTGCTCACTTTCACCCTAGACAAGGAGTTGGACCCTGATACCAATTATACCCTGACTGTACCCTTTTATGGAAATCTCAAGTATGGCCTGGACGGAGTTTATATCAGTACTTATGTGAATAAAAAGACCAAAGAAAAAGAGTAAGTTAGACCTTAATAATATGTCTTACTTAATTACATTACGTCATTAGTTAACTAACTTTTGTGGCCTATTTTTTTTGTGTTACCGACCAGCTGGTGGAGCGGTCTGTACCCCTTGCTATATAGCCTACTCGGTCAGGGTTCCCGAATTAAAATCTGGTAGGAGCTAATGTTTGTATGATGAGTACGAGCATTTGTTCACGAGTCATGGATGTTTACATGTTCATTTAGAATATTTAATTTTCTTATCTCTGTATACATATAATTATCATTATTTCTCCGTTATCTAGTATCCATAACACAAGCTCTTAATGATGTCTACTGTGGGCTAGATAATAGGTGTGACTGTATGATTATTATTATTTACATACCTGACTTTTTTGGTCTATTTTTATAAAAATCTGGAACCTGCCTGAACATGCCAAGTCCGCACTTTGCATGTTCGAGGAGCTGTGACCGTAAAATACTTAATTACGTTTGCTTGTATTTTTTTTTTTCATAAATAAGATGACAAACAAGCTGACGGGCCACCTGATGGTAAGTGGTCACCGCCGTCTATAGACACCTGCAATAACAAGGATAAATCACTTGATATTGCAGGTGCGTTGTCATCCTGTGGCCTAAGATGAAATGCCGTCCATGCCCAGTAATTACACTGGCTACCTTTCCCTTCAATCCGAAACACAGCGAACTGTTTCACGGCTGAAATAAGAAAGGCGGTGGTACCTACCCAGACGACCCTACATACGGGCCTACCACCTAGATCAGTACAAAATAAAATCATGTTTTCATCTCGACCCTAGTTTTTTTCTACTCCTACACTGATGTCTCTCTCTCTCTGACATTAACTATTTTTCACCAGGTACCTGATAGCGACCCAATTTGAAGCTATATCGGCTAGGAAGGGCTTCCCTTGCTTCGATGAGCCAATGTTCAAGGCCACGTACCGCATCACACTCGGACACCAGAAGCAATTTACAGCCGTCTCCAATATGCCGCTCGCCAACTCTATTGAATCTAAGTAAGTGCACATAATTGTTTAGTAATAATATTTCAATTTTGATGTGAGTGGAATCTAAGTATTATTACAAAAAGAATTTTATTAAGTTTGCTAGTATAAAAAACCAATCCAGTTGGCATTAATTGAAGTTGATTTTTTTATATACCTAAGCGCAAATAAAGTACAAAATATATTTGTGGCACAATTTGTGAAATTGTGTAATGGTATGTTTAATTTTAGTGCCGTGGAATCACATTGGTCATGGGAGGAAATGCAGAAGAAATTCAAGTAAGTATTCCATATAAAATCCGTTTTGTCTTGAATTACCATAATTTGTATTTAAATATTATATTTTCTTTTTCGAAGGAAAGATCAGTCAGAATTCGTATGGGATATTTTTGAGAAGTCTGTACCCATGTCGACGTACCTGGTAGCATTCGTAGTGTCCAAGTTTTCGTTTGTGGAAAGTCCTCCGGAGCTGTCCAACACAAAGTTTATGATCTGGGCGAGGAGTGACGCTATTGACCAGGTGAAGTTCTTATTTATGTGTTAAAATGTAGGATATCATAACAAAATTATTTGGCTGTTGACTAACCTCTGTAAAAGGTTGACAGATACCTCTAAAGTGTGCAAAATAACAATAGAAAATAATTTATCATACAACAAATAAAGTCAATTATATCATCTAGGTAAAAAGTTAAGAATGAACTTTAATATGAAAAGTTTATATTATTAACATGTAAAATTTCTATGTAAGTATTTAATATTCCAAAAGACACCTTTTAATAACTCCAAAAAAGTCTATGATCCAGGACCAACCATATGTATTGAGTAATTTAAACTCAACTTATAATGAAAAAGATATCTTTTATTTTCAGACGGCATACGCAGCTAACATTGGCCCTCGCGTGCTTACCCACTTTGAAAAATTCTTTAACGTGTCATTCCCGCTGCCAAAACAAGACATGATCGCTATCCCTGACTTCTCTGCCGGCGCCATGGAGAACTGGGGCCTCATTACCTACAGGGAAACCGCACTACTTTACGACAAGGACCAATCGTCTTTCTTGAACAAGGAGAGAGTTGCTGAGGTAAATAGAAATGTGCAGTTTGTAATGAAACGTAAGATAATATTGATTTGAGGAATGATAATATTGATAACTGTCAGAATTAAAACAGTAAATAAAAAAAAATGTAGAGAACATTTTATTTAAGAACGTTTAAGAACCAGTTCAAAGTCGAATATCAAGATAGCGTCACGAGTCTACACTGGTTCCAATTTTTTTTGCTATGACTAATAAGAAAATAATATATTAACAGAGTAACGAATAAAATGCAGCTCAGCGCATTCAGTGATTTACTTTTCTAAAATCAAACTAAATTTTATAGTGGCCAAAAATCGATGTCATTATGATAGTTCTGAAATAACCCACTAATTATCTAATATTTGTAGGTTATAGCCCACGAGCTAGCCCATCAATGGTTTGGAAATCTGGTAACGATGAAGTGGTGGTCAGATCTATGGCTGAACGAAGGTTTTGCGACATTTGTAGCGTCGATCGGCGTGGATGCTGTGGAACCTGCGTGGAGGGCTGACATGAGTTATGGTGTTGATAACCTGTTGTCTGTACTGAGCCTGGATGCGCTAGAATCTTCGCATCCCGTAAGTAACAGATATAATGGAATTTTAAATGATATTTAATTTATCAAAGTGGGGATAGAAAATGGCATATAGATGGTGTTTGTTATTAATAAGACACACCTTTAAGATTGTCATGATCCAGAAATTATGTTCTATTTATACATTTTAAGTCTCTTTCTAAAAAAGTGCCTGTTATTAGATTTTCGCAACAGCAAAGTTATACAGGGATATAAGCGAAAATATAAATAGTAATATATTTTAATATACTCGATAACATGTTGATTTATATAAAGCGTCTGATAATTTGATATATTTTCTTTTAGGTATCAGTTCCAATTGATGACCCAAAACGCATCAACGAGATCTTTGATGAGATATCGTATCGTAAAGGCTCGACACTGATCCGCATGATGACCATGTTCCTCGGGGAATCCGTCTTTAGGAAAGCTATACACAAGTAAGAGTTCTACAGGGAGCTATGTTAGGGCAACATTCAAAAACAAGTCATTTTTCTTTACTGCCTAGTGAGTAAGGAAGAAAAGACTTTACTTACCTACCTATGTATTCTGTGCTGCTACATTTATTTGATCATTGCATACTACTGCAGTGAGTTTTGCGGCGCATTTCGAAATAATATAATTTTTCTACAGTTATCTTATCAAATATTCATACCAAAACGCTGAGCAAGATGATCTGTGGTGGGAATTGACGCAGATGAACCAGAAGTATGGTGGCATGTCGCGCAACGTGACGGTGAAAGAGGTGATGGACACCTGGACCACGCAGACCGGATACCCCATACTGACCATCAATAGAGACTATGCGGACAACTCGCTCACTATTACACAGGTGGGTAGAAGAGTTTGGTATTAAAATCATCTTCATAACCACGTTTATGCTCTTTTTTGTGATGATTATCTGTCTAAAACGCAGTTTATTAGATTGTGTGGAGAAACCAGGAATAAAAGGAATATTTATTGTCCATAAATCTCTTAGTTATTTCGTAATTTACTTTTTATTCCTAAAATAGCAGTCTAAAATAGATAGCGGGTAACAATGCAAGTATGATCCGGTGCTTCAGCGCCAGTTTTGCCAGCGGTCTAAGGACCATCTTCCATTTACCATTGAAAGTGTTACATGCCGGACTTTCTAGGCCTTGAGCTTAGGGTGATTTAATTTATTGTATCGACATATACCTACTAAAACAACCAACGTTGTCACACACTGACTTCAGACTTCACAGCTATAGTAACGTTAGCTTTCACACCCTTTTTGATAGTTTTTTTTTCGGGGAGGAATCCGCTTACGGACCTTCCCGCCGCTGGCTAAGCGACGGGCGTATGTGGGGGTCGCCGAGTGCCTGCTCGTATTGGCACTGGGAATACCTACTTAAACTCCCCGGTAGCTCCACTGCCCTTCACAGGGGTAGCCTGGGCTCTGCCGAAGCAATTACACCAATCCACCCCCAGAGCTCTCACATCCTAACGTTACAGTGCATTGTTTGACTATCTACTCAGATGAGCTCGCCGACAGAACCAAGCAAAGGTGTGTGTCTCAATCATAGCCCGCTCTGATTGTCAAGCGTTTCAATCCAACTATTACAAATGCTCACACACTTAGTAACCAACTATTTTTTTTATACAAAGCACTACAAATGACTCAACACCACCTGATGTGAAGCGGTAAGAAGAGTCCATATGCGAAGACAGCTAGTGCAGGTCAGACATTGCTCTAGCCGCCTCCACCTTGCCGGCCCGGAAGTTGTTTTTTCACGCCTCTTTTGAAGGAACCCATGTTATAGGAAGGAGGGAACACATGTGCTGGCAAAGAATTTCAAGTTCTGGAAGCTCAACAAAGAAAAGATCTACTAATTTCTTTGTACGTGGAGACAGTGAATTGATGACTTCGAAGACCGGCACGCGTGCTCCTGAGTACGAAGGGGGAAGTTGTATTGTATTTCATTGTATCCAGAAACGCTACCTGTCCCTGGGCGCTCGCTCCCCTACGTCGGCGTCGTGGTGGGTGCCGCTGCGAGTGTTGTGCGAGGCGGACGTGGCAGCGGCGGCGGACGCGGCGCCCGGCGTGCTGCAGTGGCTCGCCGACGACGAGGGAGTGGCGCTGGACCACAAGTTTGACCACGGCGCCCAAGCTGACCAGTGGGTGCTGTTCAACTATGATATGATCGGTAAGATTCTTGTGAAAATAAATAAATTATCACTTAAAAAAACAGGCAAATTTTCCAGACAATTTGTTGACAGAGACAAAAAACAAATTTGTTTTTCATTAAAACGGCACTCTTATTCGTTGCATAGAAAAAGTAAGAAAATGAGGTCGCTAATCCCCGACATCTCTCTAGAAAAACTGTGAGCATTTGATAATCAATTTGTGCCTTAGTAATATATTTTTCACAATAACTGCATCATCTTCACCAGCCTATATACGTCGCATTGCTGGGCACAGGCCTTCCTATATGGGAGATACACATGAGGAGTTTAGGCAATAACACCACCACGCTGGCCCAATGCGGGTTGATGGGTTAGTGGTTGCAGGAACAACAAGGACCAACGGCTTAACGTGCCTTCCGAAGCACGGAGGAGCTCGAGAGTGCTTAAACCAATACGCTACCGAGCTCCTCCGCCACCAAGCTCCTCAACAACTATACTCGACAATAATCCTTTAATAGTGGACACAAAATAATATGTTTAACTGATGATGCCTCAACCTGTATGATGTCAGATATAGTTCTTTTATATATTTGTAGGCTTTAAGTAATTTTAAATAACCATAATTATGCATTGCTGCGATACATCTAAAAATATGTATACAAACACCTTGTTGCTGCTACAAAAAAGTCCATATTTCAAACATATTTAGAAAGTCGCATTTTGAAAGTCCGCTTCAATTTGACTACGTTCTAACTCACATTTTCTGTCACTAAAGTTTGGGTTCACATGAATAAAATACTTCCAGCCCCGTACCGTGTGAACTACGACAAGCGTAACTGGCAGCTCCTGTCGAAGGCGCTGGCCAGCGACAAGTATGATACTGTGCCGGTGCTCGGCAGGGTCCAGCTCCTATCCGACGCGTTCGCTCTAGCCTGGACCAACAGACTTGACTACAACACCACGCTCAGGTAAGAACAATACACCACACATCATTAGCCTATATACTCCGCCACAAGGCACAGGCCTGGCTACATGGGGAAACACATTTGTTTTTATCTTAACGGGGTAACTCTTGACCTTCATCTCATCTGTTGGTAAGTGAAGATAAGCGCAAATCGAGCTTCACATGGATTCTTCAACCACAGAGGAACTGGCTATCTTACCTCTAACTGCCGGAATACAACAATGCCGTTAACATTGATGTTATGGCGGCAGACTTAAGTAAGATGGTGGAAGCTAGCCAGGAGGACTTAGAAAAGCCCAAACCGAACAGAAAATTTCTGCCCACACGGGAATTGGACCCCGGACCTCTAGATCTGAGTTCGGTGGTCTCAACCACTAGACCACGGAGGCGGTTAAAACATGGGGGGCTTTGGGCCGTGACACCACCACGCTGGCCCAATGAAGGTTTCTGGGTTTGCAGTAACAACCGGGACCAACGGCTTAACCTGCACAATGAAGCATGGAGGAGCAGGATTTACAAATTTTGATGGACCCATCCGGAATTAGCGATGGCGAAAGTTGCTTTGTTTTCATAATCGAGATCGAGGTCAGAGCGCCCAAACCACTGCACCATCTGCATGTACATGTAAGTTTGTGTGTGAGTGTGTAGTGTGTATTGTATAGGGGTATGTTTGTAAGTGTTTTTATTTTTATTCAGAATAAAGGTGGTGGACCACATATTTAATATGTAATCTCGATCATCCCACTGCATAATTTTCGGTATCATATAACTTTATCTTCTTACTAGCCTCTCGACCTACCTTCGTCGTGAATCAGAATACCTGCCTCTCACTACCGGACTGAGCGCGCTAGCTAAGATCGAAAATGTTCTCAAGCGGTCACCCGACTACGGAGCCTTCCAGAAGTTCATCAGGAAGCTAATCACTGACACTTACGAGCGCGCTGGGGGATTGGCCACCAAGAAGATTGTTGATGGAGAGAATCTGAACAGTGTGAAGATGCAGGTATGTGGTTTTCTGGGATACTCGAGTTCATATGGTATGATTGAAGAATCTTTTTGATACTTTAGGGCCACAATGTGTATCGGCTATCCCATGGCGATTGCAAAGACCAGGAAGATAAACATCGCTGATCGCGGATAGGCTGGAATACCTTCCCCTCAGTGAAAAAATCTCCGATTTTTTTATTGCGTTACTTTTCCTACTTGGATAATTATTCTCTACCCTGACACAGACTATCTAGCCCAAAAAGTACTAGAATGGCGAAATATTCTGAGCATATATTATTATAGTAATTTGTCATTAACGGGATTCGAATCCGGGACGTCTGGTTCAGGGTTCAGTAAATAGGGGTATTGACTACTCAATAGACCTAACCTTTCATACCGTCATTGGCTTTAATAGGCTATTATTTTAATTCAGTAGTCACTGGTTTGATGATACTATTTGCATCATGCATGTCGCATATTTTAGACCCAAACTAGCCAAATATTCTTGCCTAAACCTTCTTAGCATAAACTAGATATTTCTTGAATAACTTGCTTTCACGAATGTATTCGCGTTCAGGTGATGACATCACAATGGGCGTGTCGTATGAAGGTGCCAGGGTGCGAGGAAAACGCCATTCAGCTGTTCCAGGACTGGATGGACACCAGCGATCCTGACACCAATAACCCGTGAGTTACTTTGTAAAAGGGATAACATCATAGTTGTAGCAAATAAGGATGAAGCTCTGATGGTAAGCGGTATCCATGTATCTATTAAGGACCACAAAGTGGGGACTGCTCTAACCATCTGAGCTACCAAGCATTTTGGATAGCCCTATGATTTTTTGTCTATTTGCGTCGTCATCTGTTTTGCGTTCTGTTACACCCTGAATATGTTAGGGATAATACTTTCGCAGTTTCTTTTAGTATTGCAGTCCGCGTGAAACCATTCTCCGATGTGGGTAAGGGGCCCTAGATTTATTCACCAAATATATAAAGTTTTTCATTGTAGCTACATATTTATTTTTTACCCCACCGTTCAGTCCCAGCCCCAGGATATTTTTTATTTTTATTCTTCAAAGGCCGACGACGGAAGCATGCTACACCCAGATTCCTCAACCACAGAGGAACTGGCTATCTTACCTCTAACAGCCGGAACACTACAATGCCGTTAACATTATTGCTAAGGCGGCCGACTTGTGACAAAGGTACGATGGTGGTAGCTAGCCAGGCGGACTTCGAAAAGCCCTACCACCAACCAAACCGAGCCTCTTGATCTGAGATAGGTGGTCCCGGAACGTGTTGAGACATGTTCCCAAGCTGAACAAATGTTTGTTTTCTGTTAGCATCCCGCTGGACCTGCGTCGCACGGTGTACTGCGTGGCGCTGAGCCGCGGCAGCGTGCATCACTGGCGGTTCGCGCTGGCGCGGATGCAGCGAGCCAACGTGGCCGCCGCCCGCGACCAGCTCCTCGGAGCGCTGGCCTGCACCCGCGAGCTATGGATACTGACGCAGTAAGCCACCAACATACCTAGCGATTGGGATGTTGCCTAACTTTGAATATGGTGCTATTTTTCACAGATTCGGAGAATAAACGCTCCTGTTACCCATAAAAACAATTCAAACTTAAAAAATATGGAATATTGTTGAAGTTACACTGTTTAGATTTTTTTTTAAATTGGTCAATTTTTTTCCAAAATTTATCAAAAATGTTGATGGTATTAGATTGCTCACATCAAATAAAACAAGTATTATTATGGCCACTTTGAATAAAACATACATATTACATAGTTAAAATTGATTTTGCCAATATGCCCATACATTTTGTAGTAAAAAAGAAACATGTGACGTCACCTGTTCCGTAGATTTAGTATAGAGCGTTTTTGGATGATGCGCCGCTACACATCAAACATACCACTTTATCTCTGAAACTATTGATCATAAACATACTATTTCTTCTGCAATATTTCTTCTTGAGCTATAGACTTCTTATTTATGAAATAAAAAAAAGTTGTCAACTACCCTATTGCAATCCCGCAGGATTAATATGCGGGATTCCATTGATAATATGGTGTATTCCCGTTGTCCCCGTACTCTGTGTCCCCGTCTAAGGGGATAATATCAAATTGAAACTACAGATTTTTGTGTAAAAATCAACACATATTAAACATTTTTTACATTAATCAACAGAAAATATTTCGTTTATCAACCACTCAAGCAGATACCAGACATAATTGATTTTTTAATTGACATAGCCCTCTGGTGAGATAACGCCGCTTGACGGATCAATTAAGTATAAGTAATTAGTAATCAGTTTTGTAAGATTCATTTTTTTAATTTTTGGCATAGTTTTTCTGTAGGTACATAGACCTCTCCGGGGCTCCGTACATTTTTTAAACATCTCTTTTATGAAGCCTGTAGCGGGCTTCTCACTGTTATACACCGCTTTTTTTTAATTAGTACAAAAAAAAATATTTGGAAGTCTCAGTAGTCGTTACTGATCACTTAAACGTAATAATAAAATCAAATTTTCAAAATTGTCAACAAAAAATACAAGAATTGTTCAAATCATTATGGAATCAATGAGCAACACGTGCCTGTTTATTTTTCCGTAGTATTTTTCCGTTTACACTATTGGCCGTCGAGCCCATTGATAAATCCCTTCCAAAAGCGCGTCATACATCAAACCTCCCGCCCGCCCCTTCCCGCGAATATTGGTTATGAATTTTTTTTATGAATGGTTACCTCCACAAATGCAGCGTCATTTGGGATAGAAACAAATGATAATAACTTTGTTATTTATAAATATTAAAAAATATTCTAACATAATATATTTGATAGCAACGCCACTCCTAATTAGCCTTTAAAGTTTTTGTACTAATTAAAAAGTAGTGGTGTATAAACGATGATGACTAAACGAATATTTATAGTATAATAGAGAGAGTATGGACTTGTTTGTTTCTGTTATATGTGAACTATATATTCTAAATATTTCATGAGTGCCACATTGTTGCCAATATAAATCTTATCATAAGCGTACACACTTTATTTCACATTTTACACTAGTCTCTGTTTTAGTTGCTTTATTATTATTATACATCTTATTTTATTTAGTGTGTTATCTGTCTGTTACATTTTGAAAGCAAGAAGCCCTCGGGTTGTAGCAGAATACCAGTGCTTTGTTCACATCCCGCGGTGTGAACAAAATCCAGTCACTGAGTTGCGACCCTTTTGCACTTCTACAACGCACACAATTATTGTTGTTTAATGTGTATTGTTATACCTAAGTAACTGTTTTGTTCAAATTCAAACTGTATTTGTGTGTGATGAAGAAATGAAAATAAATCTTTTATCTATCTATCTATATTTTCTCTGCGGCCCTTCGAGCCGGTACCCAAGTAGAACATGACAGATTGGTGATTCATTCAGATACTTGGAGTGGGCCATCACGGAGGGCTCGGAGGTCCGGCGCCAGGACGCGGGCGGCGTCATCGCGGCCGTCGCGCGCTCCCACGTCGGATACTACGTCGCCAGGGACTTCATCTACGACCGGATCCAGGATATATTTAAAGCGTCAGTATTATACAACTAGATGACAAACCATTTTTGGCTGTCCAAACCAAAAATGGTTTGTCATCTAACCAACCAAACATAACAAAAATAAAACCGACTTCAAAACACGAAAAAGGAAAAAATAATTCTATTTCGGTACCTACGTACTAACCTCCTAAATTTTTTTAGTTTTGAAGTCGGTTTTATTTTTGTTAAAAAAAAAAATTTTTTACATTATAAGTGATTTTCTAAGGTCAAAGCAAGATGGGTGACCGTCGGCACTATTGACTTGTCTGTCTCTCAGTCTTTGGTTGAAATACATAGTGAAAGAATTATCTTCTAACTCCTAACCGTTAAGGAGTTGTATCTCCCATCATCAGCTCATTAACATGAGATGATGACTAACAGAAGCAAATACTTGAATAGCTTTGGAAAAAAGTAAAACATGTCCTAAGTGGCAATAAAATTTGATGTTTGCCCTCGAATTTCCTGGGATCACATCATCAGAACCTGACTTGGTGACAATAGGACCACCACTGAAGTACATTCTATCGAATAAAAAAAGAATTTTGAAAATCGGTACACAATTGACAGAGAAATCAGTGAACATACATACAAAAAAAATACATACAGTGGAACATATAACCTCCTTCTTTTTTGAAGTCGGTTAAAAATGAACAAAAGCTATTACTGAATGGTGGCCCCGAGACCAAAAGAGCAAAAAAAGCAGAGGACGAAAAAAAGTTAGGTGGAAGGATGATCTAAGACGCACCGCAGGATTGCTGTGGGTTAGGACTGCTAGGGACAGGAAGGAGTGGAAACCCTTGGAGGAGGCCTTTGTCGAAAGACAAACTGTTGGCTAAGGTTGCTGCTGTATTTAATGTATTATACTTTTAAGATTGTAATGCTAACAGTAATAAAAGGCTTTATTATTATAGATGACAAACAAGCTGACGGCCCACGTGATGGTAAGCGGTTACCGCCGCCTATAGACACCTGCAATAACAAGGAAAAATCACTTGATATTGCAGGTGCATTGTCACTGCCCTGACGCCTAAGATGAAATGCCGTCCATGCCCAGTAATTACACTGGCTACCTTTCCCTTCAATCCGAAACACAGCGGACTGTTTCACGGCTGAAATAAGAATGGCGGTGGTACCTACCCAGACGACTCTACATGCCCACCACCTAGTCAGTCGGTTGGGCTTCTAAGCCCCTTCTTACGATATTCGCAAGAGACGATACCTCAGTCGCATACAAATAAGATATTTACGCCACTCGAGGTTCGTACATTACGCTACTGAAAACAAGGAAAATTACAATTTAATATTAAACTGTTGTTCCGTCGCCATCTTGCCAAGATTTGAAATTCGAAGGAGGCGCGTCACGCCGGTGACCAGGGGTGTTCCTCCTGACATGGCTGACCTCTAAGGCTAGCGGCGGTTGGAGAACCTTCTATGGGGTGGGATGATGTTTGTCCTAAGCGTCCGGGTGTTATGTCCTGTCGAGGGCGAACCAGTTTCTAGGCTGGGACGTGTAGGGGCACCAGTGTTTTGGGTGCGCTGGGTAAGCAACTCCAGATGAATTCCGGCGACCGACATGGCGGGTATCGCGCGACTAGTAGCGGAGGCGTAGGATACCGGTAGCGTAGTGTGCGGACCGCTATACAAATAAGTAGTTATTAATTTAATATATGAAATATGTCAGATACCCCTCGGCGATCTTCGAGAGTCGCGTAGGGTACTAGTCGTCTGTAAGTAGCGTAATGTAAGAAGGGCCTAATACTTACCTACATCTAACAATGTAGGCTATGTCACAGCGCAGATAGACAGGATCGAGTGACCGTATCAATATGGATTTTGGTTAAAAGAACTAAATACATATACTATGTCCTCAGCCTGATTAAATAGGATAGGTACACTAATTATACAGGATGTTAGGAAGACGCTCTCGAAAGCTAAGCAGACAGCAGAACTATTCACCCTAAAAATCAGCTGTTTCATTCAAATTGTAATATCTACACGACGTGTTTGTATGGGAACAGCAGTTTTTTTCGTGATTTCTATATTTTCAAACATGTCGTGTTTAGGGTGACCAGCATTATCGTCTGCCTTCGGTTTCGAGAGCGTTCCCCTACACCCTGTATTAATCATTTTTGACTAACTTTTAAAATAAATATTTAAATCCCGTTTAAAAGTGTTAAAAATGAGCTGAGAATATGGGCAATATTGTACAGTCGACAGCACATCAAGCGTACAGTTTGACCTTGAGACCGCTCTTACTGCGTTCGTAATAGAGGCGGCTTTCGTAGTGCAACCGTTACACTTGATTTGCTGTCGTGTGAACATTAAAAGCATTGACTTATTTTTAATACATATTAAGAATAATCATTTCGACATTGATTTGCTTACATTGCTTTCCAGGGAGAATAGCTGTCTTAGAATAGTTCGCTGTGACGTGAACATACGGCTGTGTTTCGGATTGAAAAGAAAGGTAGCCAGTGTAATTACTGGGCATGTACAGCATTTCATCTTAGGCCTCAGGATGACAACGCACCTGCAATAACAAGTGATTATTCCTTGTTATTGCAGGTGTCTATAGGCGGCGGTAACCGCTTACCATCAGGTGGGCCGTCAGCTTGTCATCTAGTTGTTTATAGAAAAAAACATATGAGTTCTTAAAAGTGAACTAATAAACATGTTTACATATTTTACTTGCAGATTCAACGGGCAGGGCCGACGTCTGGGGCAAATTATCAAAGCTCTCCTCGATCAGTTCACGACTCAAAGGGAACTTAATGAGGTAAGAACAGTGGTAACCATCCAAATTAACGGGCAAAAACACAGCAGTCATAAATGTAGAGACGTGATAGAGTTGTCGCCGTTAAATTCGCCGCTTCGTTAAGTCCAATAGTTAATTGAACTAGACTCACTTAACGTTTAAGGACTTGGCGTATTGAATAGATCGTCTTGTACTAAAAAGTTTTGGTTTGATTAATAGGTTCAAGGTACTTTAGACTACCTATTTATAACCGACATCATTTTGATTTTAAGTGGTTATAAAAAAGCGTCCAGTTTAGCGGCTGATTTAACCAGACGACTGCGACAGAGTCATTACCGTATCATATGGCGTTCGTCCTAATAGAACGTGAATACGCAATCATCGCTCGTTGTACGAATTTTGTTTGTAGGAAACCGCGATCAAACATACCCAACGCTTAGTGTCCTAACGGATATAGGTGTTTTGAAGACCGTGACCACGGGAGCAATCGCCTGTACAATGAGTTTATACTCTACTTCGGACGTTTCTTGCGACATACACGTTAATCAAAAAGCAGAATCATTCGCGTCTTCGGTCATCGATCCCATGAACTGCCTCAATGTAGGTAGGCGCATCTGGATCATCTGCCGCCATTATCATCCTCATTATCGTTTCAGTTCCTGGCATGGCGCGAGAAGAACGCCCGCTACCTGGACGACTCTAAACTGGCGGTGGAGCAAGCGATCGAGAAGGCCACCGTGAACATCGACTGGATCGCCAAGAACAAGCGGATGGTGGTAGACAAACTCAGGGAGCTGGCCGCGTAAGGGCTTTTGACTTTACAGGACATGTTGGTTTACCAGTTGAATTGAGAAATTATGGTACTACCGAATGGAACGAATCCAATACACATTCCATTCCAGTCATAAACTCGTAAACCTTAAGGAAATTCAATTTAGTTTGGTAAACCAATTTTCTGTTAGTATCGTAGAAAATTCTTGAAAGTAACGTAGTATTCATAAATGCAATAGAACATAGCTTTGTTAATTTAACAGAGTAATACTGTCCTAAGTTGACAGCACGTGCCAGATAGCTTTGCCAGTCTGAAGTTGCTCAAAGATGCGCAGTATACTGACCTCTCCAACGGAGTTTTACAATTGGAGAATTACACGGCGCTAACTTCACACTTGAAAATCAAAATGTAATGTTTATTTCTTTGACAAAGAAGATAATTAGGTACAGTTGTTTTTAGAATCCTCTGTTCAGTTAAGAAAAAGAATATTATTAAAGGCTGCGGTCCGAAAACCGCTAAAAGTACGTACTTTTAGCGGTATTAGCTATTAACTATCAACGATATTAGCGCGCTTATTAGCGTTTCGGAACGCATTTGAGTTACTTTTAGCAGTTTTCGGACCGCAGCCAGATAAGTCCCTCGCTCATTTGCAAGACATTACAACTATTTTATCTACTAAGTATGTATTAGAAACATTAGTCCTACTATATACTTCAGGGTACAATATTTAAGGCACGTGCTGTAGATAGATACATATGACTTTAATTATGTGTTGTGATCTGATTACATAAGTTTACATAATTATACGAATTTACATAAAGCGATATTAGGTGTTATGTCACAATAGTTTGGATATAAAATTAATATACCTATGTAGATTAATTTATCACTAAGGTCACAATTATCATTGAAATACATGAATAATAATGGGACCAAAACGAAATTGAAGTATAATTTGACGGAGAGCAAGGTATAGATTCGTACTATAGTCATGAATGCTCGTATTAAAGTGGTTTTCTAAGATATTATATTATGTATAGGTCCCTATATTTTAGTACTATCAGTATTTTATTGGTTTTATGTGAACTTTAGTGAAATATAATGACAAAGTATCAATAACAATTAGTCTATCTGTAGTGACGTAGACTTCGTATACATAATAAAGTAAGATTGAGTTCGTAAATGATTTAAGTTGACTAAAATTGGAATAAGTTAGTATAATCAGCAACAGATGTCTGATGTGTCACATTACTACCATGGCACACTAGGTACGTCATTGGCAGTTCAAAGAAATTGTCACAAGAGTATGCCAATATGTTATACAGGGTGGTGCCGTCAATGCGACAATAAATTTAAACATGGGCTATATTAGTCCATAGAAATGGTTTGCCACTTTCAAAAATATCGTATTCATTTGATAATTTCATCACATTTGTATGGAATAGTGTAACGTTGGCAGCATTATTTCATACAAATGTCATTAAAATTCGCTTTTAAAAGTCGCATTGACGGCACCATCCTGTATATTATGAAAGGGTAAAAAGTATTTAAAGACTTCTTTTGCTGACTGTACCAGATGTTTTTAGATTTGCTTCAGCTTGTAAACATATCCAATGTAAACTAGATTCGATGTAGAGTTCATACAACAATCGCTTGTATTATGCCTACGATTCATAATCATTTTGAATTTTAAGAGATAAGCATTTAACATAATTACTGGTATGTACATATAGCGGCACATCAAGTTTAACAGTTGCACAACGAAAGCCGCCTCTATTACAAACGCAATAAGGGCGGTCTCAATATCAAACTGTTGCGCTTGATGTGCTGTCTAATGTAAATTTTTGCCGTATAGTACGTCCGTTGGAAGAATTAGTACGCTCTTAGAAGTAGTACGGTCGACCACAGCACTAGCTTAACACTTTACTTCCATGTCATAGTAACTATGGCGTTAAATAATACGGTAGCAACTATTGATCCCGATTGCAAGTCCGTGTGACACGGTACTAAAGTGTTCAGCTATTTCTGTGGTCGACTGTACGAGTATAGATATTTTTGTCGTTATTTAAATTAAACGTTTGGCGTAACGGAAAAAAAATATTCCTTCCTATTAAAAATATAAGTAAGTGCTTATTCCTTTTTTTTGTTCGTTTAGCGTCCATCCGTCTCCGCCAATGACAGCTTGGAAAGGTTCAAACTTGATGTTTTCGATATTCGCCATTCATAACATTTCTAGTGTACGTTTAAGACCAGATGAATACTTTTAAGGTACAATAAGCCTTATTCAAATCGTGTTACAGCTCAAAATGATCTTAGACTATACTATAAGAAGGTATTAAATTTTGTCACAAATTATTGAGGAGCAGTCAATTCTTGATAAAAGATTTTGAACACATTTTAATATAAGGTACAAAAATATAGAGCAATTTTTAAAATGTTTTAGTCTGTACTTAAAAACAAATAGTCACAAAACTTGACCGTGTGCACTACTGTTTTCTTCATGTTTTTTATTTTTTTTTAGGTATAAATGTTTTACAATTTAATATTTATTTTGTAACATTTACCTTCAATTATGTAATTTTTTATTGTATTTAACTGACAAATTATTTATTTTTATTTAAATCTAGTTTAAAATAATAATGTCATCCGTCCAATAAAAAATAAATCGATAGTAATATTATTGTGTAAATAAAGGATTTAGATAGGTAAACATATTTTCGGAACACTTATTATCATAAAATAAAAATTATTATTTTCATCGTGTCTTTTATTTATTATTTTCATACCGTGTTAAAGTCTTACAGGAGGTGCGATGAAGATTTTATGCCTACGATTATAAATTCGATTCGATTATAAATTACTTTTTCTTTTACTTGAGAACTTACACTATATTCCAGTGTATAAATTTATAATTGCTCTATCGTTGTCGGGCAAGGAAAATACACGGACAGTGTCAAACACGGAACAGTTTTTTATTTTTCAGCTCACAGTTCTAACCTAGCCTAACCAATTGAATGGATTATTATATGTACCCATTATAGTTAACTAGGTCTTAAAACAATATTAGATTACAACTGACGACCGACGGTAGAACCAAAATAACTCAAGTGACATTTTGTCAAATGAGCTATTTTATAATTAGGTAACAGTAAAAAATATTTATTTATTTATTTATTTATTTACATCCAAACTTACAACTATCATAATATCATAATATAATATCATCTTTCATGCCATACCCATCCAAGTGCTTCCACGAAAAAGTGACTTAGAGCACTATGAACGGTTCTAACGTCGTCGACTGTGACTTGAAAAATAAAAAGTAAAAGTGGGCCGAGTTTGACTCGGCGAGTAGTAACTGTCTTTTTCCTACATATATTGAGAGAAAAAGACATACTGAACTAAGATTCAGTGTGTCGGCGGTCCCACTGACGTCTTGCATAAGGGCAGTATTGTGATTTCTATTCCAGCGGCGAAGAAGACATGAATAGAAGAGCGAGACAGAAGAACAGTGCGACACGAGCAAAGGCTGTAACGCTGTGTGTGACTAGCTTTATCGTGCGACTTTTATGATTCTGAGCGTATCAAACTTTATATTCAGTCTTAGTTCTAGACTTAAGACTAACGGCGATGCAGCGGCGCACACATACTATAAGACTATTCTGTTTTCAATTTTAAAACTAAAATTAATAAATAAATTACCATAGATTAAAAGGTGTATCAATTGTGCGTGCTTATTAAAATTTCACAGAAATATTCTTCTTCTTTAATGACCTCTCGTTATTACAAATTTTGCTAACGTCAAGTAAAATTAAGGTGCAAATAACTTGCGGCAACGTTGTACGGTGATTGGGCAAGACGAATACGTTTTCCCAAGAAAACGTGGTCGCCGGCCCGATAAAACAAAATGGATGCTGTCAGATGGCTGTGGATGCGCACAACCTGTCGATTTCACAGTCAGCCGACAACAACCCACAGAAATATTACACACTTTGAATCTATTCTATTGTTGATATAAAGCACGGCACATGACGGGTTTTATGGAGACGAGAACCTTGGTGAGTCCTCGAGCCTTGAGGGGCGAATTCGCCTCTGGAGGATTTCTAATCACCAGGTATCACCTCCGGGGGAGGTGTCCCGGTGACTCATAGACTCCAGGACGCTCGAGCCGTGTGGGAGCGACAAACCTGATGGTGCCTCTAAAGGCTCGGACCTCGGCTCAGGTGAGTCGTGTCGTGGCCCAATGTTAAGCGGTAAGAGGAGTCCATATGCTTAGACAGTTTTGTGCTGATTGAAGCGCACTTCTAGCCGCCTCCACCTTGCGGGCCTAAATTCCGATTAGTCTCATATTTAATTTAGAAAGCGCACGTCGGCTGCTAAATCCAAGTTAACAAGCTATCCTATGCTCTGCGAAATAAAAAGACGTGTAAACTTCAATGAGTGGTGAGATAAACGTTGCTATAAAAAAGTTCAAAAAGAGGTGGAAAGCGGTGAAGAAATTAGTAGGATACACCTAGTGCTCCGGTGGCGTAGTCGTAGTAGGCGGTTCGATTCCCGCCTGGAGCATATAATTTTTCATCGTTTTCTTTCTTTATTTGTATTTTTTACAATAACTGAGGCGTTTAAACGCATCAGAAACATTAAAATGTGAATAAAAAAGTGGTCGACTTTGACAGGAACTTTCCCCTAATCCGAGAGAAATAAAACCGCAATTATTACAAATAATCATTTATTATCAATATAAAATCTTACAACCTAAATAATACTTTACATAATTGCTCGTTCAATTCTAACGTATTGACCAAACAGTGGCACCAGCGGTAACTTTTAAAAGGAAACATTAATTTAAACCTACCTGACTTCGTGCCATCGATATAACGGGCTACATTCTTTTCCTGCGAGTTAATTTTTACGTCAATTTTTTTATTGATAAACATCATTTTGAGACTATTCTGTTTTCAACTCAATAGAGACTTTCCTGTTTTGAACTGAATATAGACTTTTTGTTTTCAACTTTAAGACTTTTCTGTTTTCAACTTAAGACCGACTTATCTGTTGTCAACCTAGTAGGGACTCTTCTGTTTAAACCTAGAAGAGACTTGTCTTTTTGTAAACTTAATAGAGATTTTTTGTTCTCAACTAGCTAGATTTTTTTGTTTACAACTTAATAGACTTTTCTGTTTTCTACTATATTGAAGCATTTCTGTATCCAATCTAGAAGCGTCTAGATGAAGTTGAGAGTAAGCAGCAGACTGGCGCTAAGTAAGTATTAACTTAAAAACAAATTGTATTTGATAAATTTAAAACAAGATAGTCTCGACACATGGACTTAGGACGAATTATAGCCACGTATTTTGATTGTTACAAATAAATAATTTGTTAAAGCGATGTAATAAAGCTGCGTATTCATATGACGATAAACGTCTTAGAAATATCACGAGTACAGACATCATCAAAAGTGAACAATTTCAGCTCATGACTCTTATTTCGAAAGTCCTAAGGGAAATTAGCTGACAGTCGATTATTTTTTCAATTATTCACTTTTCGTAATGACTGTAACTGTACTTATCGCTCTCGTTTTTATCGCTAATGAATACTTCGCCTAAGTTTTATACAGACATTACTATAAGTAATAGAGATCTCTAGATATTTGGGCTTTGAAATATAGATTTTTATATATTTTACTATCCATGCCATGTAACACTTTGTATAAAAATTGATATGTCAATAAAGTTTATATAAAAATGATTATTTTTGTATAAAAGTTCCCCGGTTTTAGACTTATATTCATATAATAATCGTATACTATACAATAACAATAAAAATGTATAAAATCTAACATTCATAGAGTATTCAGATCATGTCGTATAATTTTTCTATAAGTTTTTAAGTCACAATTTCACTTAATGTTAAAAATCATAGGCATATACGTACGTAAGTGTATAAATAATTTCGTTGTGACTGACTAATATTCAAATTTTCTTACATACTACACACAATGTCTATAACAATATCCCTTTTCTCTTCTCTACTTATTAAAATAACATTAAAAAGATAAGAGTGTCTAGTAAAATGCGTTGGTAAGTTGGTAGTTTTTTATCTACTGGCAATATTTTTATAACTATAGAGCACAAACTATACTTAGGACTTGGTCACTGTAATGTACAACTTGAGACCAGCGAGGCGGCCGCCTAAATGCATTGGTTTGAGAATTGGTCATAATGTCAGTAGCGGCTATGAAAGCAATACTGTTGATATAGCCTTGAGTTGGGCGGTCGCCCGCATCTCTTTATACTTTTGCGATAGTGTATTAGTTTTTTCCACAGCAGTAAATGCTATTTGTAATCTGTGAATTTCGATACAATTAGTAGTACCTACTACGCTGGCACATTTGAAATTGTACTTTGTTTAATTGACAATACAGTGCTTTATTCAAAATCAATTCCTTACAATACAGTGCACGGAACACAGTGTAACTTATAGCCAACTGCCACACAAAATGTTCTATCTAAATATTCACTAAAATTGTTATCATAAAATTAAACTTAGAAAAGATGTCAAAAATAATAAAATTGTCAAATATATCAAAGTTATTGGTTGAAATAAACATTGACCAATCACAGCGTTAGATAGCTTCCTCAGTTGTCGAGGCAACCAATGGTGATGCTTAAAATTATCCATAGCCTTTAAAACGTCTTTTTTTAGTACATTCTCAGACTCATTATCTCAACCGTAGGATGCATTCATATAATAATTAAAAGGAGAGGACCACAAATGTATGAAGCCTGGGCTTAAAATAATTTTAATTTTGAACAGCAATCCTACTTATGTAGGGTGAGTAGGTATAATTATTTAAAATATTTAGTGCAATTAAAAATATTTTATTTATTTTTTACGACAAACATGAAAATGCCATACCATAGTTAATTTTTGCGTATTGTTATTGCATTAATATAACAACCACTACTTTTTACTTTTAAAATATGGAGCTGGAGCTAAAACTATAGTTAAATCTTAAAATATTTACAACAATAGGTGCATTTGACATGTTTTACGACCTGAAAAACGAGGGAAAAAAGCAAATCTGCGTTTAGTTTCTGGAACGCTGCTGGAACATTATTTTCATTTTTAGACAAACGGGTGATTCGAAAAATGTGATTGATTTTTAATTAAGTAGCTTATTAAATTACATGTATCTCTTGACAAAAAGAGATACATCACATTGCTGTTCAAAATTATTCGGAATAAAAGCCCAAAAAACACCGTGTCCTTTTTCGTTTTGTTTTATGACAAAAAAATAAGTATTCTTTGATACCTGAAGTAGGCGTCTGTTGACGAAAAAAATCCAATTGCTGCATTTTGTGTTTAGCTATAATTATAAAACTCTCTTCTTTAAAAATAAAATTAACTATATCAAATTAACTTTTATTCAATTGACAAAATCAGCTAATATGTCATTTCTTTTACATAGAAGGTTTTACTAAGGGTCATGCATCATTCTATTTGCTCTATAGGACCTACGCAATCTTCTCTAGTTCCTCCATACTACGAGAGTTGGCTTAACCCAAGTATAAATTGCTCTGTCAAATGTCAATTATGACAGTGTATATTCATCGGTACGTTCACAGGGTACGCTCTGAGCGTTCAGTTGACACTCGCCGTTCCGTAATAAGCATTGCTTTTTGACCATTTTCTTCTTATTTCTTTGGCTTATTGGTGATGTCTTTATGGATTTCGCCGGTACGAAGTTTCTTTTTTGAAATATTGCATTTTAACCATCAAATTAGATGGTTGAAAAACGCTTCTTAGATATTTTATTTTACATAATGTAAATCTGATATGACTGACAAAGACAACAATTCGGAGCAGGTAGTTTTCCGAGCAATGTTGACGAAAAATCTTTATAAAGTTTTTATTGTTATTGTATTTCGAGTAAGTAAAAGATTAAATGCTTATTTCAAACAGTGGTTAAAAAAATAGCATAAAAACAATTCAATGTCGAAAATGAGGTCATGACATAACCGAATATACGCGGTGTACCCTTTGAACGTGACCCTGACTAACTAATTACCGCTGTCATAGTAACGATTATTGCTAAGACCATAGAAGTGATTGCGAACGCGATCAGAAAGAGGCAGGTGTGCTTTATACATTAAAGAAATGATGTCTAAATCTTCAATAATAAGGTAATATAACTTAACATGGGTCATAATTATTATTGCAGTTAACTAACATTAAAAGGAAGACATAACTAATTGTGGTGAAAACATACATATCTAGTTCCATGTAGTAACTATGGGGCGTTTGATACCTGCAAATAAACGAAGAAATATGCCATTTAAAATTTGAAATGCCTTTTTGAAGATAGAATCACATTATTAAATTAACTAACTTTAAGTTAACTAACTCACCGGTCGTCTCTTCCTTAGCGTGCCCAGTATCGCCAGCATTTCTTTAACGGCCTCTGGCTGGTTGTCCTTCGGCCTCTTCTCCATGAAGTTCTGTTCCGTGGACTTCAATTGGAATTTACCACCCTTGATCTGATCCACAATGGCGTCTATGGCGCCGCCTGGGGCGAAAAAAACGGAGTTTAATTTATGGCGGTGGAAATTAACTGTGTTAAGCAGTGGCAGGGCTTATTTTATTTAACATTTATTTATTTATAAATTCATGTACATATACAATATATAAAAAAGAGACAATTCAAGTACACAGGCAGGGACTGTATATTTCTAAAGAATTCTTATTTGGCTATAGAATTTGAAATCATATGACTGCTAGTGTTAAGTTTGACATAATTCTTAAAAAGTCTCAAAGTTCACAAGACTTGAGCTACTTAAAATTTAACACCGCTTGAGAAAGGACATTGCCCAATATTGGTCCACTGGTCCCAGAATTAATATAAAACTTAAGTAAAAATAATTTATCATTTTATCAGTGGGGTTTAATAATTAAAAAGGTGAGCGATAGAAAAACTTTAAATTAAAAGTATTTTCTTGTATTTGTAAATTGGAATCCATTAGTAATCTATTTTTTTTTAGTTTTTTTTTGGCATTAGCATCTAGCCTTTTGAGCCGAACATAAATATGTGTGTTAAGAAAAAAAGAAGAATTTTACTTTTTCATTAATGTAACAATTGGGACGTTGCCTTAGTTTGAATTGGGAGATATTTCTCACAAATTCGGAAAATATACGCTACTTTTACCCATAAAAACAATTCAAACTTAAAAGATATGGAATATTGTTGAGGTTGTATTGTTTTGAAAATTTAATAATGATCAATTTTTTTTTCAAATTTTATCAATAATATTAATGATATTAGATTGCTGACATCAATTTAAACTACTTTTATTATCACAACTATGAATCTTTCATAGTTATTATTAATTTTGTCAATATGCCCATACATATCTTAGTAACATGTGACCTGTTCCGTAGATTTTCTATAGAACGTTTTTGGACGATGCGCCGCAACACATCAAACATACCACTGTATCTGTGAAACTATTGATCTTAGACATACTGTTTCTTTTGCAATATTTCTTTGTGATTTATATACCTACTTCTTATTTAGGAAATAAAAAAAAACTTGTCAACTACCCTATCAAAGCGACCTACCTCCATTCTGCTTACACTTCCTCAGCGTGCCTTGCTTGCCTGCTAGCAGCTTAGCCATGTCATCCTGTTGACCGCCCTCGAACACTGCCGGGGGAGGGGGAGGGGGAGGCGGAGGGGGAGGAGGGGGAGCCATACTAGGAGCCGGTGCGGGAGGAGGGGGAGGCGGGGGAGCAGCGGACACTGGCGAGGGGGAGGGGGAGGGGGAGGGGGAGGGGGAGGGGGCGGGGGAGGGGAGGCGGACCTCTGGGGGTGCTTGAAGCTCTTCGGCTTCCTCGACAATTGGAGCTGTAATCGAAATATTGGATAGTGTCGTCAAACAATAGTTATTTATTCAACAAGTGAGCAAATTTATTTTTTGTAGCGAGTGCTGGTGTTAAATCACGAACCAGCGAAGTAGTCGCGTGTGATTCACAATTAGACTACTGAGCGCAGTGAGTGATTTAAAGGCATGAGGCAAAAAAAATTTGCTCTCGTGTGAAACATACAACTTTTCACCTCTCCAGCGAGAATATTGTTATGAGTGAGATACACAAACGATATTAATTCAGGCGTTAAACAATCATTTTTATCACTCGATGAACTCATTTTTGTAATTTAATTAACAAAATAAACAATAAAACACAAGTCGTAAAATCAAAACAATCTGAATTTATTTTTCCCGCTTTGTCCACAGATTATATAGACTATTTTTGAGTTGCGTTCCGAAATTACCTACAGTGCATGTCATTTTTTTTTAAAAGTAAATACTACTTATATTTTTATGTAACGTGACATTATTGTTTACTGAATTATTATATAGTTATGATTATTTTTCAAGAAAACGTCCATAAATTTAAATAGTTAAGCTTATAAACTAAAATAATTAAATTACATAGTTGTACGACTAGCGCTAGTCCTGAGTTTCGGAACGCGTTACTGCCTATCTCAAATTTATTTCAAAACTTACTTTGCCTCACGCTCGCTGCAAAAACCGGTTTTCCTTCGAGATTTTACGAAGCAAAAGAGCTATTATGCTGCTGGAGAGGTGAAAAATAATTATTCATGCTTTTTTTTACACGCCAAGGGTGTCAAAGAAGCGTATGGTCTGCCCCATGGTAAGCGGTCAGGGTCGACTATTTATTTATTTACTTAAAAATTACTCTCCAAAACGCCAGACATAGTTGTGTTTCGGATTGAAGGCATTTCATCTTAGTTCTCAGGATGACAACGCACCTGCAATACCAAGTGATTTTTCCTTGTTATTGCCCGCCCACTTTCTTTCTGTCTTGTCTGAATCAATGCAAAAGTTCCACATTTGTGGATACAGATGCGGATATCCGTAACACCCTTGATCTATAGTTTTACTACTAGCCTGTCATAGCACGCTTTCCAGACAGAATTGGTTTGTCACAAGACTTCCAGGCGTCTTATTCGGTTTTAAAGATTAGAAAATTAAGGAAAAAATTATAATAAATTTTTTGAGTCGATTATTTTAAAAAATCTTAAATAATGGTTCATATATCCACCATGTTCCTACATTTGATCACATTAGAATTGCAATTTGTATTTCAAAACAAAGAAATGTTGACGTCTAATTCTAAACATTTTTTTCGTCTATCGGCTGTATTATACAGGGTGGTGCTGTCAATGCGACAATAAATTAAAACATGGGCTATATTAGTTTATAGAAATGGTTTGCCACTTTCAAAAACATCTTATTCATTTGATCATTTCTGGACATTTCTATGAAAAAATGCATCCAATGTTATATTACTCCATACAACTGTCATGAAATTATCAAATGAATAAGGTGTTTTTGAAAGTGGCAAACCATTTCTATGAACTAATACAGCCAATGTTTTAATTTATTGTCGTATTGACGGCACCACTCTGTATATTTACTGATTATTGAAAGGTATTATATCTAAGGACGACACAGAGTAAAACATAGTATATGTAAACATTAGTAAGGGTGTGGTAGTGTCCATACGTGCGTATGTGTAAGAGACAGAGATAAAGACTTATTTTCACTCACTAGTTTCCAATTCCTTCTCTTGTTTAACTTCCGCCTTCACCTCCCCGCCGTTCTCGAAGTAGCTGATCCTGGACATCAGGTTACTCTTCTTCGCCGGTTTCACCTTTTCTAACTCCGCTAATCTCTTCTCCGCCTTCTCCGCTCGTTCCAGAGCCTTCTGCGCGTCATCTTCTGCCAGTCTGATCTTCTCTTCCCATAGAAGAATGTCTGTGTCTTCGTTTTTTTCTGCTAATTTTAGCTGCAAAGGAGGACCGGCAAACAAAGTCAATCATATATTTCTTTGTTTTTTCTTTGTGTGTTTAAAGACGGCCGGCTGGCCGAGTGGTCTGTACCCCTCGCTATATAGGCTACTCGGTCAAGAGGTCCCGGGTTCGAATCCCGGTAGGAGTAAATGTTTGTATGATGAGTACGAGCATTTGTTTCGAGTCATGGTTGTTTATATGTTTATTTCATCATCACCAGCCTATATACGTCCCACTGCTGGGCACATGCCTTCCTACATGGGAGAAACACGTGAGGAGCTTGGGCCATAACACCACCACGCTGGCCCAATGCGGGTTGGTGGGTTAAAGCGGTTGTAGTAACAACCGGGACCAACGACTTAACGTGCCTTCCGAAGCACGGAGGAGCTCGAGATTATAAATTTGATTGACCCGTCCCTGGATAGACCATGGCGAAAGTTGCTTTGTTTTCGTTATCTTTAAATAAATAATAGAAATATACTAGACTCGTTAATAAATGCTCGTACCCATGATACAAACATTTGTCCCTACTGGGAACGAACCCGGGACCCCTAACCGTAGTGTGGTAAGTGGTACAGACCACTCAGCCAGCCGGTCGTCACCAAAAAAGTGGAAAACCCTAAAATATACCTGTAAATCTTCGATCTGGTCCCGATGCCTGGTGGATTGTTCTTCCAGCGCGTCCTTAAGGCTGTCCACTTCGTTGAAGAGGAGCAGAAGCCTCTCGTCTATTTCTAGCTCTCCCATCAAGAGGGAGCTCTGATGAGTCAGGAGTTTCACTCTCTTCTTAGCGTCACGGGCTTCCGTTTTGTACCTGACAAAGAAAGTCAAACTCAAAAATATTTTCATTCAAGTAACCCCAAGAAGAAATTCGAGTCGTCACAAATCCCACACATGTCTTGTGTCTATCTTCGATAGATTAAATAGATCGCATAATGTGTTCTAACTAAGTACTAAGCCCTTTATACGTCATCGTTTGTGAAATACCACTTTTAGCTTTAATACGTTTGACGTATTGAATAACATGGTTTCCTTCAATATCTATTATTTTATTGCAAAAAAAAACGAAAATGAATAAAGTATAAAATGGCAACATTAGTCATATATTTTTTTTTACAAAAATAAATCGACTTCAAAACACTAAAGAGGAAAAAACAATTGAATTTCAGTACCTACCTCTTGAAATGTATTTTTTGGAGTTGGTGCTAAGCTGTTTCCTGAGACAACAGAAAGTGAAGCACCAACACCAAAAAATACATACAATAATAATTTTTTCCTTTTTAGTGTTTTGAAGTCGGTTATATTATATTTTTGTTAAAAAATTTTTTTTTTACATTTTTAAGTGATTTCCTAAGGTCAAAGCAAGATGGGAGACCGTCAGCACTATCGACTTGTCTGTCTCTCAGTCCTTGGTTAAAATACACAGTGAAATAATTATATTCTAACTCCTAACCGTTAAGGAGTTATACCTTCCATCATCAGCTCATCAACATTAGATGATGACTAACAGAAGCAAATACTTAAATAGCTTTGGAAACATGTAAAACATGTCACACGTGCCTATAAAAATTTTGGTTTGGCCTCCATTTCCCTGGGATCCCATCATCAGATCCTGACTTGGTGACAATGGGACCATACTCTATCGAATAAAAAAAGAATTTTGAAAATCGGTTCACAATTGACAGAGAAATCGGTGAACATACATACAAAAACAAAATACATACAGTGAAACATATAACCTCCTTCTTTTTTGAAGTCGGTTAAAAAGTGCCCAAAAGCGCATAGGCCATAGCCACAATAACGCTGCTAAAAAGTTGACTTTTATGTCATATTGAAGGGTTTTTGTTGTTTTAAAAAATTGTTTGGCCCTGGCTATTAGGAAAACTACAGTATTCAACTAGAGATGGGCCGAATGTGGTTTGAACCGAATACGAACTTCGGCCGAACATTCGGTAAAAAAACAAAATTTGGCCGAAGTTCGGTTCTTTTCACGGCGGTTCCTGTAGTTACGACACGTTCTTACTAGTTTACGCGCGTTTAATTAGACGAATATTAGTTTAATTTAATTTTTGTTATTTTAAAACAACTACAGAATTTGATTTATATTAATTTAAGATAATGCTTTAGGAATATCACTTAATTATTTTTGGTTCTTTTGGTACAACTTTTATTTCATTAATTTAGTATTAGATTATTTTCTTTTCTTCAAAAAATATGTCAAATAAGTACCACCAATAAAAATACTATGATTATAAAGTGTTGATTTAATTATCTTTGAAAAAATAGTTGAGTTATTTCAATAGTTTCTTGTACCGAATGTTCGGCATTTGAAACGAATGTCGGCCGAATGCCGAAGTTCGGTCCAAGCTGCCGAAATTCGGCTAAACCGAATGTGAAACGAATTTCGGCCCATCCCTATATTCAACGTAAAGTCGTAAAAAAACAGAAAAAAAATTCATTTTCTTATCTTCAAAACAGCGACCGTTGTGATCCCATAGAAACTTTTCTATCTACTTTGGTTGAAATAAATACAGACGACAGCATATCAAGTTTAACAGTTGCATTACGAAAGCCGCCTCTATTACGAACGTAGTAAGGGCGGTCTCAAGGTCAAACTGTTACGCTTGAGGCACTGTCGACTGTACATCAAACCTAATCAACGGAAAATTTGACACCAACATTTATATTGAAGCCCATAGCGGAAACTAATTCGATCGACTAACTAGTATTCTCCTAAAATCTAGTAGTCTCTTAAAGTCTCTTTCCCACTCACGTCTCAGCCATCTGTCTGTCCTTGTCTGCGTTGTTCTTGAGGTCGGTCACCTCGTCCATTAGTAGCTTCGACACCCGGTTGTGTCTCTCCAGTTGAGTTCTTAGGTCTTGGAGCTCCTTCTCTTGGCCGTGGCATTTTTCTCGCTCTGCCTCCACTTCCTGAAAAGAAATTAGTATAATTATGTAGGTATGTTTACAGACGACAGCATATCACGCGTAACAGTTGCAATACGAAAGTCGCCTCTATTACAAACGAAATAAGGGCGGTCTCAGAGTCAAACTGTTACGATTGATGTCGACTGTACATGGAGTCGATTTGGAAAGTTTTTTTTTTATGCAAAGCTCAGTAAATGACTCAACACCGCCTGATGTGAAGCAGTAAGAAGAGTCCATATGCGAAGACAGCTAGTGCAGTTCAGACACTGCTCTAGCCGCCTCCACCTTGCCGGCCCATAATGCGACATTTCACTCTTTTGAAGGAACCCATGTTATAGGAAGGAGGGAACACGTGTGCTGGCAAAGAATTCCAAGTTTTGGAAGTCCGACAAAGAAACGAGTTACTAAACTTCTTTGTGCGTAAAGACAGTAAATTGATGACTCCGAGGACCGGCACGCGAGGGGAAGGTGGGATAAGGTCGAAAAGCTCCTCAGAACACTCTCCACGATAAAGCCGATAGATGGCGATTAGCGATGCAATGCGATGATTTCGACTAATGAAAGGTATCGAGGCTAGAAGAAATCATGCCTTTGTGTGGGAACCGAACCTGTGACCAATCACATTACGGGTGACTGTTATATTTAAAAAAAATCTTAACGAGGTAACTCTTGGCCTTCATCTCACCTGATGGTTAGTGTATGATAAGACCGAAGATGAAAGCGAGCTACACCCAGATTCCTCAACCACAGAGGCACTGGCTATCTTACCTCCAACTGCCGGAACACAACAATGCTGTCAACATTATTGTTATGACGGCAGACTTAGGCAAGATGGTGGTAGCTAGAAAAGCACTACCACCAACCAAACTAAGCAGAAAATTTCTGCTCCCACGGCAATCGAACCTCGGAACTTTTAGATCTGGTCAGCCCCCTTATTCTCAACTGTTGAAAACGATTCGAATATCGGAAACTCTACACCTGTCACTTTTATCGCGGTGCATGAAAGCGAGACGGCATGTGACTTTTCGAATCGAATCCGTGATCCGACAGTTGAGAATAAGGGGGCTGGTCTGAACCACTAGGCGACAGAGGCGAATAAATTAAGCAAAGAATATGGATTTCAAAATTACAGATGCCAAAAAACTGGACAGTCCAAAAGATATGTTCAATTTTGAACCTTAATGATCGTGATAAAATGCACGTTTAAGACACTTTCCTACATAAATCTGCGCACGGTAGCTATGAATATTTAACTTAATTAATTAGACTAGTCTCACATTGAGCTAACATCTCCGTGAAGACGTTACGACCTCTAAGAAATTCAATATTTTAGTTACGTCAGCGTTATCAAACTCAAAATTAAAAATATTATTATTCAATAAGGCTCCCGAGAATCTCTTCCGAATCATCAAAAATCATATCTTTACCTGTATCCTCTTAAAATAGTGCTATAACAATGTCATAATGACTATCTGTCTGTCATGCATGTAGGAATTTGTGCCGTTCCAAAAGATTGTGCAACGCTCACCTGTGCCAAAGCTACATTGACTTCGTGTGCCTCGAACTCCTGAAGCTTGGCCGCGTTCAGCTCCGTCTGCAGCTCAGCTATCTGACGGCTCAGGTCGGACACTGTCTGTTTCAGGAACTCCACCTCCTCGTTGCTGCTTGTGTCTGACGCTGGAATTAACATCTTGGTGTTAGTTTCCAAATCACCTATTCTGAGTTTGAAAAATATGACATCATATCTTGGGCTCCTTTTACTGACATGATTGAAGCCCGATTAGGTAAGCACCTCTGCTTTACAGTTCATCACACATTTTGACGGAAATTCTTGAAGAAAAATTAAAGTTCTTGGAATTCTTTGCCAGCGCATGTGTTCCCTCCTTCCTATAACATGGGTTCCTTCAAAAGGGCACATTTTGGGCCGGCAAGGTGGAGGCGGCTACAGCAGTGTCTAAACTGCACTAGCTGTCTTCACCTTGGACTCTTCTTACCGCTTCACATCAGATGGTGTTGAGTCATTTGCCGTCTCGGAACTCAGCGCATGTTGTCTTTTTCTCGAAATGTCTTTTTTAAAAAGGACCTTTTCTCAAAACGTCCGTTAGGTACTCAAGACGCTTTCCCACGATTATGTGGGGATGAAGGCATTGCTACACTATGCAACATAACGCTCGCTCTAGATTTTTGCAGGAAGACAAACGGTGAGTAGTACCAAATAACTATAGCATACGGTGACTGCTCACCATCAGTCAGGCTCGTTTGCCACCTTTGTTCTAAATTGTACAGTTACGTTAAAAACTGGCGGGCAGCTTTTATTCAGTCTCCCATCAAAAACTTGACAATGGTACATAATATTCACTTAATGGAGCGAAATGGAAAAATAATCTGAAAAGTCTCCAAAACAGGAAGACAAGAGGAACCATCCATACTGAAACAACTGCTTACTTGCATACTTGGTCCTACAAATTCCTCTTCCCCTCATAATATGAAGTCATCGACGTAAGTATTGTGATGGAAATTCCTACTAAAGAATTTTGTTTTCACAGTTGATTTCATTCTTTTCGTTGCGTGGTAATGAAACGTTTTGTTGACTTTGTTTGTTGACAATTTATTTAATCATCGCAGAGTAATTTCTGTAACTAAGTTTCTGTAGTATAATATAAAATAACAATAAATAAAAAGTTATTTTGTTTACCTATTTTAATAAATACTATTACAATAGTTTAGAAAACTGAAAAGTTCTACAGGATTAATAAATATACGATAATTAATTTTTTTTATAATTTGATACCTTAGTGGTGTTCTTGTAAATGCTGAAAAAGTTACCAAGGCAGAAGTTTACCATGTCCTTTATAGTCTGCTAAGCCAATAATTTAAATATTACTTTTTTTATACTTATACAATGGATGGCAAATGACTCAACACCACCTGATAATTATGAAGCCGTAAGCGGTGAGAATAATCTATAATAAAATCCTTGGACAGCTAGTGTAGATTGAACACGCCTATTTTGAAGGAACTCATGACAATTGTTAGGTGATTCTTTGAGTACTTTATAATATTTTGTTATTTCAGTTATTTGTCACTTAATTTACAACAATACCGTGTATGTTTATTGGAGTTACATACGACTGTATGTATTAAGTGTCATTCAAAATGTCGTATATGTTTAGCTGTATGTAAGTGTACAGTGCAGTAACTGTTGATTACAGTTTTTATATACTACTAGATGACAAACAAGCTGACGGCCCACCTGATGGTAAGCGGTTACCGCCACCTATAGACACCTGCAATAACATGGGAAAATCACTTCATCTTTGGGCCTAAGATGAAATGCCGTCCATGCCCAGTCACTGGCTACCTTTCCCTTCAATCCGAAACACAGCGAACTGTTTCACGGCCAGGGCCGTTTTTAACCTATTGGAGGCCCTGGGCACATTAGGATAATGGGGCCCCTATGACTTTGACAGAACACTATTTTGTTAGCATAGACAAAGAAAGTAGATAAACAAGGTTAAATATTTATTTTTATTAACAATCACATGAAACGAATATACCTATAAATGTAATATAGTCCACAAAAGTAACTCTTTTAGCATTTAGATACAGGTTAGTTCTTCGATTTCTTCGAATTACATAAGTTTTTTGGTAAAAAATATTGGTTATCGTTTGGTGATCTGACAAGAACTATTAGGGACTTTGTATTTGATCTGAGGGGGGCCCCTATTGATCGCGGGGCCCTGGGCACTTGCCCAAAGTGTCCAGTGGGAAAGAGGGGTCTGTTCACGACTGAAATAGGAAAGGCGGTGGTACCTACCCAGACGACCCTACATACGGGCCTACCACCTAGTCACTGTTTTATTCCCGTTCATAATATACAATTTTAGAGTTAGGTATAGTGTTTCTCACGCGAAGATTGCTTAGCTAGCACTCCTGCCTTATTTTTATACAAAGCACGACAAATGACTCAACACAACCTGATGTTAAGCGGTAAGAAGAGTCCATATGCGAAGACAGATAGTGCAGTTCAGTTCCGATACTGCTCTAGCCGCTTCCACTTTGCCGGCCCAAAAAGTGCTTTTTCACGCTTTTGAAGGAACCCTTGTTATAGGCAGTAAAACATGTACTGGCAAAGAATTCCAAGTTCTGGAAGTACGACAAAGAAACGAGGTACTAAATTTCTTTGTACGTGATGTTGAGCTGGAGACAGTGAATTGATAACTCCGAAGACCGGCACGCTTATATGGCTTATATGAATTAAGTTAAAATAAATACTATCACCAAATGACGGTTCAGCGGAATTATCAATGAAATTGAAAGTATACATGTAGGCATGCTTACTGTAAACCGTACAGTAAGCATGCCTAAATAAATAAATATGTCGGCGGGGTCGCAAAGGACAAAAGGTAATATACCTGTGTCAGTTGAGTCAGTAAGGTCAATTTCAATGGCTTTCGCCGGCAGTGACTGCAGGATCGCCGTGCTCCTTCTCTTCAGCTGTTTGTTCTGTTTGTACCACTCGCCGGCCTGTTGCATAACCCTGAGGAAGAAGATAGAACAGAGTTTAGAGAGAGTTAAGAAAGTACAACATATTGTTGCCAATGCCGAACGCATCACAAATTGCGTCCGCTTTAACGTTAGTGTTTTCCCTCCGTTTTTCTTGTATTCGTTTTGACATATTACCAACATTATTACTTTTGCGTGGATGTGAAACAGTTCGCTGACGAATTTTTCATCGATGAATGTTCCACCGACAAATCCCAAGTCCATTAGTCGGAGAGGCAGTTCACACCACTTAAGCGTGGTTCTATCGATTATGTTATCATATCTACATGGTCATAATGACCTTATAGCTTATCTTTATAGATTCCGTGATTTTTTTACGACCCACTCCTGATCATCATCATCATCATCATTAGCAGATATACGTTCCACTGCTGGGCACAGGCCTTCTTCCATGGGAGAAACGGATGAGGAGCTTGGGCCATAACACCACCCCGCTGGCCCAACAACCGGTACCAACGGCCTAACGTGCCCTCCGAAGCACGGAGGCTCGAGATTAGGAATTTGATTGACTCATCCCGGGACCGACCATGGCGAAAGTCCGAGCTCCTCAATCTGCTCCTGATACTCAACACATATTATAGAAAAGAAAAGAGTATGTTTTCTTTTTGACGATACGAAATAAAAATTAACCAGCCCCACATGCCAGACTCAACCGGTTTTCAACTGACACAGGTTGCCTTCAAATGTCATCGGCTGCCGGGAGTGTTACGCGTTTGCATAAATTAAATTACCTAGTAGAACACGACTTAGAGCAGCTAGGCGGAGAATTGGTTTGAGCGCTGCCGTTCCGATTAAGAAAACAAAGCAACTACGACATGTTCAATCCTGGATGGGTCAACCAAATTATGTAATCTCGATCTGCCCCCTTATTCTGAATTGTCGGATCACGAATTCGATTCGAACCATGCCGTCTCGCTTTGACACACCGTGATAAAGAGTGACAAGTATAGAGTTTCAGAAATTCGAATATTTTCCGACAGTTGAGAATAAGGGGGCTGCCCCGCGCTTCGGATGCTTCGGAAGCACTTAACTGCAAACGCTTTATGCCACCGAGCTGATTATGTCGGCGTGGTGGTGTCATGTCCCAAACTCGCGTATTTCTTCCATGTAGGAAGGTCTGTGCCCAGCATTGGGACATGTATAGGCTGGTGAGTACAGTCGACCGCACATCAAGCATAATGGCACTACCTTAAGAGCAGCCTTACTCCGTTCTTAATAAAGCTGGTTTTCCTAGTGCAACTGTTACTTGTTTTTGTAACTTTCCAAAAAAAACCATAGCTATCTATCCCTATGTAACTATAATTAATAATACTACGTATAAGCTAGAAATAGCAGTCTGTTTCCTTTTATTAACGCAATAATAAAATATTTGGGTTTTTAGATCTACGTTGATTAAATTGTTAATTATTTAAGTGAATGCGTCAGGTCAAACGACATTGTCATACTAAATTAAGCACTTTAGTACACCTACATATAAGTAGTTGATTTACAAGTTTTAATGTGGCACAGAAACATGTTCTAGGATTTTTTTATAATAACTTAGCGGTACTCTCATATGCAAAATATAGGAGACAGAAATGTTATAATAAGGGAATAAAATAGGGTATACTCGAACTGATGGTATGGTAGCTTCAGTGCAAGACTTCTTCAAAGTAAACTTCATTTAACCATATTTATCACAGGAGTACTACTTCAGAAAAGCAGAGAAGATACAAAAGAAAGGGGATTACAGACGAAGTTTTCGTGAAAAACAAAATAATAAAAAACACAAACTCATCAAGTAAGTGTAATAACTGGGCATGGACGGCATTTTATCTTAGGCCTAAGGATGACAACGCACCTGCAATATCAAGTGATTTATAACTTGTTATTGCAGGTGTCTATAGGCGGCGTACACCGCTTGTGGGCCGTCAAAGTTAAAGATGGCTCTGCCTCTAACATACAGAAGATCGAAGCTAAATAATTGCGCAGTGCTACTTCTTGATTTGTACAGGATAGGCATCACGTGCCAAGAGCTGCAGTCACTGTACGAAAATGTCACTATGAAGCTGCTAGCCATCAAACGCCTGAACAGATCTTCATGTATATGTAAGAACCATCTTGATGACGTCAACTTTCAAACGAAAAACAAATCAAAATTGGCCCATTCGTTTAGGAGTTACGACGCCAAAGGCCTGAGCCACAGACAAAGATACCTACACAGACAAACACGTTTAAAACGCCGAACACAAAAATATCCGGCAGGGAGTTCATCCTCACAAATTGGAACCAAAGTGTTCGCGTACTGTACGGTTTCAGAGAAACTTTCTACCACGTACGCTTAGATTGTGGAATGAGCTCTCTGCAGAGGATTTTCTCAAATGTGTACAGCATGGGGTTCTTCAATAAAGACGTGAAAAGGCTTTTACAGGGTCGGCAACGCGCAAGTGACACTCCTGGAGTTGCAAGCGTCCATAGGATACGGTAACCGCTTACCATCAGGTGGGCCGTATGCTTGATTGTCACCTTAGTGGTATAAAAAAACACACTTTTTTGCGTTCAGGGGTTTGTGAGATGCGCCCTGTAATTATACTGGCTACCTTTCTCTTCGCAACGAAACAGCGAGGGGCTTCAAGCGTTCACAACCGATAGCAAAAACTAGCACTTGGTAAAATATAACTGTGCACTTACATTTTGATCACTATAGCGGAATCATGATTACTGTGGACCACAAACACAGTCACCACATCATCTACTTTTATAATTAACGAAATCATTGAAAACACTTCATATGTCACCAGTTCGCAACAGATCCTTTTGAACTGCTGAGTTGAATTAGTGAAAATAAAATTTTGAAATTCAAATTTTTCGCATAATTATAAGCTAGCCGCACAACTTGCGATTTTAAACTTTCTAAATGTCGCCATTATGCTTATAAATGGATATCTTAATGGAATCAACAAAATCTGGCACAAGTTTTTTTAAGCTAAAGTCTTGAAGTCGATTATTCAACCGGGTTGTTTTGGACACGAGCTCATTATTATTTGTGTGTGATTTGTGAGATTTCACATTGTTAATAACTCCGCAAATACTGTCAAATACAAAGTAAGGTAGTCTTATTTATAACTAAACATTAATTAGGATAATTAATAAACAATATTGAATAAGGTACGCTGTTTGATTTATAATTGAAGACTATTTTTTGTCAAGGAACAAAATCAATTTCAACCGGTTTTTTATACAACAAGGGTTTTTACGCAACAAGGGTTTTTCACGCCTGATGGTAAGCGGTTACCGTAGCCTAAAAGCCTAATAGACGATTCGTTATTGTAAACTGCCATTTGTAAAAGTTATAATAAGACCGTTCGATGAAATAAAAATTCGGTTTAATGGCTTTTCGATTGATCGTGTTTAATCATATTAGTCGAGTATTGAATTCGATATGGCATGGCTACCTCATTTTGTTACCTTACCATTTAAGCGCCATAACACTTATACTGTCCTTCTGCCTGTGGTATTTCTCCTTATCTTCAATTGATGGTAAACAATTTACAATCGATCTATATGAAATTGTTTTTGGTTTGGTAAAACGTTGAAAATTAGCGCGATGGAGGCCCCCCGGCTACGTTATAGTCATACCGAGCACCTCCCTATACTATACGCCACTAAGCCCGTCCTAACTTTCCATTCCCTCAGAGTAGATACGATAAATAAGTTAGACCAGAGGTTCCCAGACTTTTTTTCTCATAGACCACTTTCGAAATTTATCTGGTTCCGGTGGACCCCCTGCAGCTACATTTCTATTAAATTCCCAAAATTTTACTAGAAATGTGTTTTTTGTCACGCCAACACAGACCCCTAACGAGTCTCCCGTAGACCCCTGGGGGTCCGCCTAGACCACTTTGGGAACTAAGGAGTTAGACTATTACGCTGTTAAGATAAATATTTCAGTACAATATTCAAACATACAAATAAATCAAAATCGTAAAACAAAAAGTGATGAATAAATTATACCAAAACTTTTAGTTTGTTCTAATGACTTAGAAATTGTTGTTTCTTGTTGTTGTATGCCACAAACATTGAGGTGTCACTCAAGCTTTGCCGACCTTGTAATAAATCAATTGCCTCCAGGAGCTTTGGCGACCTTACCACACAAGAAGTAAAACACAAGTGTCATTTATTTCTCATGACGACCTTTAGTTATTTATGTTACAATCTTTGTCTTTGTCAGGTAGGTTTTACCGATAGATGCCTACATCTAACCTTATAAATATAAATAATATAAATAATATTCATACACTCACACCTATTATCTAGCCCAAAGTAAGCATCGTTAAGAGCTTGTGTTATGGTTACTAGATAACGGATAAATATTGATAATAATATGTATATAAATATTAGAAATATACTAAATAAACATATAAACATCCATGACTCGTACTCATCATATAAACATTTGCTTCTACCGGGATTCGAACCCGGGACCTCTTGACCGAGTAGCCTGTATAGCAAGGGGTACAGACCGCTCGACCAGCCGGTCGTCTAAATCAAACCCTCCAATAGGGGTACTAAATCCCTTAAAAATAAATTTTTTTCACACCACCCCGCTTTAAAAAAAATCCGTCGGGGAGTCGAGATTTAAAATAGACGGATATGGCAAAACTCTTGGACAATAAGCAATGAAGACGTGATAATATTTTTTTTTTTTTTTTTTATCCAATTAGATGACGAGCAAGCTGACGGCCCTCCCAACAATATGGAAATGTTTGTGAAATAGAGATATTTATTGGCTACATAAAGACGATTAATCAATAACGTTGTCAGAAGTTCATAGCGCGAATAAACTTATACGCTTAATAACTGGGAATGAGTGAATGTTAGACTGACGGACAGACCGACAGGCAGACCGACAGACACATTATGACATTTTTTGTAATAGACATAAGGGATTTTTGCCGATTCGAAAGAGCTTCTTGGGGGGCCTAATTAAATAAAGATATTTTCATTTTCATTTTCTCTTTTCGTGTATGATATATTTTAAACATATGTCCCAATACAACACAACACTAAGAAGTTGACAATCATAGTCAAGGATAGTGGAAGAATTGGTCTATGGTATACGGTTAGTACAGTTTGTTCCAAAATTCCGAAACAAAATTTTAAGGGCTGGGTGTGTTTATATCATGAGAGTCACCACAAAGGAGATGTTTCATATCCGGAAAATCTCCTGAATCCTTGAAAAATACTAATAATTCGTTTTCATGCATAGTTGGTTTGTACAAAAGTTGAAATTTTTCGTCGATTTCACCGATATTCAATATGGCAATATGGCGGGCGACATAGAAGTCAACTAAACGTCACCAAAGTGACATCTGCGCCATGATGAATATTTGACTGTGTTTTAGTTTTTTCTGTTAAAATTCTTGTTTTGTGCCACGTAACAATCAAATAAAAAGAAAACGGAAAATTGAACACTGTTCTACATATTTTTTAGTATACTGGTGTGCTTATACCAGCCCGCTTATTCACAAGTCGGAAAAGATTCGAATTTCGGAAACTCGATACGTGTCACTTTTTATCACGGTGGATCAAAGCGAGACGGCATGTGACTTTTCGAATCGAATCCGTGATCCGACAGTTTCTGAATGAGGGGGCTGGCCGGGTCTCCATACACAATATCCTGCTCGTGACAGCCAATAGTACGCATTTTTTCGTACGACACACAATAGTACGCATTTACAGGGTAAATTACCATACCACACAACAGTTTGACCTTCAGACCGGCCTTATTCCGGTCGTAATAGAGGCGGGTTTCGTAGTGCAATTGTTACACTAGATGTGCTGTCGTCTGTATATGACCAATATAGCAATTTCGATTTATCTCGAAGAAGGTTGTCAAAAAATGCTCAAATTTCCAGGCATGAGAAAAAGAACCTTTTTATGTAATAAGAACCTTTATTGACTTCGTAATAAAAGTTACGAACTGTCAAACCGAACATTTAATTTTGTTATAGACTGTACGTTTTCGATGGACGGCTACCGATTGCGTGACATTATCGCCATTACCTACTTTAAATGGTTTCTAATGTGTTTCTTATCTAATCTACTCGGGTGTGTCTTCACGTGGTGAAGGAATGCCGAGTTGGAAGCTACGGAACCGACAGATATGTCCGTGTTCCTTAATTAAGGCTATATACTATTGAAAAAAATCGCATGTAATGTCATAGGTCGCTATCGGCGGTCTTACGGATCTAAAAATCAGATATTCCTACATTTCTTCATATCTTTATCTAGACACGTGTAGGCAAAACACGATTAAAGGATTTTACCTCGAATTACGAAAAGACCTCTTAACAATAAGGACACTTAAGATTATTAGTAAACGATAATTTGTATTCAAAACCAGAAGTCGTCAAATTTTAAGCATAATGTAATTTGAACCATTTCTGTGTATATTTAAGGTTCATAATTATTTTTATTACTTTGGACGTTGTTTTTAGCCCCCGAAGAAAAAGAGGGGTGTTATAAGTTTGATGTGTATGTCTGTGTATCTGTGTGTCTGGGTATCTGTCAATCTGTTTGTCTGTCTGTGGCATCATAGCTCCTAAACGAATGGATTTTTTGTTTGAAAGCTGACGTGATTACGATGGTTCTTAGCTTATAATTTATGAAGATCAGTTCAGGAGTTTGATGGCTATTAGCTCATTTTCTATATGATAAAAGGGTTTTACTAACTTTCACAGATCCGATTGATTTTAAATTTGGTGTACTGTCACTTCGGTGACATTTCCATGACATACTGACCTTATGCTGATCCGATACCATCAATCAGTCTGCGGGATGCTTAATTCTTCAGAAACTTACAGCAGATATAGCGTGTTTGGGCTCATAAGAATAGTCTCAATGAGATGGTGATAGATAGATAATTAATGACGCCGGGGGTTACTATCAATTTTTAATTTTATATCTTTGTATGTAGATATGTATTCGCTGTGTTTCGGATTACAATGATTATGTTGACATAGAAAGTTGTTACATTGCCATGGGAGAACTAGAAATATTGATTCTTCTTTATAAACTGATTCTGGGACACTGTCGACATTACTAGCGTTTACCTTTAGCTAATCAGAGCATATATAAAAATGTCATTTGACATTTGCACTCGAAAGTCGTTCGAGGGTCTATGTTCAATCACATACAACCCCATATATTTCTAAAATAGAATGTTTTGTTCCGTCCCAGTGTAGCGAGATCGCTACACTTGAAAGGAACCTAATGGTGATGGATAGTGTCTTCTCTGATACTTTATCTCAATGAAACCCACTCCACACTGTATTATCAGAAAAGTTACTCACTTGTGCATAACCCCCGCGTCGATCTCATGCTGGTTCCTGAGCTGTTGGTACTCCCGGAACAGCTTCTCGGAGACTGTCTTGAGCTTCGTCAGCTCCCTCTCCCGCTCCTGCAGCTCCGCCTCCAAGTGGTTCCTCTCCTCCAGCACGATGTTGAACCGCCGCTGCAGATCGCCATACTCGCGTCTCGCTGGAAGTTTATTGGTCCGTGAGTTTTGGTGAACCAAGGCCTACGCACGACGGGGACCGCATGGCAGAACATTTTACTTTCATCATCATCATCATCATCACCAGCCTATTATGTCCCACTGCTGGGCACAGGCCTTCCTACATGGGAGAAACACATGAGGAGAGGATTTTAACTTTACTCAACGTAAATTCATACGTATCTGGATTGTAACAAGTTATAGTCTCCAATGTTTAAGAGTTCGTAGGGGATTTCCCTTCACGGCACGCGCCGGGCATATAAGGAAACTAAGGCATCAAGGCAAGACGCCAAGGCATGAGACGAAGTTCGGTGTGGACCGTCGCTGAATATTAGACAGAGAAGTCAATCGGAGTCGGAGGGCCATTACAATTGAAAAATCAACTGTGTCTGGAATCTGATGCTTGGCGGGATTAAATAACTTTTTAAATTGAGAAACAAAATGTCTGCTTTTTCAAACCAAATTGTAATAAGTAACTACAAGAGCTGCTTGTATGGAACAGCTGATTTTTATACCCAACAAGTGTATTTGCAATGTCTATAGCCGACGGTAGCCATTTACCACCAGGTAGGCCGGAAGTCAGCTTGCTTGTCATCTATTTGTATTAAAAAAAACCGTATATTTTTAATTCGAACTCGTGAACAAGTGTTAATATTTATTATACAAACATCGGTCCATAACTGGATTCTAACCCGAGATCTCTGGCTTAGTATGCAGTGGTTCTGACTTCATCCCTCCACCAGCCGGGCGTTTGTTTTGATGCATAATAATGACGTGGAATGCAAGGAGGTGTTACTAATGCATTTTCCTAATCTCTATGGTCGGCAACGCTCGAAGGATACCTCGGGTTTCGCAAGACTCGCAAGGTAGGTATCCGCTTACTTTCGTACACCGAGGACAGTAAAACATAACAATATTGCATCTTGTGTGCTTACAATATGTATTTTACAACTACAAGTACTAATGTCATTATATTTATTTCCAAACACATGAACTAGTCATGGTAACTATGTATTACAATGAGTAAACATTGGCTTTGTAATGTATTATAATTTCGTCCTTTTTCAATTGAACTAGTGAGATTATTTTGCCACTTGTTCAGGACAAGCAGGGGGAAAATCTCAGTTGACTAGTTTGAGTTGAACAACTGACAAATAGGGAAATTCCAAACCTAAGTATTTCAAACATTGATTAAAATAGAATTAGATATACCTATCTAACTATGTTTTAGTGATAGTGAGATATAGGCATAAGAATGGTGATAATAGTATTACTTTATTTCCTATTGCATGACGTAGCTTCTAATATAAGAATGTATGAAAGCAATTATTTATTAGTAAAAAAACAATGTTATTTGTTATTTATAAATGACGCATCACTCAATCAACAGGTTTCCTCAAATAACTTAAACTTACTCAAAAGAATCTGAATGTTTCAAATGAATCATAGCTAACACTTTGATTTAATACTGACCTTATTTCTGGAGAACGCATGCTAAATCTAAATTTAAGTTATGTGCATCTTCTTCTCTCACTATGAATACAAAAAGGATGGCAGTCATATAATTTGACCTCCGTACATGCTATCTTAAATTATGTATGGTTTCTTTGAAATAGAACTAAATTTAATTGACAGCTCTAAATAAATTCTGCCTATCTTTTTCCTAATACATATTGCGAGAAAGAGATAAGCTGCACAGAAATTTAGATTTAAAGTGTGTCTCCAGAATTAGGCTTAATAACTGCAGTAATAAAAGATCCCTGTATATTATAGTATATTTCAAAATATTTATTAATAATCGCATTTTCATAAACACTAAGCACACCCCTACACCATTATTAAATCAATATTGGATAAACATTCTTATGTAAGGGATCACAAGATTTTTTTTTTAAATGTGTCACTTGTTAATAGCGGTTTTTCAGATACATCTCCAGATGATCACTAAGGCTTTATTATATTATAGATAAAGATAATAGTTATTCTCTTCTTACATTCTCTCTTCTCTCATTGCAAAAACAAAAGTCATAAATAACAACACCTGATTTACAACCCAATCCTATTACGGGACATACTTAGTTGGATGTGTTGTAAAATTGTTAAGATATTATTAAACTTGAAAAAATCTTGTAAATGTCATCAAATTCCCGCTAAAGCAAACAAAAATTATCTTATCAGTTGTTGGAAATACTGTAACTGAGTCCTCGTGAAGTAAATGCATGTCTGCGTGTGTCACCAGGAAAATAAACAATAATATTAACTAGGGATACTAAGTTGAAGTTATTATTACTAACAAATATTCTTAATTTAGAGTTTTAACATTATTATAAAAGTGTGATATATATTTACCTACTTATAAAAATATCAAAACTAGAAAAATTCTTTGTCCGTACGTACATTCTATGCCTCAGGCTGTGATTTTTTTCTAGCTTAGATATTTATATAAGTTATTACTTCTAATTAAAAATATGTTCAATATGAAATTTCATTTTTTGTTATATTCTATTAGATCGAGATTTATTTTTTATGCCTGTTATATTTGTACATTAGTGTACTTAGATCTAAAAACTAATAAGCTACAAGCCTCTACAGAAGTAACAAAAATAATTGCCCAATTAAGAGTCTTCCCGAACTGTCAACTTACAATCACCCAGACTTTCATCAGTTTTTGAACAACATATTTGTATAAACATATAGGTAATAACAATATAAGTAAGTTATTTAGAACAACATCCAGACTCGAAACATATATGTCATAGGATGAGATTGTAACCCATGACTTTCACAATCCCTCTGACCGATCTGTCTAACCACAGTGCTACCGAGGACTTTGGAGAACCCTATGAATTTTTTATTTATTAGGAAGCATTATGTTATAAGCTTTCAAGTTCAACACACAAATTAGTAATTGTTTGCAAATGACAACAATTCAGTTAAGCAAACTTATAATTACCTTATTTATGCCAAGTCCAAATATTTTGTAATAAGTATGAACTTCAAAAGGTAGCTAGTTTTATGCTTCTACTGTTTAGGTTTACCACCAAGGCTGATACAAGTTATTTGTAAATTTATCTTGATTTTATTTTTATTGTTTGAGATTCAATTTAGGAATTTAGTTGTAATCAAATATAATAAAATACAACTGACACAAATTAAAATTCAATTTGATGAAAGAGCGTTCATGTAGGTAGGTTTTATAAACTAATCTTGAAGTTTTCCGCATAAATAGTTTCTACAGATTTGCTTATTATAACCATTTAAAAAAAATATGCACATAGTTTTAGGGGTAGTGTCGTCTTTTAAATGCGAATCCATTAAAAAAATATCACGATCAGGTTTTTATTGTGATCAATCTCATAATACAACTTATTTAGTTATTTATCAAATCAATGTTTATACACAAAAAGGTTCCTGAGAAATAAGAATTCCTACATAAATGGAGTTGAATACAAAGGCAGCAACTTACTTAGTGAATATTCAAACTTTATCTAACAACTTTATATAAAAGCTCATTTTTTTAAATAAGATTCTTCTCCTTATTAAAGATAACTAACCTTAAAACTCTTTGTTTACAAACAATTAAAAGAAGGTTATAAACATTTCATTTTGACATTTTTGAATTTTCTTTGGCATTTTTTTGACAGTTCGAATCTGACATAATTTTTAGATCTATCAAAATTAGTGTTGTGCATTCATCGAAAAATAAAAAAAGTGGTTTTTCGTAACGTTATTTTATTCCTTTGTAATGAAATGTATCATATGTTGTCAAGTATTGCGCAGTTCAATAACTGGTTTTGTGTCAGACGTTCAAAGCATTAAATATACAAAAGATTTTCTCAAAGTAGCGTAGGTATTAATACAAAAAACTTTACACTCGCTATACCAATAGGGGTTTACGAGTTATAATGTGAGAGCAACAGGTTATCATCTGTCATAATCCGACAAATACGCGAATAGGATTTCCATCCGAGTTTTCATTTGCATACGGAGACGGAGCATGCGCAAAATACAACCGCAAAAAAGTGATACAAAACCAATCACCGAGTTTACAAAAAAATATGTGAAAACTGACCTTTTTCTGATTTTAAAAGGTGTGTTTTGTGCTTTCTTTCGGATTCTTCGTATCTATTTTTCCATTTTTCGACGTAAGTGGAGAGTGCAATGTTCGCCTCCTTCGTGTTTTGGTGCGCGTCGGGCGGCGTCATCCTGACGGCAGTGGCGCGCGGGATCCTCGTGGCCGCGCCACCGGGACAGAGCGAGACGGCACTCCTCGTGCCTTGACACTGATTGTTGCTCGACGCGATCGCAAACACATTATCGCCGTTCCTTTTAATCATTTTTGCATTCGATTTTTATCACACGCGCGCGTCGAACGCTCGCATCGTCTCGTTTTCCCGTATGTACCCCTGGACACGTGTTTTGATCAACAGGCTGGTGCGTCAGATAGTGTTAAAAAAATTTGCAAAGAAAAGCCTTTGTTCTCACCGCAAAAGTAGCAAATATCGTCAGATTTTACGTGCACTGCACGTTCGAATGCGTCAACCGCGTTCGTTCACTCAATAAATCAGCCTTGATATAATCGATGAATAAACTAGTTATCAAAATAAATTAAAAATAATGACACGAGATATGCTGTCGAGTGCTAGATTGGAACTAACGTTAACGATGTATGCGTGTTGCTGTGATATGATAATGAAAACTTCGTCATTGTGAGTCATTAGGTTCAATGTTTATGCTTATTGTTTACAGTAGAAATGGTACAATGCTGTCTGAACCTTTCATAGTGTCACACATAGTGACTAGTATTTAGAATGAATTTTTGTTGCATGGACATAATAGATTCAATAGCTTGTGAGTAGACTTGATAAGCTTATCGATGTAGTCATGTATGAATATTAAAATGAAGGTGCTTGATAATTTTTCACTATTACTGAGTTAACGAAATTATCAAGTAGTTACTTCATAATTTGTGTAAAATCTTACAGTAGTATTCTCTGTAGAAATATATGTATAATCTTTACAATATGGTCCAGAAGTACTTAGATAAATAGTACTTCTATTGATCTACTTTCGCAACAAACTAGGAAAATCTGACTTTGAGAGGGATCCGGAAACAACACAAATAATAGTTTCCGGTTTTCTTGTTTTCTCGGCGCAACAGCGCCTAATACAATTACTTATAATGGTCTGCTAGGCTAGTAGTTTATTGTTGCCAGTAACTAAGCTTTCATAAAAACTAATTGAATTTATTTTATCTACACAATACCACCATTCATTAATTTAATTTTTAATCCATTAGTTTCATTATAGAAATGACTTTACAAACCTCGAAATATTTAAACAAAGGCTATTAACAAGAAATACCCTGAATACTTATTTTTTTCTGGTTGATGGTTTTATATTAATATGTCGTACCACACAAAAGTTGGCATAAACATCTTAAGCAACTCACACAGTAGTCACAATATTATTAGACTTGCACAACACTCGAATTAAATTGCACAAAAACTGGATTGAATTTATTCGCGGGCCGGCAACCGCGAACTCATGTCAAAGTCCATGTCGTGAGCGCACTGAACGCATTTCATCCAACTTGAGACGAACGGAAATTCTAAATTTAAACTGTTTCCAAAGAAACGTCCTAACAAACTGCGTTTTATGTGTAGAGTAAGCGACAAAGACAAGCAAGCTGTGTGGGCAGCCGGGGCCCGAATGATACGACTTGTAAAGTGATTTAATTGTCAGGGCAGCTATGTGGCGCATTAATTTTGCACTCAGCGAATGTCTACCGTTTAGATTTGTCTGGGGGCAAGTGGAGGACAGAAAAATAAGAAACTATTATATGACATAGAATGAGTTTTGCTGTTACTTAAGAAAAAAATGGGTTAAATAAAAAATCAAAATCTTAATCATAATCGAAATCGAATATATTTATTCAAGTAGGCTTCTAAGAAGCTATTTCGAATCAACCAGTATCAAAAATTATGTATATCTATTGAAGAAATGGTCTAACAATGTCATATTTTCTATGTGTCTCATGTCTGAATTTACACCGCTTCCAAAAGTAGTTTAGATTCATAACCATGTATGTGTATGCAAAAATCCGCAATTTCGCATACATAGACGACATAATTATTCTAGTTATTTTGATTTAATAACCAAACCACCCAATCGATGTTACCTAAATATTTTTTTATGGGACCAAATGGCAATTAATTCGTATCGAAAAAAAAGAATCACGTTAATCGCATCAAAAATCACGGCGTAATCGATGTACATACATAGAAAAAACATACCAACTTAATTGAGAACCTCCTCGTTTTTGAAGTCGGTTAAAAATAAAACATAAATTTATTTGTAGATTTAGCTGAACCTATGTTTTATGTTTTAAAAAGGCTTTTGTTTGAAGTAATATCGGTCAAGATCAGATAATAAAATAAAGTTTAAGGTCCAAGAAACTTGTGTAAAAATGTAACGATTACTCAATGTTGAGTTAATAAGAACCCGTCTACTTATTGTTGATTAAAGCGGATAGCCTTACAAAAACTTCACCAAATTTAGTAAACGGGGTCAGTAAGTAGCCAGGTGTTCATTGTGAACCGGCAGTACTTTGCTTATAAGGGGATACGATTACTATGTGATATGCATAGATAGTATAATATGGACACCTTGACACTACCAACTACCAGTGCAAAAAATGGTTACATCGAAAGCAACATCCAAGGCCTGTCGGCTTTTATCGTTTTTCATAACAATATTACCCGCTTCGGTTATACCATGATATTTTAAAAACTAAAATCATACTATATTTATTTGCCCACCACACAATACCATGAATAACATAAGTGACATCACTGCTTAGAATCTAAAGCATTCCAAAGGATTAAGAAAAAAATTAAAACAACTAAAAGGGATCACAGATGCTCCCGAGCGTTCATTACTTCCTTCAACATTTGAGTCATCTGTATAATATGCGTTAAACAAATAATAAATTGGTGGGAACATTCACCTCGTGAGTGAAATATTTAAATTTTCTAAATATACTTTATGTATTTTACTGACGTATACAAGAAGATATTTGTTAACGAAAAACCTGTTATGTCATTAGCTAAATAAGACTGGATTATAACTATCTCGTTCATTTCAAGTTATATACCTAAATATTAAAACAGTTTTACCATCGAATTCAAAATTTACTTAGCTCATCAACCCACAGACTCCAGAGTAGACGCCGTTGAATTTTGATGGTCTTAAGACTCCCGGAGTCTTACGCGATTTGACAATTTAAACGGAATGATATTTCCATACCACTAACCATATTTATCCTTCCTTACCCACATACGAGACACAATTAAATTTTAATTGTTTATGACATAGATCTATGCCGTCTGGTAGTTGAAATCAGTAGACGATACTCATTATAAAGATCTTCTAAAATATTATTCTCAGGGGCAATTAATTGTTTATGTAATTGTTTAATCGGAACAATTTTTTTGCCCTCAATTCAAAGTTTTATATGGATTTCGCCAGTACTGCCTAGCAGACATTCCAGGCTCCCATTAAATGTGTCACTCGCCTCCATGCTCTGAGTGGGCGCCAGCAGAATTGTCTACAAGTTTATTGCAAAAGTTACACAGTAGAGACGTGAGCTGGGTTAGCTTGGTGTAAATAGCGCTATATACTTGACGACATTATATTTGAATTTCCAATCTACAGCAATCAAATGTATGTTGTAACTTTGTAACATTACGAACAATTATTCTATGGTAGTTACAGAATTGCTACGATGAATAATTTTGGAAATATTATATTGTAGAGAAATTGGAATATTCCTATAAACTGTGTTTCTATAGATTATTAGTCACAAGATTAACCGAAAATTGAATCAATAAACCGAATTCTATCATTCTTGGTTTTATACTGAAACGGTGCGGTGTGCGATGGTAGATTACCCATTGCACATTGAAAATAGAGATCCACGGTACTATTCTCATCTCTTTTATACACAACACAACTGATGTGATACTAAATGAGATCAAAATCTACAAGTTAACAGAAAAATTGGCAACTGGCATTAAAATGTACTGTTACTTTTGGGGCAATAAGGATAATAATTACATCATTTAAATACACGAGTAGAACATTAAAATAATCATCAGTCTTTTTTACTTTATCTGCATCTAATGCCATACCTGTAAATGACATGACGGTAAGTAGGTACACAAGTTTAAGTGATGTATTATTAAGATTTATCTTGTCATTAGAACACCGTTAAGTTTTAAATGAATATTATTGATTTCAACACATTAACATAAGCTAGGTCATTTCAAATTGGGCGTAGACTAATTATAGATAGTAAGATTCCTTTTATGTATAACGACGCTTGATAAAAACAATTTAGATAATTATGTTGCAGTCATTTAGCAACTGCTATTACTTTGTTACATTTTATCCGATTGAAATATTTTTAGACTTTTACTTTTTTGACATTAGTTGTTCGACCTGATCTTGTCTTGTATTAGTTAATATTTTGATTAACCTCGCATCCTTTACTAGTCCGCCGGCGATTACACCAGTCGCACACAGGAAAAATTACTGTGTCCACCATGTGGGTAGTTAGCAGGTTAAGAATAAACTTCTGAATGACATTAGAGTATTCATCATTGATAAAATAAAACAATATTGCCATTTATTCGTTTAAATATTTTCATTTCACATGTCTCATGCATATCGACCTGTCAAGCCATTGATTCTAGACACAATTCGTTTTTTTTGTTATAAGACCCCCGGGGGTCTGAAGCGGCTTAACATATTAACACCATTTTCTTTCAGGCACTCAATTAATATAAGAACTACCTACAGCACTATTTTCCAATATTTTTTTTGTGAAAGATATCTTCATAGCTGCCGTTTAATAACACTATTCTTAGTTTTATTTTCGCTTTAACTCTATTCTTGGTTAGGTGACTGAGTTTGCCAATGTTAAGCTTTACTGTTATTTTATGATAAAACTCCTAAAACACTTTCCTTGGTGAACTGCTTATAATCATAAACATAATATTTATAAATAATAATTTATTTATTCAGTTTACATGTCTCCTACCTATTGTTTCATCGTTTGTGGTAAGGAAAACCATGTTTTAACAGCTGTTATGTTACCTTCATCGTTTTAAGTGATGTTCAATTAGATATCCAAAGTTATTAAATTTTAACCAAACTAGTGCACCTTGGTGAATATTAAATGAATCACTTAAACGCTACTGGTAACTCCTATGATGTAATTAAAAGCAGTCTTTTTAGACTGCCCAAGTGAATGCAAATTACTACTACATTTTAGGACTTATTTCAGCAAACGGTGATGAGTCAATCGACACAAGTATGAGTTAAATATTTTTACAGTTAATTATTCTTTTGTAACATCATTCAACCAAACAATATCCCTAACAAAGCTACAATTGCTTAGAACATGTCTAAAAATAGATATGAACGAGCAAGTCCCTTTGAAGCGAAGTAATACGGATCTCAAATATAGGAAACTTATGGTGGTGATGTCTTTACATATAAATTTGTTAAAAGATATGTTGGTGTTACTACACATATTAATAGGCGTAAACTATTTTAGGAGAGGAGAAATTTAACTTGTTATCTACATAAATCGCAGTTAGAGGTTCAATCAATAATTATGAAAGTTGTACCTATTAATTTGAAAATAGCCGTATTATAAGTACATAAGGAGAACAAACAATATATTCAATTTCCCAACTACGACATATAACTTAATGATTCGGTAACGTTTTATAATTGAAAACAAATTTTCGTTTCAATCTTATAACGGTTCCTCGAGACCTGTAACGTTATGATACTTTTTTGGTAACTGCAACAATAATAATTAACAGTCATACGTGTCGGGTAACAGGCATTGTAGGGTTCTGTAGTTGCCCATCACAATACATAAAGTCATTTTTGATACATTCTATAGAATTGAACATATGTTGTTCAAATTGACGATTTAGTTAGAGCTTAATATTTTGTAACAGATCCCTGAACTGAAACATTGTTTTCACACGGCCCCAACATTTTCAAACGACTTATCCAATCTTTCATCATGAGAGAGACGAGTAAAAAAGAAAATCCACTCAGTATTCGTGTAGGGGCGAAGATTATTGTTTTTTATTTTAATTCTTTGTTCGCGTGCATGCCAAATTACAGCTAAATAGTACTAAGACTCGGCCACGAACAGATGGACAGATACAAGGATAGACGGATGGAAGCGGCTTAAACTTCCTTGTTGACCACGGAACACTGAAAATCCCATTACAGTTCAAACAAATAAATATTAAGCTTTTGTGATGTTTAAACTTAGAATGAGAGACATGTCAATATGGTAAGTATTTGGAAATTTAATAAAAGTAATAAATTAAATATCTCGAAAAAAATGCAATAGTCAAACATTTTAATGTTTTTAATGCGTTTAAACCTACTTTATTGTAACTATTACAAATAAAGAAAGAAAACGATGAAAAACATATGCTCCAGGCGGGACTCGAACCCGCGTCTCCTGATTCCGTCCAGACGCGATTACCACAACGCCACCGGAGCACTGGGAATAATCTGCTAATTTCTTCACCGATTTTTTTCCTTATTCAACCTTTTCATACTCATTGAAGTTAACACTTCTTATGATCCGAAAGAATACCTTTACAAGTATTTTTAAAAACTTTCAGTTAAGATAAGAAAAGCTATTTTAATCACATTTTAGCGTTTAAATGCCTACTTTATCGCAACGATTACCAACAAGGAAAGCAAACCATGAAAAAATATATGCTCCAGGCCGGACTCGAACCCGCGTCTTCTAATTTCTGGCGAGATGCGATTACCACCGCTGCCGCAATTGTACCGCCTGGAGCATATATTTTTTCATCGCTTTCTTTCTTTATTTGTTATTGTTACAATACAATAGTAAAAGTTAAAAATATATTAAATATAACTTACTAAAAAAAAACAAAATAAAGTTAACAAACAGACCTGACTTAAATCTTTGGCAGACAGTGAACATAGATATAAAAAATATTTACGTATTCTATTAGTAGGTACGTAAAAAGGTCGAAGTGTAAACAAGAACAAAATCTAGTCTTAAGTGTTCATTGTGAAAATAAGTCTTGTCACAACTAACATAAGTCTCATAATTGCAATACTGTTTAGAAGACCATAATGTAGATTATGATTTCACGATTATCATATTACGTATCAACATATTAGATTATTATGATTCACGAACGATGACCCCACCTCAACAGGTCTTTAGCTAATAGCGCCAAAATAGCGGCACTTTCGTTGTTGAAATAGGTAAATCAACATGTATTGTCTTACATTTTCGCGAGCACTACACATTTGGAATAAAACCAATTTACCTGAATTAACTCGCGTTAAATTAGATGTTACATGATTAATAAAGACCCGAGCCACGTTTCGATTACATAATTCGGACCGCTCAAAATATAACACAAGTTAAACTTACCAAAGACATTTGACATCTTGTAACACATAATTAAACGCGAGCTAAATCCAGTAAATTGGTTTTATTTCTAATAGGTAAATTAATCAATAATGCAAAATTACTATTTGTATTGCTTAATCCTCCAATGCCCGGACAGCAACTTAAGTTGCCATAACAATTCTTTTTTTCTTTGATTCCTTTTTGTTTTTTTACTTTTCTATATTTTTCTTTTCCTCTAAGAATTCATATCTATCTACCTTTTATAGATTAATAAGTAATTCTAACATAATAGTAAACGGAAATAAGAAAGGTCATCGGTTCTTATCCTCCCAGGATATTTATATTTTTAATACCCTACACATTTTTCCATTGGTAAAGCCGCAATTTTTTTCAGAATCACAAACAAAGCCTTACAATACATTACATATAACTGACAATCGTTTTTAGATAGCGTAAATAACGTTAGCGTTTTACTTTTCCAAAATGCTAGTTACAAATATGTTTCCTTCGTTTTGTAAAATGCTATTTTCTCTCATTTGTTGAGATTATTTTTGATTTTGATGAAATATTCGTCACGAAAAAACAGAAGGTAAGTATCTATTTGCCTAATGCTTATATTACGTATTTCTAGTCAAGCGTTTGATTACGAAACTTAAATACCTACTTTTTGAGTATCAGAACAGTTGAATGACAATCAATAGTAGGTAGGTACTAAGTTGTTACGACTATAGGCTGATTTACACTTCCATAAGTACAGTAGCGAGTTAACTTGCGGTCTTGGCGAGTTAAGTTCAAATTCCCGTCCAAACAATGTTAAGAACTTAACTCGCCAAGACCGCAAGTTAACTCGCTACTGTACTTATGCAAGTGTAAATCAGCCTTATGGCTCATGATTTATGAAGGCTCTAACTTCATTGAATGTCTGGTGAAGTAGACAGCATAGAGCATTAATAACAAAATAAAGAATAAAGTTGTAAGTATTTTAAATTATACTTACTTAGTCAGTGATCTCTCATCATTCCACACCATCACAAATTAAGCATTATGCTTCAAGAAGTAAGATAACTCTGTTCATTGCAAAGAAAGTGATTTCCTTCCTTGCAACTATCCCATCGAGCTAATCATCAAAATGTTGCGTATTCTGTAAAGTACCTAGGTGACTAGACACAATAGAATTTTTTATTGTTGAGGAAATGAGTCTCGGGGCAGGCTGGTATAACCCCTTACCACGAAAGGAGTCAAATAAAATTGTTTCTTTTACAAAAGCTATAAAATCCTTTTTATGACTGTCCGAAACGACCAAAAGGTATTTAGTATAAAAACTATTTTAAAACCATGCTAATTGCTAATACTTGAATGCTATAAATTTCAACGTTGTAATTTAAAACGCTATTTTTTAAACCCAAAATTTTTTGAAACACTAATGAATGACATCTCTGCATTGTGAGAATAGTAACGACATCTATCGTGTAATTTTGGAAACAGAATACACAAGTGCGCCAGATAGAAGCAAGCTTTAGCATTTCTAATTGGTTCTGTACAATTGCAACAGATGGCAATGTCCGCGTTTTTATAACACTTTTATTTATACACATGAAACATGAAAAATCTATTGGTACTTTTCTAAGTTAATAAATGTGTTTGATCTGATGTATGTGGCTGCCCCACTGATTCAAAATTAATAGTGAAGTAATTATTTATTTAACAAAATATGAGCATGGACCAAATTGACATGACAAAGATTACTTTAAAGTACCAATTTGTCATCATACTATAAGTGAATTACGTCTGAATGACCATGGACCAAATAACTTCTATCATCCTTGGAATGACTAATGCCATTTTAACCCCCACGAAAAAAGTGGGTGTTATAAGTTTGACGTGTCTGTCTGTGGCATCGTAGCTTCTAAACGAATAGACCGATTTTGATTCGTTTTTTTTGTTTGAAAGCTGACGTGAGTAGGATGGTTCTTATCTATATTTTATGGAGATCAGTTCAGGCGTTTGATGACTATCAGCTTATTTCCTACTTGACAAAAGGGTTTAACTAACTTGCACAGATCCGAATGATTTGAAATTTGGTTTACTGTTACTTTGTTGGTGGTGTTTTCAAGACATGTTAGCCTTGAACTGACCCTGTGAATAGTATGCGGGATGCTCAATTTTTCAGAAACATATATAGCAGACATAGCGTATAAATAGCTCGTAAGAGTAGTCTCTATGAGATGATGTTAAATATCTAATGACGCCGAGGGCTACTTAAAATTTATAAGATAAAAAAAATATTTTATTGTAGGCTACATAATATGTTCAGATTTTTAACCGACTTCAAAAGCGAGGAGGTTCTTAATTCGGTTGGTATGTTTTTTTTCATATGACTTTTTAGTGAAAAGATACGATAGTAGGAAACAATGTAAGCTTACGGTCACCTATCTATCTTTGACCTTAGAAAGTTATTACTTAAAATTGTGAAAAAAAAAATTAAACAAAAATTAAATCCGACTTCAAAAAACTGAAAAGGATGAAATAATTAATTTTAAGTAGGTACTCATCACCTAGAAACATATTTTTTGGAGTTGGTGCTAAGTTGTTTTTTTATATTCGGCAAGGTTGCAAACAAGCGAACGGCCCGTCTGATGGTAGGTAAGCGGTTGCCACAACCTTACAGACGCTCATAGCACCTTGGGCACCCTCACGTAAAGCCTTTGTGAGGCCTGCCCCCAGGGCCGGCTCTAGCTCATTTAGCGCCCGGGTGCAATCAACGCACATTCGCCCTCTGGAAGGCGCAAAATCAAAATTGAGTACTACTACGAATATATTTTTAACCGACTACAAAAAGAGAAAGCTAACAATTCAGCTGTATCTATTTTTACCTCATACGGCGCTTATAAACCGATTTGAAAAATTATTTATTAAAAGAAGAGATAAAATCGATTCCAGTAGGTACTTTGGTTTGGTTTTTAAATCAAAAGCTGTTTCTAATAGATCTTATGTCAAATAACATTTTCCACTATGCGGTAGCAATGGCGATTATTATTAAACTGTCAAGCAATCAAGCATCAGGTTCCAGACACAATTGATTTTTCAATTGTCGTAGGTAGACTTCCAGACAGTATAACGCCGCTTGATTAAAATGTATTTTATCTAAGGTTATAGCCTATAACTTTTTACGATACGGGCAGTAAGACTAAATGACTAGCGACATATACTCAAATTTCTCTTTATTTTTGATTAAAAAAATATTTTTCTATTTATTACAATGACATGTTGTAGTAGATTATTTCAATTATTATTTTCATTGTCATTAAATTACTAGACTTTTAAAAATTATTTAATGAATGAACTTTGTATGAATAATGCTGACGACTTGCAAATCTATGCTCAGGCTGAGGTCAGCAATTTGGATGCTGCAATTCTCGCAATTAATGATGATCTTCAGCGTATTTCTGAATGTTCCAGCAACTTTGGTATTCGCGTTAATCCCGGCAATTGTCAGGGTCTTAATGTACGCAGTTCACGTACCTTATCTTAACTAGATATGAGTTCGGTTGCAGCACTGTGCTATAACAATTAAACTATTGAGTTTACTACTCATGTTAAGAATCTGGGTTTGATAATAGATAACACATTAAGTTGGCTTCCTTATGTGGATTACATCAGTCATAAAGTCATTGGCGTATTAAGATTTTTTTACCATTTCAAAAGTTTCCTCCCGATTCCTACTAAGATTCTCCTCGTCCAAACAACCATTCTTCCAATCTTTGATTATGCTGATGTATGTTGTGCTGATTTGACTGAAGAACTTCTAAACAAATTGGATCGCTTACTCAACAATTGTATACGTTTCATATTCAAACTTCGTAAGTATGATCATATCTCTTCATTTCGAAAAGTATTAAATTGGCTGACAATTCGTCAACGTTATTTTCTATATTAAATGATCCCTTATCATCTGCGTCCATTTGCATACCATGCACCATAGAGCCGGCACTATACCTAATCGAGGTTTATGGCGGTCGGCTTGCGCCCTTACAGGACTCTGCGCCCGGGCACGCGGCACCCCTTGCACCTCCGGGTAAGGACGTCCCTGCCTGCCCTGTAAAAATCTTTTATTAAGTAGGTAAAATAAAATACTAGAGGAAGTGTTAATATCTAATCTGTGGAGTTATGTTGACAACGATTTGACGGATATAAGACGAGGGATTGGTCTTCGACTCGGCGACCTTACTCGCCGCAGAAACAATACACTACACTACAAACAGTTTTGTAATCCCCGACGCAAAAAGACACCCCATTATAAGTTTCACGTGTCTGTCTGTGTATCTGTGTGTCTGTCTGTAGCTCCTAAAAGAATGGACTGATTCTGATTCGCCTTTTCTGAGCTAACGTGATCGAGATTGTTCTTAGCTATAATTTATGAAGATCTGTTCAGGCGTTTGATGACTATCAGCTCATTTCCTACTTCACAAAAGGGTGTTACTCACCTTCACAGATCTTATTGATTTGAAATTTGCGGGATGCTCAATTCTTTAGAAACTTACAGCAGATTAGTCTCAGTGAGGTGTTATAAGATAGATGATTAGTGAGAAAGAGGGTTAGGTACTTAAATTTTTTAATGTTGTATCGATTGCGATACTTACCTAGTCTTTAGAGTAGAAGTTCCACCCCAATCGGCGCATAAAAGTGCTGCACTTATGTCCTAACCTTCTTTGTTTTTTTTTTGTAATATCCGCAACCTGTGGTAATGATCACTTCCCTTCTTAATACCCTAAGTACCTGTGGGGTCTCGCTCACAAACAGGGATTTATCGGGATATGGGGGTCAAAAAACGTCCCATTACTTTCACTCTTTTATTGAAAATTTAGGTATAAACGACAGTACATTAGGTGTAGTTGTACTATGAAAGCCGCCTCTATTACTAATGGCGTAAGGCTGGTCTCAAGGTCCGATTTATTTTAAATTTGGTCGAACAATCTATTACTTCGGTTGCAATCAAGACATGATAGCTGATGCTTAGTATCAAATTAGTCTGCGGGATGCTGAATTCTTAAGAAGTTACAGCAGATAATTATAATTCTGATTAAATGGTGGTTCCAGGATAATTATAAAACCAGTTTTTGCTGCTTGGGATCGGATAACAAACATTGAGAATCTGCTAAACTGCGCTCCCGATGGTTGGAAACTTTCACCTTTTTTGAAACTGGTTAAAAAAATTCGGGCGTTATTACGCCGCACGGCTTCATACATATATTTCAAGTCAAAAAGGATTGGAAAATAATAAATGAATTCTAATAAAAATTGTCACGAGGAATCAGTCAGGCATTTCATCTCATTTTATATGTAAAGCTAAAATAAGTATTATTTTCGAAAAATCCTCTGTTAACCATTACACTGGCCTGACTTGCTTAAGCAAGAAGTGTTAGAATCGGTTGGTTCGTTTCCAAATCACTTTATATCGTTTCTGGTAATAGCTTTTGGCACCAACTCCAAAAAATACATTTTTAGGAGATAAGTACCTAGGTACTTGAGTATAATTATTTGTTCAGTCGGTTTTATTTAAAAAAAAATGTCTTTTCCCCCTTTTTAAGTGATCATCTAAGGTCAAAGCTAGATGGTTGACCGTCAGCACTATCGACTTGACTGTCTCTCAGTCTTTAGTTGTTGTATTAACTAAAACCTTTACGGAGTTTTACTTTCATCATCAGTTCACCCCAATAAACCGATAGAATACAACTATTCGTCAATACGTACCTATAATATTTAAAGAATTGTCTTCCAACTCCTTTTGGCTTTTCTATGTCCGCCTGGCTAGCTAAGCTACCACCATCTTACCTAAGTTTGCCGTCAAAGCAATAATGTTAACAGTGTTGTTGTGTTGCGGCAGTTAGAGGTAAGATTGCCAGTTCCTCTGTAGTTGAGGAATCAGAGTGTAGCTCACTTCCATTGTCGACATTATCTTACTTACCAGAAGGTCAAGAGTTACCCCGTTAAGATAAAAAAACAGTCAGATCTCGTTAAGCTGTGTATTTTAATTAATTTGTAGATTTTTTATACGAAGGTCGCAATCGAGCATACGGCCCAATTCCCGTTCGTCCTACCGGGTGGTACGAAGCCTGGTGGGACGAACGGGAATAAACCCACCTGATGGAAAGCAGTTACCGTAGCCTATGGTATCATATATTATGTAGATTTGCTTACATATAACTAATATATTTGTCTATTTTACTTCGTTTATTTAACACATATGTATACTTGTATATTATTTTTCCTTTATTGCATATTTCTACTATCTCCCCTCATTAAAATATTTATATCGCCGTAGGTTACTTGGAACATTACAACATACATTAATTAATACAAAATATAATAAATTACATAACAAATAATAACAGAATAATTTATAATAAAATATAATTGCTAAATTATATAAATAAAATAACTGTTAAGTACCTCTAACTATGTACAAATGAAACTGATTACTACCATTAAAAATGTTGATTTATAAATGAAATGTAACATAAGAAATGCCTTTATACATATATATAAATAATGAATAATAAATCTTCCTCCCTCTTAATATTTATAAATTGCTGTGCCCTACAGGGTCCATAATGATCTGTTAGCTTTAAGCCTTATATTTTACATCTCTTGTAACATTATGGTAAATGCAATTAAGAATAGAATAGAATAGAATAGAACATATTGCTGGTTAGCAGTAAAGCCGCCAATTTTGTTTGGTTTTATATTTGCAGTGGTAGCTTTATATTGCTTTATATTGTGGCCCTTGAGTGAAATAAAGAATATTAATTATTGTTAATTAAAATATAATAGAACTAGAAAAATTTCACGTCCTGAGGTAGGAATCAAACCCGCGACCTTTCGCAATCCGGGCGACTGCTCTGACTACTGAGCCACCCAGGACTTGGGATATCCCTGTGAAATTCTTCTAGTCTATCTGTATTTGCGTTTATGAGCTAACGTCCACCCTACAATGTCGAAATATTCTATTTCAACATCCGAAACGAGTATTTTTACAAATACCTACGATTCGGTTAAGTTGGGGCCTTTCAAATATTCTTAATTTTTGATTTTAACACTATTATAAATGTTTGAAAAATTACTTAGTAATTAAAATATAATAAAACTAGAAAAATTTCACGTCCTGAGGCAGGAATCGAACCCGCGACCTTTCGCAATCCGGGCTAATTATTAATAATTGGGCGGGTTAATTATTGTTGTCTTATCTTATGTTATCATGGGGCCGTGACTTTGCCACGATGCACTTCGACCCTTCGGGATCTTTTGTGCCACCCCTGCCTTCACTCCTCCCACGTCCTGAATATAGCTGCCATAAGCTTCACTATATCTTTGGGGTGAAATAATCTATAGTCTTCTGGCTTTGGATACGCCACTTCCAGAAGACCCATTCTGATCCTAGCCAGGGCATCGCACTGACACAAAAGATGTTCCATCGATTCCTGGCCTCCACCACAATTTAAATTAAGTTCTTTCAAATTAAGTACCTATAATAAAATTTAAATTTTTTTAAGCGTTGTGTAAAACGAAAGAGCGGTTATCAAATTGATATAAAATTATCTATTAGTGTACTTACAGACTTTTCTACTCTCACCAGCGAATCTTCAATTCGCCACACGAAAATGACACCATACTTAACTTTATCGAATGAAAATGCAACCCCATCGCTTGGTACCCTACACGCTAAACCTCCCCTAACAAGTGACAATTTAATGTGCATTAGAATAATCGTCGTCATGGGTTCCCTGGGGTGCGGAGGGACGCGCCCTCCGCAATTGTGATGATGCCAACGCTTCCAGAAAAGATTAGTTTTCCTATTGTTAATGTTACATTCAAAACACGAAGATTAATTAGAAAAATGGGTATAAGCTCTATCTGTCTGTCTATGTCTAAAAGTAAGCTGTGTTTCGGATTGAAGGAAAAGGTAGCCAGTGAAATTACTGGGCATGGACGGCATTTCATCTTAGGCCTTCGGATGACAAGGCGCCTACAATACCAAGTGATTGTTTCATTACTTTTTTTTTTATACAATTAGATGACAAACAAGCTGACGGCCCACCTGGTGGTAAGCGGTTACCGCCGCCTATAGACACCTGCAATAACAAGGAAAAGCACTTGATATTGCAGGTGCGTTGTCATCCTGAGGCCTAAGATGAAATGCCGTCCATGCCCAGTAATTACACTGGCTACCTTTCCCTTCAATCCGAAACACAGCGAACTGTTTCACGGCTGAAATAAGAAAGGCGGTGGTACCTACCCAGGCGACCCTACATATGGGTCTACCGCCTAGTAAACCTACCCACCTAGTTATTGCAGGGTATTACCATTTACCACCAGTGGGCCGTCAGCTTGTTTGTCTCTAGTTGTTAAAAAAATAATGGTTAAGCTAGGCTAGGTATTTTGACTTACAAGTAAGATTTTAATTTTCGCTAATGATTTTAGTGAGTCATATGAAGGAAATAGAATTAATACTTAATATTAAGGATCTTGGCAAATTAAGTTAGGTACTGATTGTCTGAGATGCTAGTCGCCACAAACCAGGAAAAGAGTAAAGTCTATTTTTATTAATTTATCTCAATCGGTTGAAGATATCTGCTTCAAAATCGAGTAGCAAGATTCTACTCGAACATACGCAAATTAAATAAAAGCTTTTAAAAAATAACTTTAGATCTAAGGCTTTGCTCTAACATACACTAAGGACACGTGTCAACAGCACATGAATATAAAGGTATATGTTGTTAAAATCTTGAAAGTTACACTGAGAAGATTTTAGCAAAATGGTTATCGCTGCTTTAGAATCAAATTTATGTTTTAAAAAAAATATTTAAACAAAAATTAAAACCGACTCCAAAAAACTGAAAAGGATAAAATAATTAAATTTTAGTAGACCTACTCATCCCCTAGGAACATATTTTTGGAGTCGGTGCTTCACTATCTATGGTTTCTGGAAACAACTTAGCAACAAATCCAAAAATATGTTCCTAGGGGATGAGTACCTACTAAAATTTAATTATTTTATCCTTTTCAGTGTTTTGGAGTCGGTTTTAATTTTTGTTTAAATATTTTTTTTTCACAATTTTTAGTGATAACTTTTGAAGGTCAAAGCTAGATGGGTGACCGTGAGTTTAAATTAATTTCTACTATCGTATCATTTCACTAAAAATTCATAGGAAAGCAAAAATCCGCAATTTCGCATATGTAGATGACTTAATTTTTCCAGTTTTTTTGATTTAAAAATCCAACTTACCCAATGGATTTTCAAAAATTTTTTATGGGACCATATGGGAACTATTCCGCATCGAACAAAAAAAGAATCATCAATATCGGTTCACCCAGTCAAAAGTTCTAAGGTAACAAATAAAAAATAAAAAAAAAACATACAAACGAATTGATAACCTCCTCCTTTTTTTGAAGTCGGTTAAAAATAAAAGCTTATTTACTCCGTGAAAGGCATTTAATGACTGAGTACTCAATGATTATAATAAGTCTGATTAACTCACAAACAAAGATACTGGACTAGCTTAAGCGATCAACAGTCTGTGGGAGCCTGTGATTGGACCGTGGGCGTGAAAGTCAGAACTAAGTTCTATTACCACTTAGAGCACAAATAGTGTGTAGGATGAGGTTCCCACGCGTAGTGTTTGACTGTAAGGAGATATTAATTACATTGCGGTCGGATTTCACCTGATTATTCTTAATTTTATTTTAATTTAGCCTTATTATATTTTTTTTACTAAGTGGTAGGCCCGTATGTAGGGTCGTCTGGGTAGGTACCACCGCCTTTCTTATTTCAGCAGTGAAACAGTTCGCTGTGTTTCGGATTGAAGGGAAAGGTAGCCAGTGTAATTACTGGGCATGGACGACATTTCATCTTAGGCCTCAGGATGACAACGCACCTGCAATATCAAGTGCTTTTCCTTGTTATTGCAGGTGTCTATAGGCAGCGGTAACCGCTTACCATCAGATGGGCCGTCAGTTTGTTTGTCATGTAGTAGTATAAAAAAAAATAGATATCCGGGGAACTGCTTTGGCTTATTCAGGAATCACCCATAAAGTAAATGCTTCATATCCACCCAAGTATATGTGCAGTCGAGTCACAAAAAATCAGGAAAAATGTCCCGAATCCGTGAAAAAGACAAATACCTAATTCGCTTACATGCATAATTTGTTAGAAGCGACATAGAAGCCAATTAAACTTTACCAAAGTAATGTCCCTTTGGTGACGTTTAGTTGACTTCTATGTCGCGCCATGATGAATATTTGGCTGTGTTGCAGTTTTTCTAAAAAAAATCTTGTTTCATACCACGCAACTAAGCAATTAAAAAGAAAATGGACAATTGAACATTGTTCTGCATATTTTTATCTAGATTTTAGTATAGTGTATATACTAGACCTGGCCGGGTCTACATACATTTTTGAAAAAATTCTTTATATTATTCTTTATTTTTTATTATTCTTTTTATTCTTTATTTATTCTGTATTTTCGTTATATTTCAATAACTAAACGACGTTTTTGAATTTTAAATATTCTTAATTCTACCTCACGAAAAAATATCTAGTGTGAAATATATTTCTTCAAAAAAAAACAAAAAAAAAATGATGAATCCTACTATTATTATAATCGCGAAAGATCAAATGGATGTATGTTTGTTACTCTTTGACGCAAAAACTACTGAAAAGGTTTTAATTAAATTTTACAATAATAAAGTTCATACATCTGAATAGCATATAGGCTACTCGAAGTACTTATCCCATGCAGGAAAAGTTGCGGGCAGATGCTGGTAAATAATAGTCATTAAATCATTAATAATAATTAATTTATATACAACTAATCATTTTCATATAAAAAGTAAGATTGTTGCAACTCTTACTGTCACTCAAATTATGACGTCAAACTGTCAAAAATGCAACTCTGTACGACAAGGATAGCAAACAAGTGTACATGACAGATCTGTCCCCTTAGGGGGATATACGAAACATAACAGTTTGATTTCGACCTGTTTTGACGACCGACTGGTCGAGCGGTCTGTACCCCTTGCGTCAAGAGGTCCCGGGTTCGAATCCCGGTAGGAGCAAATGTTTGTATGATGAGTACGAGCATTTGTTTACGAGTCATGGATGTTTATATGTTTATTTAGTATATTTCTAATATTTATAAGTTACATATTATTATCATAATTTCTCCGTTATCTAGTATCCATAACACAAGCTCTTAATGATGCTTGCTTTGGGCTAGATAATAGGTGTGAGTGTATGAATATTATTATTATTATTTGTCCCCAACGAGGGGATAATTCGAACTTGACAGTTTCGTCTACCCCCAATTAAGAGAAAACACGTTCTTCCAACACAATGCTTTCTCCATCTGTTCTAGCAACTTTACTCACCTTAGCTGCGATCTTCTGTAGGTAGGTGGTGCTAAAATATTTTCGCTCTCGGTTCCGATATCTTCTAATTAAAAACTGAGTTTATTTATATTTCTTTAACCTGATTTTCGCTTGATTCTCTTGAGGAATTGCGTCATTGAGAATTAGAGCTTTTTTCGATACCTTAACTCGTATCATCGTTCATAGAATTAGCTTACAACGAAAGTATCACAATTTAATAAGAAAACTAAATTCAAAATTATATGTACCTACGCGAAAATAACTCTATCTGTTCATTACGTTTCACTCGTAATCTACAAAAGCGATTTTGATGAAAGGCGTGGGGATAGATTACTTCAAGGACATAGGCTGCCCTTTAACCAACATCTACGTGGGCGGAATCACGGGGGCCACTAGTCTCATAATCAAAGGTTAGCACATTATGTGAATAACATTAGGTAAAACGCTTGGTTGACGAATTTTCCGTCAAAACCATTAAATTGAAATGAAATTGAAATGATTATAAGAGATGTTTCAAAAGTGTATGTAGACCCGGCCAGGTCTATGTACAGTATACTGAAAAATAATATGCAGAACAGGTACAAAACAAGAATGTTTATAGAAAAAACTGTAACACAGCCAAGTATTCATCATGGCGCGTATGGAACGAATAACGTTGAAATCGAAGAAAAATTTCAACTTTTGTACAAACTAACTATGCATGAAAACTAATTATTAGTATTTTTCGCTAATTCAGGAGATTTTTCCTGATTTTTTGAGATACTCTACATATCAATAGTTTAGATATTTTTCTATGTAATACAGTGGAAATAATGGCATCACCAGTAGGTAAGTACATGGTTATTTTTTTTATAACTTAGTGGAGTCGGAAATTTTTTTCTGATATCAAGAGAATGGATTCTGAATTTGTCGGCCAAACGTTCAGTGAATTTTAGGGTGTCGAACATGTGTAATAAATGAGTAAGAACTACTTACATAAGTAGGAGGAGCTCGGTGGCGTATTGGTTTGAGCGCTCTGGTTTCGAATACGAAAACAAAGCAACTTTCGCCATGGTCGACACTGGGATGGGTCAACCAAAATTTATAATCTCGAGCTCCTCCGTGCTTCGGAAGGCACGTTAAGCCGTTGGTCCCGGTTTTTACTACAACCGCTTTAACTCACCAACCCGCATTGGGCCAGCGTGGTGGTGTTATGGCCCAAACTCCTCATGTGTTTCTTCCATGTAGGAAGGCCTGTGCCCAGCAGTGGGACGTTTATAGGCTGGTGTTGATGATGATGATGACTTACATAATGAAAATGCTAATTAAAAAATGGACCAAACTAGTAACACTGGCGCAGTAGTTGTAGTTTTTCATAGACCAATTTTAATCTGTCAAGTACATTACAAGAAATTGATTTTCTATTGTGTGTGAGCATGGTAAGAAAGGTTAACACAAAAAACGTAGAACATAATTGTAATGTACGCAACAAAACAGGCAGCCTTGTTTGAATGCATATACATTCCTACATGCGATATGCTTTATATAACGTATACAAATATATGAATCGTAGCCGTAGTCTCGTAGCGTCGTAGCGCCGTAGCACCGTAACGGGCGGAGCTACGCGCTACGGAGGGGTGAGAATGTTGTCCGCGTAAATGGCTGTATTCCCTGAAAAATATATATTTTATTTTTTACATTACGTAAACCCATATGTAAAGTAGACCCATATGTAGGGTCGCCTGGGTAGGTACCACCGCCTTTCTTATTTCAGCCGTGAAACAGTTCGCTGTGTTTCGGATTGAAGGGAAAGGTAGCCAGTGTAATTACTGGGCATGGACGGCATTTCATCTAAGGCCTCAGTATGACAACGCACCTGCAATATCAAGTGCTTTTCCTTGTTATTGCGGGTGTCTATAGGCGGCGGTAACCTTACGCTTACCACCAGGTGGGCCGTCACCTTGTTTGTTATCTAGTTGTGTAAAAAAAACGTAATCATTTCTGTACTGTTAGCATATTATTCAGTTTTAGATGCGTGTGACTCATTGTGTCTGCTGCCATTATTTTTTACTTTTTTGAACAGTGTTAGGTTCACTAGGTGGTAGGCCTGTATGTAGGGTCGTCTGGGTAGGTACCAATGCCTTTTTATCTCGGCCGTAAAACAGTTCGTTGTAACAATTACAAATAAAGAAAGAAAACGATGTGAAAATTATATACTCCAGGCGGGAATCGAACCCGCGTCTCCTGGGGTCCGGCCAGAATCAGGCCAAAAGGCCCGGGCCCGATAAAACGTTAAAAAAGGGTAGAAAATGGTGAAGAAATTTATAGGTGTGGCCACCTAGTGCTCCGGTGGCGTATTGGTAATCGCTTCTGGCTGGACCCCAGGAGACGCGGGTTCGATTCTCGCCTGAGGCATATAATTTTTAGGGTTCCGTACCCAAAGGGTAAAACAGAACCCTATTACTAAGACTCCGCTGTCCATCCGTCTGTCACCAGGTCGATTTTGTAGCACGATGCCTACTATCGCCCTTAGTTAACTTTTCGATTGTTTCGAGCAATCGGTTGCCTTTTGCTTTAGAATTGCACAGTTTTTGTATATGTTAGTCTGTACCAGCTTTTCTGGACATGGGTGCTATCTCTCAAAACTATAAGATGGATTGCACAAAATATTTTTAGTGGGACCAGATACGATGGTCAAACTGAAAGTTCCAAAACAAAAACTAAGCGAACTAGCAAGTTATTAGTTTTATTATATCTTTTTAAAATAGTCCATTCACATCAATAAGCCTTGCATCCGATGGAACCACTGAGAAAGCACCCACTCGTCCTTAGGGGTCTCTACGGCCTATTGAAACGCAGTCACTGCTTTCTCGGCATAAAACATTTTCTTCGAAGTTTTTCTTTTATTTTCGGGAATAAATAAAAATAGCCAGGTCGTGACCTAGTAATTCTACGTCTGACGTCGCCAAATAGTCGATCGTTCGCCTGGCGGTATGCGACGAATATCGTGGTGAAGAAGGATCCTACTGCGAGGTCGTTTCTCCCAAACTTTTTCAAAGACAAGTGGCAAACTATTGTTAGTGTACCACTCTGCGGTAAATGTTTTTTAATCCTGCAAAATGATTGTCGCGTAGTGACCTATCCTACCGAAAAATCATCACCATCTTTCCCCCCATGCTTTCGTCCTCTCTTCACTTTAGTAAGCAACTCCTCGGAAGGAAACACCAACTGAGGAGACTGTATTTTGGCTTCAGGATCATAACAGTAGATCCAGCTTTCGACACCCGTAAGTATATCGAAAATAGCAATTGAGTCACCTCCGTTAAATCTTTGAACCATTTCCCGGCACCAATCAACACGACGGAGTTTTTGGGCCTCGGTCAAATTATGAGGTTACTGTTCATGGAGGATTTTCCGTACTTAACTCATTCCGATGCTTAAAGTTGTCCGAATCTGCAGGTCACTCTTTTGTCGGACTCTATCATACGCCGCACATTAATGATGTTTTAGGAGTTGGTGCTAAGCGGTATCCAGAAACAATAGAAAGTGAAGCACCGACTCCAAAAAATACAGTTTTATGAAATCAGTACCTACTTCAATATATTTTTTTATTTTTAGAGATTTGAAGTCGGTTTAATTGTCAACCGAGGCTATAAATTCGACCCGTATATGTGTATGTAAAATTGTCAGAATTGTGCAGTTTTTGTACTTATATCTTAGTCTATACCAGCTTCTGAACATGGGTGCCAAATTTCATGACAGTATGTATGTATATTTGTATGTTTGTCCGCGTATATCTCAAAAATTATAAGAACGATAGCAAAAATTTTATTAACCCTTTACGATAAAAGAGGGGTGTTAAAGTTTCACGTGTCTGTCTTTGTATCTGTAGTAGTTCCTAAACGAATGGACAGATTTTGATTTGTTTTTGTTGGTTTGAAAGCTGACGTGATTAGGATGGTTCTTAGTTAAAATTTATGAAGATCAGTTCAGGCGTTTGAAGACTATTATCAGCTCATTTTCTACATGACAAAAGGAATTCACTAACTTTCTCAGATTCGATTGATTTGAAGTTTGGTGTAATGTCACTTTGGTGACATTCCCATGACATATTAACCTAGAGCTGATCCTATATCCTAGAGGAGCTCGGTGGCGTAGTGGTTTGAGCGCTCTGGTTTCGATCACGAAAACAAAGTAACTTTCGCCATGGTCGGTCCCGGGATGGGTCAATCAAATTTATAATCTTGAGCTCCTCCGTGCTTCTGAAGGCACGTTAAGCCGTTGGTCCCGGTTGCTACTGCAACCGCTTTAACCCACCAACCCGCATTGGGCCAGCGTGGTTGTGTTATGGCCCAAGCTCCTCATGTGTTTCTGCCATGTAGGAAGGCCTGTGCCCAGCAGTGGGACGTAAATAGGCTGGTGATGATGATCCTATACCATCAAAAAGTCTACATGAAGCTTAATTCTTCAGAAACTTACAGCAGATATAGCGTGTTTGGGCTTTTATGAATAGTGTGAAGGAGATAGTGATAGGTAGATGCTTTTAATAAGGGGGGGGGGGGTACTTAAAATTTTTATTTTATTTTTCAAGATTACTTTTTTATTAGTCTTTTGTATTATTTGAAACTGGTTCCATTTAAAAAATTTCAAAATCTAGATAATTATTATATTATCCATATAGGTAGATGTTAGCATAAAAAAGCGAAAATGAAAAATTAAAAGGAATAAACAAGGTTCTCCTTACTACTGAACCCGAAACCAATTCGAGCCACCATAATTGTTGTTTACTTATGCAGTTATTATAATAATAACTACACGATTCTTCCGTACGCAACAAAAGAGTGAATCATCAAATACTTTTTAAGCTCACGCACTAGCTCGCTCCCCTCTCCGGTCAATAGATTCGGAGATTATAATTATTGCAAGCAACCTTTTAAGAGATTAAAGTATTTCCCTTGAAGCCGGGGAAAATTTCCCCTAAAGGGAGTTCTCCCCCAAATCAGCCAGTGTCAGCCTTGCCGCGTCGCGGCCAGCGCGTCCCGCGCAATCTCACGCCTACAAAATATAAAAAACAGTGTAATTATTCATTAAAAAACCAATTTACCACATTTAAGACCTTCACCGTAGCGTCTTATATATTTTTTGTTTGTTGATTTCCGTTTGCCGCCCACCGATCGCGATTCAATACCGAATTCGACACAGTTACGAATTGATTTTTTTTCTCGCCGAGATTTGGGCTATGTGGTGCGGTCTTAACGCCCAATTTTATGTTTAATTCCATTAATTACAGTGACCGTCGTGTTTATTGAAAGTGAATAATTGTGATTGATACGAAACAAGCAGTATCTATAAAAATAATAAACTTATTTAAATAACACGGCCAAAAACAATTTAAATTAAAACTAAAACATTTTTTTTCTAATTATCTGCATAAAAGCGAATAATCATACAAAAATATTTAATAGGTTACTACATTAAATTACAAGATAACAATAAAATACCGCAATTTTAAATAATTTGATGAATTCATGAATCACAATGAAATGTCTAAATCTACATTTTTATTTATTTTTAAAATATAATTTAATGCACTTCGTTGCTTATTTTTAATACTTTTGCACTCATTAACTTGAATAAAATAATTAATCCACAAATCTCTCCTTTTAAAATCATTATAACTTAGACGATTTTAAAAATTTAACTTGCGTAATTATAAGTGAAATAAATAATGCTAAATTCAAAGAAACATACGAGTTTTCCGAAAAGCATTTGCGATAGATACCAAAATGGCGGAGGTAGATTTGCTAAGTTACAATATATGAGCTTTCGAGCATTTTTGGGAATGTGCTTTGAGAACATGTCTCTAAGTACTTAAAATTAAAAAATTACATAATGTTATTATAATCGAAATACTGATCCCTATTAAACAATATTTAATAGTAACGTAACGCTCAGTATGTACCTATTTATAGGAATACATAAATGTCGAAAATAAGATTCGTGCTTTTGGTTCATATACAAAAAAAACTATAATAGTTTACTCAAATCGTATTATTCGTAGTTCAATAAAGTCTATAATTTTTAGACAATAAAAGTAAATTACTATTCCTTAATTATTAAAAATTTGTTTTATTAGATATCTGTCAGCACAACGCATTTTAAATGTGTGTGTATTTGTGTGATTGTTTCACACCTTTTTGGTAAAAAGTAAAAATAATTTATTTAATAATTAATAAATTTGGTAAAAAGTATAATTTATTGTATAATTTTATTATCATAAAGATTTTTATACTTATCTCTACACATGTTTAACTTTGAGATATTATGATATACCAATAATTTTATTCAATTAGGCACAGAAGGCCGCACACCAAACATTACACGTCACGTAGAAAATGACTCTTATTAAAACGGATTAAGTTGCTCATAAATGTCAAAGCTTGATATACTATAAATTGTAAAGATATTGATTCTATATAATTATTTTAAGGTGTTCAATTCATACACGTTTAATTAAGATAATTCAGAAAAAACCGTTCAAATTTCAACTTGCGAATAATTTGCTACTCTTACGTAGAAAAATATTACAAGACACGGACTTGATATTTTTCTACTTCAGATATTTTCATATCTAAATAAAATGTTTCACACATTTATAATAAAGTTAAAATGAAAATTAAGAATATCCCTGTCTTTAATTTCTTTAAAAAACGCTTTGCTTGCGCTTTGCATTGTACCTAGTTGTGTCGTTTTTAGCCATATTTAGCATATAGCATAAATGTACAGCTGTACATCGTTTTCCATAAACATTGTAACCGTCATAGTTGCAAAAAAGGCGAATATTTTTAATAGTTTGATATTTTACTGGTTATTTTTATCACTTATGACATAACCTAATATGCAAATTGGTATCATACACCCTTGTAGCTATAACCAGCTTGCTACCCAAAAGTAACCTCAAAAGACATCCTCATTAGAGTTGTTGAAAAAATTTTTCCGGATTATTCACTGATTTTTGGTTGGTGGCGTTTTCCTAGAAAACCTAAAATAAAATTCAAAAGAAGGCAAGGCGATGCTTATTGACGTAAGTACAAAGAAAAAAAGGATTAACTGCCGTAAGGAAAGTTACAGAAATATCAAAAACTAAATATTTACTCCAAAGTAAAATTTAATAATATAATTATGTAGAGCAAGTAAAGTGAAGAGATTCCTCGATTTAAGTACAGAGAGTAGATTACTTGTAAAATCAATTAAATTGTGATTTGTGATGTTAAGTTATAGTACTAACTATATGTATAATAGTCACGCACACTAAGATGTATAATAGACTTTTGACATTCAGTAAACCTTATTGCAAAAAAAAAAAATATACACATGAGATGTTGAAAGTGTAAATTAATATTTATAAAGTACCTATTCTAGGTAATTCAACTTTTGGAGCCGGAATTAATTCAGACATGACAGACAGACATACAATATGACATTGTGAGACCATTTCTTAAATAGATATTCATAATTTGTATTCCACCTAGTTTTTACTAGGTGGTAGACCCATATGTAGGGTCGCCTAGGTAGGTACCACCGCCTTTCTCATTTCAGCCGTGAAACTGTTCGCTGTGTTTCGGATTGAAGGGAAAGGTAGCCAGTGTAATTACTGGGCATGGACGGCATTTCATCTTAGGCCTCAGAATGACAACGCACCTGCAATATCAAGTTTTACTTGTTATTGCAGGTGTCTATAGGCGGCGGTAACCGCTTACCACCAGGTGGGCCGTCAGCTTGTTTGTCATCTATTTGTATAAAATAATAAAAATAAAAAAATATGTGATTTTTCACGATTCGAAAGAGCTTCTTGGACCTAAGGAACAAAGACAGTCACAGAGCATATTTTTGCAATTGACTGTATTTTACTTAGACCTAGCTTACGTAGTAGCGTCACGCGCATGCTTTCGTTAATAGCAAACAACACAACCGAACAACAGAGGGCCTAGACAAGATTTGACAATCACTATCGCTGTCGCTAAATGAAAAATTTTAGACATTCCTCCTCACTCCACCGATTTTCTATCATTTTCTTTTGTTGTGCACGCTTTCCGGTTATGGAACTCACTGCCGGAAAATATCAGGAAAGCTCGGCCTTAATTCTAGTTAGCTGTACATAAATAAGCTCATTTTTTTATTATTATTATTTTTGAGATAAGTCAAGCTTAATTCCTATCTGTTTTATATATATGCATAAATATGTATTTCTGTGTGTATTAACTATAGGTATATTTATTTTATTAATAATTATGTATTAATTTTTTTTTTAATGTTATTGTCTTTCTTGCACCCACACTCTTTATTTCCTTTCACTCCAGGTTGCCTGGAAGAGATTGCTGCTTAACAATAAGGCCGCCAATTGTATTGTTTATCTTACTTTTATTGTTTTGTTGATTATGTAAGTGTCCTATTGTGCAATAAAGAATATTTGATTGATTTAAAAATGTATGATATTTGACATTTATGATGGAAAGTCGTTCGATTTCTTATGTCAAATCCCATACATTTGCCGCTTAACGGTAGCGATAGCGATCATCGAAAAGCGTCTTGTCTAGGCCCTCAGGACCGATAAAGTCACAGACCACACGCAAATGTGCGTCTTTGTCGCTCCGTGGTGGGTCGAAGAGCTTTGTTGGTCTATACCTACGCAAGCTGCAAGCATGCATACAACATTATGAGTTCAACATTCACGAAAAGGGGTTCACAACAAGGGGTAAAGATTAATGAAATATTCTGCCCACGGAGCGGCAAAGACGCATAATTTTCGAGTGGCTTGTGACTTTGAAAGACAAAAGGGTGCGTATGACGAAGCGACGCTATGCGGATAGCAACAGCACATAATCTGTAGGTAGAGACGGTAGAGTCAATTCAATTCATTTGATTGAATTTCCAGAATGAGATATTAAAAGTTCTTAAATACAATATTTTGTGTAGAAAGTTCACCGTTTGGGCACAGGAAATTATCTCCTCTGTTAAAAACATTTACAAGTATTAATTGTATTTTAAGTTTTAAGTTTAAGTTATATATTTGTTCGTAGCCTTTTACTTATATTTAGTTTATTAGGAATTATTTTACTAACCGACTTCCAAAACGAGCAGGTTCTCAATTCGGTTGGAATGTTTTTTTTGTATATTATTTTTATTTTATCAATAGTAAATTATATTTACGAATCATTTTAAAGTATATTTCATATACTTAGTTACCTATAAAATACTTTTATTACGTTTGAAATTACATTTTCTAATAAATAATGTTCATTTGAGGAGCTCGCTGGTTTCGATTACGAAACAAAGCAACTTTCGCCATGGTCGGTCCCGGGATGGGTCAGTCAAATTTATAATCTCGAGCTCCTCCGTGCTTCGGAAGGCACGTTAAGCTGTTGGTCCCGGTTGTTCTGCAACCGCTTTAACCCACCAACCCGCATGGGGCCAGCGTGGTGGTGTTATGGCCCAAGCTCCTCATGTGTTTCTCCCATATATAAAGCATGCCCAGCAGTGGGACGTATAAAGGCTGGCGATGACGAATAATTAATCTTCATTCATTTTAAATTACATTTTATATTCACTAATTATATCCGGGGTTCTGTTCTACAAATTAGTAAATCTGTCTACAATCGTATCAACGGCGAAGTTCATTGTTTAGGGTATAAATAAGATTGCGTGGGTTCTTAATTATTTAACTACGTCACTAACTTAGTATTTTAGGTAGGTCGTCTACAACACCAGTGTATTACTTTCAAATTTGTAGCAGCCTTATTCCAAAGTAAATAGAGGTGAATTTATAATGGAAATGTCATGAATGATGCGATGTCGCCTTTGGTTTGTAGAAGTTTATTGTTATCAAACGTAATACGCCCACCGTCGCATCTTTGCTAAGGAAAATAATATCCAAGTTATGAATAGAATGATGCCTGGAATATTTTATTTAATACAGATTTGAAGAAGCGCGCGTTAATTAAGGTGTTACTCACATTATTTACTGTCTCATACCTAATGTTTCGGATTAATTGCACCCTGCAAGCAATCCGAATTGATACCTTCTTAAAATTTTTAAAAAATGATTTTCTTTTAAAGAATATTTTGTTATTCTAACATTTTCAGTAACCATAGCAAAAATTCCAATACGCTTAAAGCTCGCGATATTTTCTTTCACCTAATGAGGTTCACCAAGTACAAACAAGTTGCAATATTAGTTTTCTCTGAGCTTACCTACTTCAAGTTACCTTCTTGGGAAAGCTTGCTCGTTTATTTTTAAACTTGAAGGTTTTAAAGGAAAATATGGAATATAAGACGTCGAGTCAAAGAGAGACATTGCACCTCACGAAAAAATATTACCTTCAATTTTTTATTCGACTAGGGTAAACGTGTAGACTCGTAGCACCTTGTGTTTCCGAAACTTGGAATCCTTGAATTGCCAGCACATGTCATTGTGTCGTCAAGGTCAATTGGGATGTTGCCTAAGTTCGAATATGGCGCTATTTTTCACAAATTCGGAAAATATACGCTACTGTTACCCATAAAAACAATTCATACTGAAAATATATGGAATATTGTTGAAGTCGTACTGTTTTGAAAATAAAAAAACGGACATGTTTTTTTTCAAAATTTATCAAAATGTTAATGATATTAGATTGCTGACGTCAATTGAAAGAACAATTATTATGACAACTATTAATAAAAACATACCTTATACATAGTTATTATCAATTTTGTCAGTATGCCCATACATTTCTTAGTAATAATAAGAGAACATGTGACGTCACCTGTTCCGTAGATTTTCTATGAAGCGTTTTTGGATGACGCGCCGCAACACATCAAACATACCACTGTATCTGTGAAACTATTGATCTTAGACATACTATTTCTTTTGCAATATTACTTTATGAGTTATAAACTTCTTATTTATGAAATAAAAAAAAGGTGTCAACTACCCTATTGTGTGTCAAGGCACCTTTCAGGCCGTCAAGGTGGAGGCGGTTAGAACAGTTTAAAGCTGCACTAGCTGTCTTCGAAAATGGACTCTTCTTACCGCTTCCCAAGACGTAGTGTTGGGCCATTTGCCGCGCTTTGGATTAATCTTTTAAGCGGCGTGATCCCTCCGGAGGACTATGAAAAATCATTTGTGTCAGAAATCGGATGGTTTACGGGTTAAAAAAAGAATGTTTTCTCTGAGGAACATAAGACCTTTTTGGAAAGCTTATGTGTTACTTTACTTCCTACATATGATTGTTCTACGTTCTTTGATTGGTATATAAAAATGAGGAGGAAAAACAACAAATTGAGGAGCTCGGTGGCGTAGTGGTTTGAGCGCTTTGGTTGCGATTACGAAAACAAAGCAACTTTCACCATGGTCGGTCCCGGGATGGGTCAATCAAATTTATAATCTCGAGCTCCTCCGTGCTTCGGAAGGCACGTTAAGCCGTTGGTCCCGGTTGTTGCTGCAACCGCTTTAACCCACCAACCCGCATTGGGCCAGCGTGGTAGTGTTGTGGCCCAAGCTCCTCATGTGTTTCTCCCATGTAGGAAGGCCTGTGCCCAGCAGTGGGACCTATATAGGCTGATGATAATGATACAAAAATACTGCTCTACATAGAGCAAGTACAGACAAAACTTAATACCACCTTTTATCTTATTTATATGTAAATAAGACTTAATTTCCACTGCACTTCAAATAATTGTCTGTCTAGGTACAATTGGCAAACATATAAAGTTGTACTGCAAAAATTGCTCTTATTGCGAGTAGATAAGGTTGGCTTAATACTACTGTATGTTCTCTATTGTTCGTGTCTTCGTAATATTGCATGCTGTTTCCGATGCTTTGAGCTTGAATGCGCCAGGAAATTAGATCTGTTGTGTCATGGTGGTACATATGACAGCACATCAAGCGTAACAGTTGCACTACGAAAGCCGCCTCTATAACGAACGCTGTAAGGGCGGTCTCAAGGTCAAACTGCTACGTTTGATGTGCTGTCGTCTGTACTTAAGTTATTTGTTAGTTTTACATAACGATTTAAATTGGTGACGATTCTGAGCCACTTTAATTTAATCGTTTGTAATGGCGCTTTGTCTGTCATAGCAGAGATTTAAAAAGGATAACCAAATTTTATTTTAATTTTTAATTTATAGAAAAGTCTCAGGATCGATACCTAATAAATACTTGAAGTCCTCATGTGTATTTTTACCAGCTAGCATTTGACCGCATTTTGTTGTATAAAAATAAAATAAAACTTTAAAGACTTAAACAGTACGCAAATAAAAGTTGTTTCAATAAATCATTCATGAAGAGCTGACGCACCAACCGATCAAGATTAATAAATTTTCCTTAATCTTTCCTGTAAATTTTATGTCAAATAATTGTGTCCATTTATCCATGTTTAGTTATCACTCATCTAACTTAGAACAGGGTTAAAAACGAAACACGACATCCATATTTACTTAAAATAATTTCATTTAACTTAGAATGTAGTCAAAAGAAAATCGTTACAAATTACTTTATGATTTTCGGCCGCCAAATTGTTATCAATTTATTAATAACAATTCAACAATTTGTCCGTCAAATTCGAAAACGCAACAATATTCTAAATGACTTTTCTTTAACTTATGAAAACAAGAAGGGAAGTGGCAATATTAATTTTAGAGTGAGAAACATTAATAAATTTGTTTGACTGTTGTTTTGGCATAAACCCTGTCTAAGTTAAAAGCGCATTAATGTTTCAATACTTATTCAATTCCAGCATCCATGACAATAAATACAAGACTCAATTAGCAGAAAATATTTGTAACGACGACAATAATTAGATGTAAGGTCAATAGCGAGATAAATCACAAGATGTTTAAAAAACTCAGTGAAAGCTTGTATTCGAAGTATAACATGACGTAACCTGTGCCTATGTGAAAGTGAAACTATAGTGAACGAAGCGCGACCGCACGCGGACGCGTGGCGCGATTAAAAACAAAACAAGCAAGGAGTACGAATATCTCAATTAAAAAAGTATTTAAAAAAAGTTAAACGACAAAAAGGTTTCGTAGTGTACTAGTGTTGTGTTATCGTTTGAGGTTGAAGGTTGTATATTGTTATATTGTGAGCGCCGCCTCCAGTGCCGTCCAATGAGGGGTTGGGAGACGCCCCCGCGCGGGCCGCTATCCGGCATTACTTTGGCTCTCTTGTTCCTGGCTCTCAATGTCGGTAAGTCGATTTTATTCTTTCTTTATATCCTTATTCTTAAGTCTATTCTTCTAAATTATTAATACACACGTGAAGAAAATCTATGTAACGTAAACATTCATATCACGGTGGTAGTAAAATGAGCGCCTATTAAAGAGGTTTTTATATACCACTAAGATGGCAAGCATACGGTCCACCTGATTATAAGCGGTTACCATAGCCTATGGACGTATGGTTTTATCGTGTTTTTTGGAACTTTGTTCAACATTTTATTGATGAATTAGTTCTAAAGTTTTATATTATTTTTTATTTTGATTTGATATTTTAGAAAAAAACTCCTAATAGCTATAGTTTTGTTATTATTATTGTCGTGCCCTTACAGGGTTCATGTGCGATCAAATGTAAATTGTGTAACATCTTATTTACCACATGAAACAATAAACAATTTTGACTGATTTGATTTGGATAACCAAACAAGATTATAACAATGGAAATAAAAATACCTCCGTGATTTTGACTGCCGCAGTAATAGGACTGTGTACGAAAGTACATAGGGATAGGGGTAGGTACCCCTATTTAAGAATACTGCGCGCACTGAAGAGTGTGAAATTTAACATTTTTTTATACCACTAAGGTGGCAATCAAGCATATGGCCCACTTGATCCGGCCATCGGTTACCGTAGCCTATGGACACTTGCAACACCAGGGGTATCACTTGCGCGTTGCCGAACCTATAAAAACCTTTTCAAGACCTTTTTGAAGAACCCCAACCCCACAGCCGGAGCGTAAGCGGGAGAAAGTTTCTCTGAAACCGTACAGTACGAGACCATTTTAGTTCTAACGTGTGAGGATGAATTCCCTGCCGATGGCGAGCGGTGCGATGGTAGGAAGAGGCCGTGGGCATCATGTCAAATAATCCCTCAGAACACACTCCGTTATACAAACGGTAGAACACACATAAGGAAGCAAAATCTCTCCTTAGGCTTAAGGATTCAATACCGCTTGTAAGCTCGGGATCGTCGACAATTCTCACAGCGCGTCTTTGAACCGCGTCAAACGGCGTCAAACGGTCCGAGCTGGTATCTAGGTACTCCCGCCCATAGGGGGCAGCAGTATTGAACATAATTAATTAAAGTTCATATTATAAAAACATTTAAAATAGCAAAAGAACTAGATAACGGAGAAATTGATAATAATATTATATAAATATTAGAAATATAAGTACTAAATAAACATATGACTCGTGCACAAATGCTTGTACCCAAAATCTACTCGTACCGGGATTTGAAGCCGGGGCCCCTGACCGTTTAACTTGTATAGCAAGGGGTACAGACCACTGGACCAGCAGGTCGTCGATTATTACAGAAAAGAAGTGCAGAAAAAACTAAAAAAAATGGTCGGACTTCGGCTGGTCCAGTAGTGATCGACGTTCGACCATTTTCTTTTCAATTCTTTTAAATCTAAAAATATGTAGAACATTTTTTATTATTTATTTTTTCTCAAATCCTTAAAAGTTAAGGCAAAAGGATCAAAGCCTACAAAGGGTGCTGTCCGTGGGTGAAGTAAACGACAAAGTAGCTCGGTAGAGTACTAACTATACTTTTTTTTTTTATACAACTAGACGACAAACAATGTGACGGCCCACCTGATGGTAAGCGGTTACCGCCGCCTATAGACACCTGCAATAACAAGGAAAAATCACTTGATATTGCAGGTGCGTTGACAGATACTACTGACTATACCAATGTAGACAGCATTGGCAGAGTAGAGTACTAACTAACACTGGTAGAGTAGTAGTAGCAGAGTAAACGACATAGTAGCACGGTAGAGTACTAACTATACTACTGACTATACCAATGTAGACAGCATTGGTGGAGTAGAGTACTAACTAACACTGGTAGAGTATAGCCAGATTACTCTATCCGTCGACAGCACCCTTTACAGACCTTTTCTGGATATTTTGGCGCCCATTGTAAAGGATAGAGCTAAATCAGTTGGCTTGTTCGATAAGTTATTTTAACAGTTATAGTTATGTCAATACTCAACAGTGTACTCAAAATCATTTATTCAATTTAGAAATGAAATTTGAAGTCAATAATAATATCTTGAAATAATTAAATAAATCTTGCCTTGTGACGCAGAATTGAGTAATTATTATTATAACCCTTAAAAATATATTGGCCCAAACATGGACACTTTCATGTTTTGGAATGTTTTCATCACTTACACTAAAAATAAATTGTTATCATTAAAATGGTGGTACATTACGTTATTAAGTATTAAATTATGTTCGAATGTTTACCACAAAAAATACGATACTTAGTAAAACCGCACATAAATTTTATTTATCATATTGAAGTCGGGAAATGCCACAAGAACTAAAATAGCTCAACTCCAAAGCCTACAAAATAATAAAAAATCAAACTACATTTTATTACCTCTGTCTGACACCCATAAAGTGTGTTTTATGGGTAACAAAGTACTTTTTGTTTTCTCTTATACTTAAATGAGAAAACAAACATAATGGACATTAAAAACCTCTACTGGTATAGTACCTATGTGTATTTTCATCCATAAAACCTTCATAGGAATATCCATGTCGCCGTCATCTGGTTAAATATGCCGCTTGATTGGAAGGCTAGCCGGCATCCAATTGAATGCTTACGCCAAAAGCTAATTGAACTAGACTCACATAACGTTTAACGATTTGGCGTATTGAAAGGATCGTGTCGTATCGAAGAGTTTTGGTCTGTTGGTAGGTTCAATGCTATTATTTTATGACCATTTATAACCAAAACGATGTCGGTTATAAGTGGTCATAAGAAATAACCTTGAACCTACCCATCACTCAAACATTCACACAAAAGTTCATCGATTTAAACTTCCTGCATGACGTTCAGCCATCTGGTTAAAGTTGCGCTCAATGACATGGCTACTTGTCCTGTTTATCCTTCAGCCGTTTCATTGGATGCCGACGTTTAATCAACGGCCTAGAGATTCATTTAGGTGGCTAATTTAACCAGATGGCTGCGACATCCACACTTTTTTATTCGTCACTGAGGGGAAGTTTACCAGCCTATCCGCCCACTCTTTGAGGGGATTGGGGGAGGGGGGGCTCTCAACCTCTAAACCCCTCAGCGATGCAACACCATTCTGCTTGCTGCTTACCATGCGGGATAGCCTAATTGACATTGCAACCGCTTGTCGTCAGTGCAGTGCGGCCCATACAAGGTCCCGGCATATGTGGGGAGGAGGGCTTTAAGAATACCCCATCTAACACTAGCATAACGTTCACCGAGCTAAAATCTGTTCTACGCTAGTTCTACCTAAAAGTTTTTGGCGATTTCTGCCATTTTTAGTACTTATACCTTAACCCCATCGGCCCAATATTGTAGTGTTTTTGATCCCCACAAAAAATAGGATCGATAGGCATTTTTTTTTGTATTTCAGAATGTTTTCGCATATTGCATTTTTTCCCCCAAAATCTGTGAATGCAGTGGGTTGCATTACTTCGTTGGTATTTCCGAGACATGCTAACCTTGAGCTGATCAAATAGTCTGCAGGATGCTTAATTCTTCAGTAATTTATAAACAGATATAGCGTGGTTGAGCTAATAAGAATAGTAATATGTTAATGAGATGGAGTTGCATAGTACCTATTAACGAGAAGGGAGGTTACTTAAAATTGTCTGTTTGTTATTATTTGCGATATAATAGAACACGTTTGCGTCATTTCTACTTTAATCCTCCACCGGTACTCAAACCTGGGACCGCTGGTTCAATTAACAGTGCTAATATCCTCTCAATAGGCCGTAGTTGACAATTGCAACGTCAGGAACATTCTCCACTTGCCATGATGCGCGAAGATTGGGGACTGGTTTTATTCGGGCGAACCAGTCTATTGCCTACATTCGATAACTTGAATGATTGCGTCGGCCATTCAAATGCTTTCTCTTAATTTTGTTGGACAAGTTGTAACAATGTCATTTGGAGTACGATATCCGCTCACGGTATCAGGTCAACTTCAAATGCCATCCACGTGGAAAATTAATAATTACGACTTTACATGAAAAATTTAAGTAGGTAAGTATACAATATTAGGTATTTATCGTGTTTAATTATCTTGTTTGGTTATAAAAACAAAAATATGATTAAAATAAAATACTTACCTCCGTAATAGGCGATTTTGAGTACCGCCGTAATAGGACTATGTATGTATAAAGGATAGAAAAAAAAAACAAAAAAATATATTCATTATACCTAATAGGCCACTCAAAAAAGTCCTTCGAAAAAAAATCCCCAAATATCTTTATCACAAAACAATCTAAACCAACAATGTCGTAATGTCTCTCTGTCATGTGTGTGAGTTACACCGATTTCAAAAAGTTGAACAAATAATATTATCAATGTGAACGTAAAGCTGTTTGTCTATCTATCTATCTGTCTGTCTAATACATTTAACGCTTCAACCCCTAAACTGCGTTTTAGATGAAAAAAGATGTTTCATATCCGGCATATTTTTTAATGTCCTGTACATGTTCATAGCCGAAAATGAAAGATCTCCTTTTGGTGAGTACTAATGTAACTTCAGTAGTTAGGTTAAATATTTTTTTCAAAGTGCCATCATTCTAAAACACCTTAGAACATAGGTTAGGGTCTTTTTTATCGCCACAACCGGCACCGCAGTCTGAACTTACCTTGATAAGGTGCACGATGTAGGTCACCATAACAAGGATTTCCACATGGTATAATAGATCGTTAAACTACTAGCACACGAGCATTTATTTTAATTAAATACAAGGTGTTTGGTACATGGTATAACACGGCACCTAATCATGTCTATAAATAACATACCCAAATGTATATAAAGTCATATAAAAAGTATGTGGTTTCAAAAATTCAAAATTGTAAAATTAATTTTGAAATTTTCCATTTTTACTATTCAAACTATTTGTATGAAGAAACTTGGAATTTATTTTACAATTTTGAATTTTTAATAACACCATAGTAATTATTTGACTTGTTAACATGGGTAGGTAAGTCCATCAAAGCCTAGTTGTGGCCGAGGCTTGTAGAGTACTTTTCTAAAAAAATGCGCAGAAATTAAAACTAACTAGGTAGGCAGGTACTTAGTTTTAATTTCCGCGTTGTTAAAAATTTCTGCCTAGGACTACTACTACTAAGAAGAACTTTTTATTAAAAATATTTAAAACAAAATAAGCCAGTTAGTTTAAATAATACTTTGATTATTTACCTCTTTGGTTGACATGTTTCGGAGTAAAAGATCGTTCCATTTTTAAATTACACGGCAGATATTAGTTTACATAGTAATTTTCATACAACTTTTGCCGGCCGCTGCTCGCATGTCTTTGGCCAATACAGCAACTTCGATTTATCTCGAAGAAGGTTGCCAAAATAATCCTCGAATTGCCAAGCATATTTGAGAAAAAGAAATAGTTGCCAATTTTTGGTTTTATGTATGAAAAGTTAAAACTTGCTATTCGTCAACTATAAGACTGTTTAACGAAAAATACTCTGACAACTATTTATTAGAATTGGTTTTTGTTCGTTGACAATATTTTCGATTTCAAAGTTTGCATGAAAAGCCGTGCGACGTAGACGTAAACGCTTACTGTGAGAAAATGATGTAGTGTGACATGCTAATGTGTTAATCAACTTATCTTGCTGACTGTACTTATGTAAAATCGCGGTCTAAAAATGTTTACCACCTTAAGGATTATAATTGCATGCACAAATCTGTGATACAGGATCGATTATTTGATTTGGTTAGACTTGGGGCATAGATTTTCTCACACACGAAATTCGGTCGTATATGGTTACAGGATAAAGAAAACCTATTCTGTTAAAAATGACAAAATATTATCTGTTAAATAGGAGGGGAGGAGCTCGGCGGCGTATTGGTTTGAGCGCTCTGGTTTCGATACGAAAAACAAAGCAACTTTCGCCATGGTCGATCCTGTGATGGGTCAATCAAAGTTTGTTATCTCGAGCTCCTCCGTGCTTCGGAAGGCACGTTTAGCCGTTGGTCCCGGTTGTTCCTGCAACCGCTTTAACCCACCAACCCGCATTGCTATGGCCCAAACTCCTCACGTGTTTCTCCCATGCAGGAAGGCCTGTGCCCAGCAGTGGGACGTATATAGGTTGGTGATGATGATGATCTATTAAGGAAACTAGGATTTTATTTCATTTCATTTTAAATTTTAAAAGGAATATAATAAACTGAGCAATTAAAAAATAGGTACTAAGTTAGCAACGAAAAATCTGTTTTGCTCGACTATTCAACGATTTGTTGCCGAAATCAGATTTTTTAGTTGCGCACTTAATATTTCAAGATCTCAAGGTCAAACTGTTTATTATTTTTTATTTATTTAATACTTTATTGCTCAACACACATCACACAAATAAACAAACAGAAAGAAGTAATACAATATGATTGCACAATGGGCGTCCTTATCACTAAGAGCGATCTCTAGGCAACCTTAGGATCGACAGGATATAAAATAATAGGGTAAGGAAAGCGGGCGATGTATGTCTATGACTACCAAAATAAAAATGTTTCAACTTACGCTACGCTTGATGTGTTGTCGCTTGTACTAAAAAACTTTAACAAAAAGGAAAATATTTAACAAAAACGTCAACAAACCGGTGCTCGCTAGCAGCCGGATCCTGTTTTTACGTCGGTCCACAGAATGTACAATCGACCGCACTCAAGGATGACAGTTTCACTGTGACACCGCTCCAATTATGAGCGGTATAAGGTCAATTACAACTTACTAGTGTTACTCTTTACTTGTGTTACTGTACCACGATATCACCAACGGATAGCCCCGCGACCTTGACTTGTCAAGATGAACATACACTGCGGCATCTAAATTCTAATTGTCCAATGGATGTAGGTTCGAATACATTCTTTACACATACATACCTAAGTTCTCAGGGGTTATTACAGCAGTCACGACTCTGATTGGCTAATTAGTGTGTTTATATGTCTTTACATTTGTCTAAATTCAGAGTCTAACTCATTTAGCTAGCTATATTTAGTCAAATGTTATAAGTTATAACCCCTTTATATTAGACTGAAAACCAGTGTCTTGGCAATTTTCTAAGTGTTCAGACGTTATACTGAGCGGAGACCTTTTTGGTTTATTTAAATAAGTGTTTTTTTTTCATATCTGTTGTCATTTATTGTTTGAGTAATGCACTAATTAAACTTTTTTTCATTCATTTATTCAGACATGACATAGACGTAATTTTATTTGTAACTTAGGGGGCACAAAATTTACATAACGTTTTGCCAAGTTTCAATACAAATAAGGATTAATGACGGTCTATCGCTACTAGTGGAATATCTTACTCCAATTATTTATTTTTAATTATTAATAATCCACTCACACCTATTATCTAGCCCAAAGTACGCATCATTGAGCTTGTGGTATGGATTAGATAACGGAGAAATATTGATAATAATATTATTATGTAAGTATAGAATATTAGAAATATATCCTCGTGATCAAATGCTCGAACTCATCATACAGACATTGCTGCAGACATTGCAATACCAAGTGATTGTTTCCTTGTTGTTGCAGGTAATTTTTACATGTTGAGGAAACCACGACTCTAATCTATTCAAATCAAAACATTTTACCTATACTATTATACTATATTGCAATTGTGTTAGAAATCGCAAGTTTATAAGCCATTAAATTACATAATAATAATAATTTATTTGCACAGTAGTAACACTTTAAACATACGAACATACATTACAAACAAAAAGTAACAGTGCGGTCACAAAATTCAATTATATTTAGACAGAGGTCCCCAAACTAGGTTAAGCCTGTATCTTGGCGAACCATATACATAGTTTAATTTACTGCATCGGATAATATTAAATTAAATAAATAAAAAATAATTGAAACCCTTACTATACAAACTATTATATAAATAATATAAAACATGAAATTACTTGTATTTAATACACTTGTTAACAATACCAATGTTCCCCGGGGGGAAAAATATTGTACTTTAAAAATTTCACACTAAAGCAACGTGTCTTCATTTTCAGAAATAAAAAATTATAAGACTATACTAGTTCATCGAAATGGTTTGCCACTTTCAAAAATATCAAAGTCATTAGATAATTTCATGACCTTTCTATAAAATAATGCGGCCAATGTTATATTATTTCATACAAATGTCATGAAATTATCAAACGAGTAAGAAGTTTTTGAAAGTGGCAAACCATTTCTATGAACTAATATAGACCGTGTTTTAATTTATTGTCGTATTGACAGCACCATCCGGTATATGTAACACCGTTTCATTGAGACTTTTCAGATGAGCCTAAACACGCTACATCTGCTGTATGTTTGTGAAGAAATAAGGATCCCGCAGACTTTTTGATGGTATAGGATCAGCTCAAGGTATACTATGTCATGGGAATGTCCCCGACCGAAGTGACAGTACACCAAATTTCAAATCAACCGGTTATGTGAAAGTTAGTAAAACCCTTTTATCATGTAGCAATAAGCTGATAATCATAAAACGCCATGAACTAATCTACATAACTAATAGTTAAGAACCATCCTAGTCACGTCAGTTTTCAAACAAAAAAAACCGAATTAAAATCGGTCCATTCGTTTAGCAGTTAGGTAGCCACAAACAGACACACAGATCCACAAATACAAAGATACACAGACAGACAAGTCAAACTTATAATACCCCCCTTTTTTCATCGGGGTTTAAGAACTGCGTTCAAAGATTTATTAAAGGCCACGCCCCAGGGCCGGAAATTCAATCCGAAAAATGTAGGAAATAAATATCCTGTATTTTTATGGTGCCGATCGATAGGCTCCATTATACAAACAATTTTTTTCTATAAAATAACCCCAAAAATTTTAGGAACACTTTAATCGAGTATTGTATACTTTTAATTTATCAATAAGCAATTGTTTTATAAGTACTTTAATTTATTTTCTCCCATTTATTGTTTTCACTATAAATAGTTCAATTAAAGTGTAAATATTAGGTACTGTTACGAAACTGTTTAGTTGTACTTACTTTTACTATTTCCTTATCTTTTTGATTTTAGAGTCGTTTATTAAAGAGATTTGTTGCTTATGAGCAGAGGTCGGAATTAGGTAGAGTTATCTAAGTACTTGCATCAAAATGTTGATATTAATATGGATCTTCCCGGGATTTCAAATATTTTGCAACTTCGGACATCCGATGTCGTTGATGTAAATATGGCAACGTCGCGCGTGCAGTGGTTACATTGTGTAAAAGTAAGTATATACCTTTTTTATTGAATAAATAACGGGATTTTTCTGCTCTTTAAAATTAATCTCGGGATTTGAGGCATATCCATCTTATTCTTTTACTGTATAAAATCAGTGTAAGTTCATAAATAATTCTACCTAATCCCGACCTCTGCTTATGAGATGAGTGACCCTGTCGATCGGTATCATAAACATACAGGCTGTTTATTTTCTAGTGACTTTTAATAAATCTTTGAACGAAACTATTTGTATTTCTATATAAAAATTAAGAAAAGTATATAAATATTTAGGATACTTGCCCTCCGGGACATGGGTTTATGCTTGGTTTAAATTATCTACTTCTCTTGTTCTAGCCTGCACTAGACATCGCTTACCGCCTAAATGGTTTTGGTTGCCGTTGTATTTTCCAAGACGACGTTGAAATATATAATAAAATTCCCATTCTAAGAGGTCATGAACTGTATTAGGTGTAGGTACCACTTTGAGTCCTTGCCAATTAGTTTCACAAAACACCGACAGGGGGGCGGGTGTATGAGGTTGCAGGGGCGACCGCAGCGGTGTCAATAACCTGTTAAGCCGAACTTAAAGTACATTGTTAGTACGGACAGAAAAGCAGGTGAAGATACAGTATTAGAAACTAGAGTGATATTAACTTTTTTATATGATATGATATCCCATGACTTTTTTGTAGAATCGGTCTACAAAAAAGTCATGGGAAAGCATAAATTCGCAATTTCGCATAGGTAGACGACTTAATGATTTCAGTTTTTTTATTTAAAACCAAACTACCCAACTGTTTGAAAAAAATTTTATGGGACCAAATGGCAACTATTCTGCATCGAACAAAAAAGAATCACGTTAATCGGATCAGTGATCTCGGCGGGACAGACACGTGAAACTTATAACACTCCTCTTTTTTCGTCGGGAGCTAAAAACACGTGATTACTTAGTAATCCCAATAAATTGTTATTGTTTGATGTCCTTTTGTCGTCTAGAATTTCCGAAACACTGTTGTAACATTTATTTACATATTTATATGTCACAATTTTATTTTAAAAATAAAAAAATTAAAGAACGGTGTGCATGCGGATTGTACGCCTATTGTGGTAACCGCCAGTTTCTGTGAACTACTCGTCTCCGGTGGAGTGCGTCTCTCACGTCTGTTGAGTCGGGTTACTGCAATAAAGATTGTTGTCTCACTCATAAAGCCTTTTATTTTGTAATTTGCTGCGAACTATTGTGCAACTGTAGAACTGTAACTAAAGCTAAGGAAAATTATGAGATTAAGGAAGGTGAATGTTGCAGATGTTTGCTACTGGTAAATAAAGCAACACCTTTTGGGTTGCAGCAGCGTTTTGTAGAAAATTAAAAATTAGTCAGACTTATGAGAAGAAAAGGAAACAAAAATAAAAGGCGACTTCATCATCACAAGGTGTATCAGATGTACCCAAAAAAAAGAAATTCTTTATCGAAAACTCAAAATAAAAATGTCACTACTCTCGTAACCGGCTGTGAAACAGTTCAACCTATCCTAGTACAATCTAAAATTACTAGAGGCCGATTGCAAGAGTAGTGACATTTTCATTTTGAGTTAGAAAAAGAAATTATTTTTTTGGGTTATTCTAATATACCTTGTATTATGTCCCACTGCTGGGCACAGGCCTTTCTACATGGGATAACTTATGAGGAGTTTGGGCCATAACACCACCACGCTGGCCCAAACTTTGATTGTCTCAGCGAATCATTCCCTTTGCGTCGACTCTCTTTACGTCGAGTCTCGCTACAGTGACTCTCGCTACGTCGCTTCCGCGCTTCGTAGTGAAAAAATATCGTTACGTCGAGTCTAGTCTACAATGGGGTGCAGTTAGCGGAAAAAACCGAATTTTCGTAATAAAATTATAAATAAGATGTTACAACACTGCTCCTATACAGGGTGGTGCCGTCAATACGACAATAAATTAAAACATGGGCTATATTAGTTCATAGAAATGGTTTGCCACTTTCAAAAATATTGTGTTCATTTAATAATTTCATGACATTTCTATGAAATAATTTCTATGAAATTATGGAGGCACACTCTAAGTTTAAATTTAAGTACAGTATATCTCTTTCTGGCAATAAGTAAAAGTCAAAGTCAAATTGTTTATTGCATTCATGAATGTGAAACGCGATTGTATTACATAAATTATCCAGTACATCATGATACCCTTTTGGGCATAGCCTTAACTAATTTTTCACATAATGGACGTGTAACGGATATAATTGTTAAAAATGTTATGAAAATGATGTCAAAAGAAATAAATTAAATTAATTGGATTAGGCAAAAATATATAGGTAATTATAATATTAAATTAAAAAAATAAGTCATTATATTGTGGTCAAAACAATTATTGTAAATTGATTTTGAACTGAATTATGTAATAAATTTGTCATTTAGATACTCATTCATATTATAGTACGATTTTTTATTTAGCATATGTTTTAGTTTTTTTATGTATATATTAATTTTAGGTTCCATTCTCAGCTCGTTTGGTAGATGATTGTGTATTTTGATTGCGCTAAAATATGGTCCAGAATTAAATATTGCCATGCGACTGTTAGGCAATCTGTATTTATTTTTATTATTACTTCTAGAGGCGTAAAGTCGGTTAAACATTTTATCATCGAAAATTAGGGTTATTCCTTACAAATTTGCAGAGTTCAAAAATGTAAATTGAGGTCAAAGTCATGATCTTTAGTTGTTCAAAGTGGGGCTTGCATGTGTCCATACCATTTATATTAACGATGATTCTTATACACTTTTTCTGTAGCGTAAAGAGGTCACCAGCATCTGTGCTATTACCCCAGAGGATAATACCATATGTTAACCAGGAATGTGCATAAGCATAGTATGCTGCAATGGCAGTTTTTTTGTCTGTGCTCAATTTAAGCTCATATAGAGCATAAGTGAAGCGTGAAAGTTTAGTTTTTATCTTTTCTATGTGATTCTTCCAATTTATATGAGAGTCAATTTCTATACCTAATAATGAGCAGGAATTTACCTTTTCTATGTCAATGTCGTTAATTTTAAGTTCTATGTTTAGGGAAGCCCTTTGATAGGGTCTAAATTCAATTAGTTTGGTTTTTAAATAGTTGATCAGTAGATTATGTTCCCTTAGCCAATGTTCAATGTTCAAAAATAACTGTTTCGATTCTGTCTGAAAAAGGTTTAGGTTTTTAAATTTATATAAGATTGATACATCATCTGCAAACAGTACAGATGACGAATTTATAATGTAATGTAAATATAATGTAATTTATAATATGTAATAAGAAAGAGATAGCAAGAATTTATTTAGAGCTGTCATCTAAATTTAGACAGATTTCAAAGGAACCATAGACTATTTTATTATCCTCACTTCTAAATATATTATAATGACAATACTGACAATTTCTAGTATCTATTTTTTCTTTTATTTTTCCATTAAATCTTAGCACCCAGGATTACTAACGGTGGTATGGTTCAGTCCCACCCTACCCCCAGGGGTAGGGCTAGGGGTATGGTGGGTCTGTCATGATTTTAGACGGCATGCATGCACGGAGGTGCCTCCTAAACACAGCATTTTATCACGTTCAATATGGTCGAGAATTGAATGCATGTTTCTAAATGTCAAATTATATGACAGCGATCCTTGTCGTAATTTTTTTTATACAACTAGATGACAAACAAGCTGACGGCCCACCTGATAGTAAGCGCTTACCGCCGCCTATAGACACCTGCAAATCTGCAATAACAAGGAAAAATCACTTGATATTGCTGGTGCGTTGTCATCCTGGGGCCTAAGATGAAATGCCGTCCATACCCAGTAATTACAAGTGTATTCATATTAAGAGAAAGAGATAGATTGAAATAAAATTTAAACTTAGCATGTGTTCTCCAGAATTAGGGCAAATGTTATATTATTTCATACAAATGTCATGAAATTATCAAATGAATTAGATGTTTTCGAAAGTGGCAAACCATTTCTATGAACTAATATAGCCCATGTTTTAATTTATTGTCGTATTGACGGCACCACTCTGTATACCTACGTCATTATGAAAAGCTATACCTATTCTGTTCACTGCTTATAAAACAATCGATATGGAGAAGTAGTTTGCAGTTGTTTTGAGAAACACTTACCGTTTTTCCGTGAATTACAAAACGCAGTCGTAACAGTATAATTGCAGTCAGCGTATCGCGTAAGTAATGAGTTACGATTGTGTGTTGGCTAGCGAGCTATTAATACGACAGTAGGTTAACTTCGTTTAGAGGCGCAAGTCCGTTTTCACTAACCTTATTTCTATGATCTGAGTCACTAACCATTCCCTAGGCTTAGGTGACTCTTACGACATTTGTCTCTTTTTATCTCATTTAGATAGACTGAGATTAAAGACTCTTAAAGCTAAGCAAATGTTAGTAAAAACGAGCATCAGTAACGTAGTAGGTATTTGATGATCTCATTTTATACTTTCATGGTTAACATTGGAACATCGGGAAATCATTTTAAACAAATTACATGGTGAACATACCGAACATAATTCTAAAAACGACTAATGGTGGACGAAGCCCTCATGAACCATTTCCGTGCTATTGTGATGGCCACCCAAATAGTGAAAGCCAGCGAAGCTCTCCTAATCAAAAACAACCTTTTTATTAACCGACTTCAAAAAAAGGAGGAGGTTATAAATTCGTCTGTATGTTTTTTTTTTATGTTTGTTATCTCAGAACTTTTGACTGGGTGAACCGATATTGATGATTCTTTTTTGTTGATCGATGCGGAATAGTTCCCGTTTGGTCCCATAAAAAATTTTTGAAAATCCATTGGGTAGTTTGGTTTTTAAATCAAAAAAACTGGAAAAATTAAGTCGTCTACATATGCGAAATTGCGGATTTTTGCTTTCCTATGAATTTTTAGTGTAATGATACGATAGTAGAAATCAATATAAGCGCACGGTCACTCATCTAGCTTTGACCTTCAAAAGTTATCACTAAAAATTGTTAAAAAAAAATATTTCAACAAAAATTAAAACCGACTCCAAAAAACTGAAAAGGATAAAATAATTAAATTTTAGTAGGTACTCATCCCCTAGGAACATATTTTTGGAGTTGGTGCTAAGTTGTTTCCAGAAACCATAGATAGTGAAGCACCGACTCCAAAAATATGTTCCTAGGAATGAGTACCTACTAATTTTTTTTTTTTTTTCACATTTAAACAAAGTTATACAAAGTGTTGTTTGCGATAACATTTTAAAACCACTAAGGTTTATACATTTGCTATCGAGAGTTTACATAATATCTAAATATCTTAATAGAACACTATGGTATTGTTAATTAGACTTTTAAGTACAATTTCTCATAAACTTATTTTTTTGTGTGTAGGTAGACAAACAAGACAGGTAATGTACCTGTTAGAAAGATAACATTAAACATGACTTGTTACATTAATGTATGAAAATACTGCTTTAGTTTATGTTTAATATTTTTTTGCGTAACACTATTTAATAATTCGGATGGCAATTTATTGATAAGTCGAGGTAGGAGGTAACTAGTTGTTCGCTCGCCGTACGCGTTGTTCGCGCGCGGCTTGCAAAGGCGGTTATTAGCAATTGCTCGAGTGTATACAGCATGCTCAATTGGAATTTTTAAAGACTCGTTATAAAATTGTTCTTTTAATAAGGAATATTGAACTTGCATATGTATTGGTAACGTCTTACAGTGTTTAAGAAGACCATTAGAATCGTCCTGGAATTTAATTTTAATTTTGTTAGAAACTATAGTTTTAAGTATTTTATATTTTAAATTGTTAATCTGATCAAGATATGATTTATAGGTTCGGCCATAGCTACTGATGCCATATTGGATGTAAGATTCTGCTAGAGCGTTATATAAGAGTAGCTTAACTTTAAAGGGAATACGATTATTAAGAATAGTAATATTCGCCAGAAACTGTCTTAATTTGGTACAGACACGATCAATATGGTGGATGCAATTAAATTTACTTTCAATAACTAATCCAAGATAGGTTTGTTTATCAACTATTTCTATTTGTGGGCAGCAACACACTCTGTTAGCATGTAAGCAAACGTGATCATGCACCACCAGATTCTTTACCGGAGAGTGCTTTACATATGGTGATTTTATTACTAGCAGTTTAGTTTTGCTTGCATTAAGAACCAGCCCAGCGTCATGACACCACTTTATAAGAGCATCTAGGTCAGACTGTAAAAGATCACAGGCCGTTTGAAGATTGTTTCCACCGATCACAAGGCAAGTATCATCTGCAAACTGATAACACGTGCTATTTACTATACAGCTGCTCATATCGTTGACATAAGATAAAAAATACAATGGTCCGAGTACTGATCCTTGTGCCGTACCCTCCGTTACGTGTATGGGTTCACTGTAGGCATTATCGACTTTCACCGAGAAGGTCCGGTTCTTCAGATAATTTCCACACCAGTTAAGAAGAGGGCCGCGTACTCCACAGTCGTCCAACCTATCTATCAACCGATTATGCACCAGAGTGTCAAAAGCACGTGAAAAATCAATAAACAAAACTAACACCTGTCTTTTATCATTAAGATGACTATTCACTTCATCGGTAAATTTAGACAAAAGACCAGTTGTACTCTTGGCTGGCTGAAACCCAAATTGATTTTTGTTAATTACAGAGTGTTTTTTATAAAAATTGTGTACTTGCTGACATATAAATTTTTCTACAATTTTATCAACTGAGGAGAGTAATGTTATTGGCCTATAATTTGCATAATCATCCCGTTTCCCCTTCTTATGCACTGGTCTCACACATCCTTCTTTTAATTTATCTGGGTACAAGCCAGTTTTAATGCTACGGTTAATTAGGTCAGCAATAGTTGGGGATATATATTCTCCTATCAGTTTAATAACTGAAATCATAATATTATCAAGGCCCGGTGCCTTATTTGAGTTTAAATTTTTGATAATCTTATAAACATTACAAGAAGTCGCGTTTTGAAACAGAATACTTGAGTCTAAAGGTTCACATGAATTATTTACGTTTGTTAATTTTATTTTACAATTAGGAATTATATTTTTTACTGCACTGTCAAAACTGCTCGCAAAATTATTCGGTATAGCTTTAGGAGTCAATCCTTGCGCGTCAAATGCCCTCAGAATAGCTGCATCAATAGACAAAGTTCCCCTTCCCATCATTTCATTAACAACAGCATAAACTTTTTTTTTTGTTTTTAAAATTATTGTTGATTTGTTTTAAATAATATGCATTTCTTTTAGTTTCGAGGAGTTTATTCGCTTTATTCCTATTATTTAATTATTTTATCCTTTTCAGTTTTTGGAGTCGGTTTTAATTTTTTGCACTTAAATATAACAGACCTAACACAGTTACAAACATCACCAAAAAGCCCTAAATGAGATCTATACTGGCATATATTTCGCAAAAGACCAAGTGAGATCCTTGTCACTGAAAAGGTATATGGGAACCACTGAGGAAACACTTCTACTGCGCTAAGGCTTCGGTGCGGAAGAAGGTTGCAGAACGTTAACCATACACGAAGCGCAAGGTTTAACCTACAACAAGTCCGTGGCGATAGTACGCACAACAGTAAAGAGGTCCGAGGTTCTTAAAAGTATTCTGCCACAGCATGTAAAGTTGTATGCCGTATGTTAAGTTGTGATTGCTCAAGGCACACCGACGAATGTGCATACTACACACTACACAGACAGCACAAAAGACGACGTCTAGCATGTCTTATAATGCGTGCTGAAATTGCCACCACAAAAATCGTAGATAATCTGGTAGCCGAAAAACCTTTAATAGTAATGTTAGTTGGTTAGTCGTACGGCTTATTTTAAATCTGCCTGACTAGCTACCACCATGTTACCTGAGTCTGCCGCCATAACAATAATGTTAACAGCATTGTTGTGTTCTGGCAGTTGGAGGTGTGATAGCCAGTAAAGTTAATCTGTGGCTGAAGAATCCAAGACGTGGTAGCCTTATACCGTTTGTGAATCCAGGTGTAGCTTGCTTCAATCTTCATTTGCCATTAAGTGATATGAAGCCAATAACTAATAAAAAGAATAAGAATAAAAAGAAGCCGTAAGATAGGTATATTTTAAACCTGAGTCAAAAAGTTACATACTGTATTTGAACTACACTATGTCATAGTGAATGTTGAATATCATTCGCATGATCCACCATTGTTTCGGCTGTGGAAGATTTTAATTACGTCTAATTACTTGACAAGTTTCTCACATTTAGAGCGCTTACAAAACTGTAGTAGGCTGAAGAAACTATCTGTTCCATTCTGTTCTATTCAACCTGTTGATGAAGCCTCTTTTTCGTAAGATATTAACTCTAGCAACGGGCATTATTTTAAATTATATTAGTATTTAGGATTCTGTACCCAGTTAGGAGCTCGGTGGCGTATTGGTTTGAGCGCTCTGGTTTCGATACGAAAAACAAAACAACTTTCGCCATGGTCGATCCTGGGAAAGGTCAATCAAAGTTTGCTATCTCCTTCTTGCTTCGGAAGGCATATTAAGCCGTTGGTCCCGGTTGCTCCTGCAACCGCTTTAATCAACTAACCCGCATTGGGCCAGCAGGATTAGGACCGAACGAAGACGTCGTGCTGTAAGATTTCAGAACAGTCAGCAGATTAAACTCGTAAATTGTGTAACTGCATTTGATTTCCATCATTGTTATTCTTTATTCCATAGAACTTACTGTCAACATGACCGTTTTATTGTTGGTAAACTTGCCGCCAATATGGCTACCCCTCCATTTATTGTGTTGATTCAGAACTCGCCGCCCCCTAATACACGGGGCAAATCGAATGGGGAGGTTGAGCCGTCGGTCGCTGGCTTACTAAGATACTGTATCGTGGTTTCAAATTTACAATAGATCCATTAAGTTTAATATAGCCTACTATTCCTATTTCCTCCTGAAGTTTTTACAGCATTCATAAATTATAGGCAATAATCATACTTTAACCGAGTACTTCGAACGCCTATAGACGCTCCTACCCCCTTGGGCATTACTCACGCGTTGTTACCGTAGCCTATAGACGCTCCTACTCCTTGGGCACTACTCACGCGTTGTCACCGTAACCTACAGACGCTTGTTCCCCTGTGGGCACTAGTCACGCGTTGTTACCGTAGCCTATAGACGCCCGTACTAACTTGGGCACTACTCACGCGTTGTTAGCGTAGCCTATAGACACTCATAGCAACTTGTTCAATACTCACGCGTCTTTACGCTCAACGATCGTTATGTTAACAAGCGGTATACGGCTGATCTTCTAACGTATTTGATGCATGTCTGGAGTGAAGCTATTGACAAACGTGGTGATTCAATGGCTGTTAGCCTTGACATTGCCAAAGCCTTTGATCGAGTCTGGCACAGGGCTCTTCTCTCCAAGCTCCCGGCATACGGTCTAACCGCTCAGCTCTGAAACTGGATCGCCGGCTTCCTGCACAAGCAGAGAATCCGTGTCCTCGCAGATGGATGCTCTCCGCGGTTCATGTCAGTGAATGCTGGTGTACCACAAGGCTCTGTTCTATCCCACACTCTCTTTGTTCTTCATATCAATGGCATGCTTCCATTAGGTAACATTCATTGCTATGCGGATGACAGTACAGTGCATGGTGGATATTATGGTTGCCCAAGGGCTGGGCGCGTTGAAACCGAGAGGTAAAGAATGAATCATTACCATTCATTAAGATTCATTCTTATTACTACAGAAGCACATCACTAATAACCTAATTATGTGCATCAACCTTCTGTCTTGTACTTTTATTTGTTACTTAGATACGTGTACTAAGATTCGTTCCAACCGACAACTTTGCATAATCATCATAACTAAAATTCTTCGGGAAATTGCCCTCGTGAATTTCTCAGCAGGGATTTCCCCTAAAATTTCAATACATCTCAAATCCCACTTCCATCTGAATTGACTGCTGAATCCAGTGTATTATGTTAATAGAGTAGGGTGACCAAACGGGACAAGATGAATGGATGGGGTGCATACAATTTGGGGGATTGCGGGACGAATTGATTGATGGTGTACCCAGGGGCTACATCGATTTTAGTTTTGCAGAGATTTCTTGGGAATATGTCTATGATACTTGTATACAAAAAGGGGAACAAGGAACAAAGAGCCAGGTGCTGTAGTAGGAAGCTGTTTGAGTGTAAAAAACTATGTTTATTATCAGACAATACAGTCCTTAATAGTTAGTGACATAGTAGTTATTGCTGCAGTGGATATTCAACTGAAAGACACATCCAACCGCTGTTTGGTAAAACATGCAGTTTAATGAACCTTTCAACCAAGGGAGAGTCAGCCCGTTTATCAATCAACTTAAGGTTGCTGTTATAATTACCCTGTATTTTTAATATCTTTAATTTATATAATGAAAATGATTTTTTTTCTGTCAGTTACACAACAGTAGAAACTAAATAACAATAACTAAAAATCTATATTAAAATTGGTTTATTTATTTATTTATAACTTTATGTACACACAATTTATAAGAAGAAACAATTTTAAATTAATCTTTGTACAAAGGCACTGCTTATTTCTAAAGAAATTTCTGCCAGCAGACCTGCGAGAAGGATATGATATTTTCCTCGCAATAAATTATTTAACATGTTTTGGGATCTCTTCTGTTAAATTTTAGAAACCTGTAGTAGAAGAGTCCCCTCTTCACTGGGACACACACACGTGTGTCTTAGCACAAGTTGGATAAGCATATTCAACTTACAATTTTTAGGGTTCCGTAACTAAAGGGTAAAACGGGACCCTATTACTAAGACTCCGCCTCACTTACTTTCTCCAAGACTTACTTTGACTCCGCTGTCCGTCCGTCTATCCAACTGTCACCAGTCTGTATCTCATAAATCGTGATAGTCAGACTGTTGAAATTTTCACAGATGATGTATTTCTGTTGCTGCTATAACAACAAATATAAATAAACAGAATAAAATAAATATTTAAGGGGCCTTCCAAGCCATTTACGTAATTTTTTTCACTTCTTTTTGCTCGATATTAATAACGGCAACAGGTACACGCTTGTTTATAGATAATGGTACGGAACCCTTCGTGCGCGAGTCCGACTCGCACTTGGCCAGTTTTTTTATTTTGTTCTGTTTATTTTAATACAGAGGTGGATTGAATATATAAACAATAGGATAAATGTTAAAAAAAATTAGGTATATTTTAGTAATGTAAGAACTTTGGATTTAATTATCAGTGCTACTTGTGGAGACTTGTTACTGGCTTCTCGCAATGTATTTTTTTTGTATATTTCTTCATGTAAGCTTAAGCCCCCAAATAAAATAAAATAAAATAAATAACCGAAAAAAAAATTATTACATTATTCAAAGACTAAGAAATATTTTTTTTTATTTACATATTATATTAGGTAGTTAAATTAGTATTTTCAGGAGGCCTATGTGTCGCAAGACAAGCTGATTACTAAACTAGACAAAAATTTGAAAATTAAAATTAGGAAAATTAGTTTAAAACTGTAACCAATCAGTAAATAAAGGTTTATTTATTAATATTAGAATAAGTGTTTCGTAGGACTCAAAATATGCTATTTCCAGTACAATTATTACTGGAAAGTGCATATTTTGAGTCAAACTGCATAAACTCTCTTTAGCATATTTGACCTGTCACTCGCTCAAGACTAGATACGTATTATATTCACGTCACGCCACTCGCTAATTTTATTTTCACTAAAGCCGGACTACAGGGGAATACTAATTTTCGCGAAGGAATCCAACGAATTGCTATACGATACGAGCAAGAGGTTCGCGAATTGAAAAGTGGTTTTACAAACTTTAGGGAAAAAGATATTACTTAACTTATAAACTATACAGAATACTATTAAAAAATAGGATATGAAGATCGCAAAAGAAAACTAATTAAAAATAATATTAATTAAATATTTATTGGCCAAAATACACTTACCCGGCCCCATTAATCATCGATCTAACACCTCATTGAGACTATTCATAAGAGCCCAAACACTATATCTGCTGTAAGTTTCTGAAGAATTAGAAATCCCGCAGACTTTTTGATGGTAAGTATAGGATTAGCTCAAGGTTGGTATGTCATGGGAATGTCACCGAAGTAAAAAAAAAACATTTAAATCGGTTCATCCGATGAGGACCTACGGTGCCACAGACAGACACACAGACAGACACGTCAAACTTATAATACCCCTCTTTATTCGTCAGAGGTTAAAAATTGAAATTACACCTAAACACAAATTGTCTTGCAGCATCCGTTAGTCCGTTACCGACTTATGTGGAGAGCATATGTATTGGTATTCAGCGTACTGGCCTCTGAGTCTTGGGTAAGTGTTAAGTTAGAACTCATATAAGTATGAGATCAATCTTTGATTACGACATGCGAGTTTTGTAAAATAAACATTAAAAAAAACTGGTTTTGCGGACGTTACGGAAGAAGTAAGTTACTCAATCATGAATTAAAGACTGACATAGCGCCAAAAAAATCTTTGTGTTCAATATGAACATAATAGTTTTAAATAATTATTTTAATAATATAATTTTATATCCATTAATGGCCACATTTTCCATATTTTTGCCTTCTGGCAATTATGTACTTTTAAAAATTATTTTCTTTCTCTCTGTGTTGTAAATATACAATTTTAATTTAATTTACAAGCCCATTATTTATTAAACACTTTGCGTATCAAAGTTTTTTTATTACTAATCGTATCAAAGTGATACAATTAGTAACAAAATCGCCGAAATTATTAGCTTGGCTATCAAACCTCTTCCTTAATTGTTTTTTATTCAGGGTTTATTTTATTCATACCAACAATAGAGTTACATGCTTTACGCCAGCCTTAGTTACTCACTCACGCTTTGGTGAAAAAAAATCAAGAAACTTTATTTTGACAACATAGAACAAAACTCCTGCCGCTGCTCTCAAATCTCTATATAAACCTGTAGGTACATATACATAATTATACCTATGAAAATGAAAATGAAAAGGAAAATATCTTTATTCAATTAGGCCCCCAAGAAGCACTTTCGAATCGCCAAAAATCCCTTATGTCTATCACAAAAAATAATATTAACTCACAAAGTCATAATATTTGTCTCTCTGTCTTGTCTGGATTTACGTAAGCGAACAATGTTATAATGTATGTCTGTCTATCGGTATGTCTGTTGTCGATCTGTCTGTCTATTACACAGTCTGTGTCTGTCATGTCTAAATTTACAGTGGTTCCAAGCGTTAAAATTCCGGCAACAAACTTGTGTCGTCACTGCTTTCAATTATTAAGTTACAATGTTTACAGTTACATATTAATAATATTTAGCAGTGCAGTGTCGCACAGAGTTTAAAAAATACGTATATTAACGTACCAAAAATTAGTAATTAAAATAGAATAAAACTAGAAAAATTTTACGTCCTGAGGCAGGAATCGAACCCGCGACCTTTCGCGAAAGGAATCGAACCCGCGACATTTCGCGAAAGGTCGCGGGTTCGATTCCTGCCTCAGGACGTAAAATTTTTCTAGTTTTATTCTATTTTAATTACTAAGTAATTTTTCAAACATTTATAATAATGTTAAAATCAAAAATTAAGTGTACCAAAAATTACCTAATGACAAGATTATTTACTATATTTAAAGGCAGTCCGACAATGCACAATCACAATATAGGTATTAAGAGAAAAATTTAAAGGGTCTACAAAAAATTTGCGTGGTAATCAAAAATAATATTATAATTGGTCTACAAATTGTTAATTTGTATACTGATCAGTTAAATAAAAGCCTTATATTAATAATAATAATTCTTCCTCCTAATTCGTCAAACGTTCCCAGCAACTAAACGCGCCGCTTTCGTCGCCTCGCATCGCGCTGCGTCGCTAAGACAAATGACTATCGAAATGGTTCCAACAAAACTGTATTAGAGCGCGAACGATAGCGCCAGGCCCTCCGAACGAGGGTCACGTAGGGCTGCCACCAACTTTTAATTGATATTCATATTAAATAAATAAAGTTTTTTTTTACACAGCTTGAAGACAAGCAAACTGGCGGTGTTAATTAGCTAACGTCGCCTATAGATCCTGCAATAACAAGGAAAATTTAGAATAGAGTAGAATAGAATAGAATGTTTATTTTTTACTTGGTATTGCAAGTGAGTTGTCATCCTGAAGCCTAAGGTGTAATACCTTCCATGACCAGTAATTACATTATTTACATTTAAGCTAGCTAAAGACAGCTAGCGAACTGTTTTACGGGCGAAATAGGAAAAGCGGTGGTACCTACCCAGACGACCCTACATATGCACCCTAACACCTAGTATAAATTATTTAATAATATTCTGTGTATACCATGTTTCCAGCCTAAAAGTTAAACCATATTCATGTGACGGACGGCCAAAGTCTTCTACATAGTTAAATAAAAATTATTTCTTATTGTAAGCGTACTTAAACAAAACAAAGAAAAATAAAACCAAAATAAATAAATAAGAGAAAAACGTTAGTCTTATCGCTAGAAGCGATCTCTACCAAACAACCATAGGTAGGGAGTTTACTGAAGTTAAAAATTAAATAAATATAAAGAAGCTGACTTCAAAACACGAAAAATTCAAAAATAATGAAATTCAATCAGTAGTATTTATCTACTTTAAATGTATTTTTTTATAGTCGGTGCTTCATTTTCCATTTAGATTTAGAGCCTGGCACCAACTTCATGGGCTTTAAAGTCGATTTTTATTTTTGCCTTTTTAGTGATAAATTTCCTAATTCAAAGCTTGATAGGTGGCAATATCGACTTGTCTGTCTCTGGTTGAAAAATATAACTTAGCTAAATATTGTTCATGTATCTATCGTTTGACTGTCATTTAAGGTGTTTGTTTAGGAATTCCGTTGTCTATGTCCTAAGATTTTTATCAGATCCAGACGAAATTTATATGCAACCAACCTGGTAGTATACTTATACATTGATGGAGTTATCACCTGACATATTTAAACAATTGATGGAGTGGAAAGGTAAAAATAACTACCTACCTATTTTTAGTTTTTCCTAAACACACATTCTCATCTCTGAATAGACGTTAATCACTAAATCCGTAGGCGACACCCCTAGCCACCCCTGACATGGCGAAATCTCGGGGGCGACTACGTCAATCAAAATATCCCTTAATGGGCGCTCGTTCCGTTTAGGATATTAGATAAATACACCCTTCTCCCTCTCGCCCGTCGCAACAGACCAGCATGGTAGAGTAACATACGGAAATGTCCATAGGGTACGTTTTAATTAGGTAACGGCGTCATTAAGCACGCGGGTGGAATTTATTTATTTTATTTATTGATTTAAAACCAACAATAGTGTCTGTAACAATGATTTTAATCTAGGGTTAGTCATGATCACCGGCCTATACCTATACGTGCTACTACTGGGCACAGGCCTTCCTAAATGGTAGACACACATGAGAGTCTGGGCCCTAACACCACCACTCTGGCCTAATGCGGGTTGGTGGGTTCAAAGTAACAATTAACCGGGACCAATTTCTTAACGTCTCTTCCGAAGCACAGAGGAGCTCGAGATTACAAATTTTGATAAATCCATCCCACGATCGACCATGGCGAAAAGTGCTTTGTTTCCGTAATTGAAACCAGAGCACACACAGCACTACGCCGCCGAGCTCCTCCGAGCTTTAGCTTAACATTCCGAGCTAACGATAGTAAAAGTCCCTTTTCAAGGCAATCAATGAAAATTCTATTCTATTCTATTCTATTCAAAAAATACAAATTTTGGTTTTATCTGTTTTTATACGACAAAGAGTATTTAACAAATCGTACTACGATAGGGGACTACAGTAACACCGCGTGAGTAGTGCCTAAGGGGCTACGAGCATCTTCAGGTTACGATAACAACGCCTGAGTAGTGCTCAAGGTGCTACGAGCGTCTACAGCCTACGGGAATAACGCGTGTGTAGTGCTGAAGGTGCTACGAGCGTCTATAGACTACGGGAACAATGCGTGAGTATTGTCCAAGGCGCTACGAGCGTGTATAGGCTACGGTAACAACGCGTGAGTAGTGCTCAAGGTGCTACGAGCGTCTGTAGCTACGGTGACAACGCGTGAGTAGTGCCCGAGGTGCTACGAGTCTATAGGCTACGGTAACAACGCGTGAGTAGTGCTTAAGGTGCTACGAGCGTGTATAGGCTACGGTAACAACGCGTGTGTAGTGCTCAAGGTGCTACGAGCGTCTGAAGCTACGGTGACAACGCGTGAGTAGTGTTCAAGATGCAACGAACGTCTATAGGCTACGGGAACAACGCGTGAGTAGTGCTTAAGGTGCTACGAGCATGTATAGGCTACGGTAACAACGCGTGTGTAGTGCTCAAGGTGCTACGAGCGTCTCTAGCTACAGTGACAACGCGTGAGTAGTGCTCAAGATGCTACGAGTCTATAGCCTACGGTAACCGGTTTTGTATACCAATAAACAAAGTTTTCAATTCCTCAATCGGCAAAGACTTAAAACAAGCTTTAATCATTGCAAAATCTTCTTTTTCTTTTCCCAAATGATCGATGCGGCATATCATCGCCAGCATTAGGCAGCGCTCTAGCAATGTAATTTCATTTCTCTACCCCCGTATTAAGGTCGTCTGTCTATTGCATCGTTCCAGTAAGTACGTTAAAGAGGAAATTATTGTCACGTTGCGAAGGCAGCTCGCTCTGTTCAGAGGTCATTTTGTATTTGACTTAAATACCTCGCGAGTAAAGCATTTTAGATAAGGGTTAAATCCTATTTGTCCTACTACGAATATGTAGGATTAATCAATAGTGTATTTCATATGAATGGTAATGATTTACTCAATAGAATAAAAAACCGATATTGATCCACCTCATTCCCTTTTTTAACCGAGTTCAAAAAGGAGAAAGTTATCAATTCTACACGTTCTTAATGCTAATATCTCCGTCAATTGTTTACTGATATTGATAACTCTTTTTGTGTTTGAATGAGTAGATTACCAGTTTGGTTCCATATGGAGTTGTTTAAAAACAATTTATAAAGGACTTCTCCTTATTATTTTCTTAATTAAATTGCATTAATTAAAAAGAAAACACGACTTTACAATCCCCTTCATTTTCCACATGCAAGCATTTAGGGGGTACTTCATCCCCGTCGCCATGGCGACCGCGGCCCCTCCGGGACAAATAACGAGACAGCGCTTATGAAGGGACGTAACATTATTGTTACACTACCGGGGACTCACCGTTATTTTTGTGAGGAGCCGCTAGATTATAATAAATCGTCATAGAAACGTCTACATACGGCCGAATTCCTTAAGCTCCGCGTAAATTTCATTCATCTTTTCTTCCTTCATCATCAGAAGCAATTATTCGCATAAAATACTTATTATACATATTCTAGGACCGTCTGTGCAAGTTCGCAGTCGCACAACAAGCTATGGAACGAGCTATGTTAGGCTTTCTCTGCGAGATAGAATCCGAAATTAGGACATCCGTAAGAGTACCATAAATATAAATCACTACTAATCCTTATTTTCTTAGGAATTTTGTTATAAATTCGGGGTGCAGCACAAAGCACACAAACTCTGTCAATACTCAATGTTAACTGACAGAAACGTTAGCGAATTGCTCGCATAACTATCTCAACATGTAGGCGTAAGCTCAGGTGACCTCAAATGCTTCGTGAGCCGACGTCGCAAATCTGTCCGGCCATTGTCCGACCGATATGGGAACGGTGTCACTCCAGATATTGGCTAAAGTGAACCTTCCTATATACGTACGCTACGTGCATCTTTCTGACAAATTGAAAAGAAAGAGGTTAAGTTTGTCTACATAAAGTGGTAAAATACAGAAACCTCCCACGTACGCTCAGATTGTGGAGTGAGCTCCCTGCAGGGGTTTTCTCAAATGAGTACAGCATGGGGTTCTTCAAAAAAGGCGTGAAAAGGTTTATGTCACCAACGCGCAAGTGATATCCCGGTGTTGCAAGCGTCTATAGGCTACGGAAACCGTCATCAGGTGGGCCGTATGCTTCATTGCCACCTTAGTGGTATAAAAAGTGCTGACATTTGAACCACTCCAATGTTATAGAGTACAAATTACATATGTAATATGTAATAACTTAACAACAATAACCACACCAATTATTTCTCTTCCAGGTCCAGTTTACACCCGACGACCAGAGCCGTACTATGGCCGGCTGATCGGACGCCTCACGCAGTACGCTCACGGGATCCGGGGCACAGTGTACGCCGTAGACGAGAGTACGGTGTACGTGAGAGGCTTCGCGTACGACGGCACGGGGCCTGACGCGTACTTCTGGGTGGGGGACTCGCCGCAACCCTCGCCTGAGGGTGTCTTGGTGCCGTATCCTGAGGATTATACCACTAGGTGAGTCGTTTGATTACACAGATACTTTTGTTTTAACTTTAAAGCGTGTATGGAAGAATTATAAATACCTCATACCACCTTCCCCCTTCCTGCTAAGGAGCACGCGTGCCGGTCTTCGGAGTCATCCATTCACTGTCCCGACCTCAACATCACGTACAAAGAAATTTAATGTCTCGTTTCTTTGTCGTGGGTCATGGGAACATGGGTTTCCTCCTTGCAATAACATCGAGTCCTTCAAGAGAGGCGTGAAAAATTTCCTTTTGGGCCGGCGAGGTGGAGGCTGGAGCAGTGTCTATTCTGCACTAGCTGTCTTCGCATATGTACTCTCCTTACCGCTTCACATCAAGTGGTGTTGGGTCAATTGCCGTGCTTTGTATATAAAAAAAATATATGCAACTAATGAAATGAAATAGGAAAGCCGGTGGTACCTAACTTACCCAGATGACTCTACATACGGGCATACCTAGTAATCATTTCTCCCATGCTGTCAAAATAACGCTTTCTCCTGGGTTGACAGCGTGAAAGTATCCTTGGTTTACTAGCGATAGCCCATGGTCAGTAACATGGTATGTAACTAGTCAGTCAAGCCATAAACTTGTTTGTCCTCACAATCTGTCAAGCGGCGCCATACCTCTGGAGGGCTATGACAATTAAAAATTGTGTCTGGAATCTAATGCTTGTCGGGTTGATATTCTTCTGGTGTTAAGCCACAGAGTATGGTTAAGCTCTCTTCGTACGTAGTCAGTAGACTTCCACCGTTTGCGCGTTACGGCCGCTGTACAGGTATGTCAGTAAGATCGATAATCGCATGTCGAAAGTTTATCGCCGTTGTTCGGTCTTCCATCAACTGTCATTAAATCATAACTTACATCACAAATACATTACCATAACTATGCAAACACATTTTTTTATGTTTACTTTTAATGATCACAGTTCTATTAGCATTTTCAATTTGTCGCTTATTTTGCAGGCAACAAATCGGAAATTAAGTATTTAAAATTAATTGTTTAAATTAAAAACTCACTGATTCGAAAAGTAAAATTGTTTATTGTTTTTCTAGTCCGAATTTAATTTTTGGGTTACAATTTATGCTTTCGTCCGTTTGTTAACAGCAAAACGAAAAAACAATAATAATTATAATGAATCATTATATACAAAGTGGTGCCGTCAATACGACAATAAATGAAACGTGGGCTATATGTATTAATTCATAGAAACGGTTTGCCACTTTCAAAAACATCATAATCATTTGATAATTTTATGCCATTTGTATGAAGTAATATACCTAACATTGGCTGGAATCTTTGCGATTAAGTGTGCCCCCACGGTGAAATGTCATGAAATTATCAAATGAATAACAAGTTTTTGAAAGTGGCAAACCATTTCTATGAAATAATATAGTCCATATTTTAATTTATTGTTGTATTGACGGCACCACCCTGTATAAGTCATCATCACCTAAGGTCGCTTCTAGCGATAAGTCCGCCTATTTTGGCATATTGTGTTTGTTTTATCTCTGTGATGTTTATGTAAATGTGAAAAATAAAGAATTTCAATCTATCTATCACAATCACCAATCATTAAAACATGGGCTCCGTTCCCTATAATATGGTTGAGCAGAGCGATGGCTGGCACATGCGTCATACTTGTGAACAGGTGCCACTAGTGGAAATGGTCATCTCTAAGCTTCCTTGATTTTGTAATAATTTACCTATATATTCATCAATAGTATCATTTTTGAGGGATTTTTGAGGTATTATAGGATATTATATATAAAACAATACAATTATTATTGTAATGACGTGGTCAGACAAGTGTTTAAAATTAATGAAAGATGTTTAGCTTTATTAGTTCTTTGTATATTAATTGTTGACCTTTGTGTATTGTAATACCTATATTGTGATGGTGCATTGTCGGACAGCCTTTAAATACAGTAAATTTTCTTGACATTAGGTACTTATTGGTATACGTTAATATACCTTTTTTATACTCTGTGCGACACTGCGCTGCTAAATACTATTACTGTGTAATTAAACATTGTAACTTAATATTTGAAAAGAGTGACTACACGAGTTTGTTGCCGGAATCTTCTCGGTAGTTCAACTTTTGGAACCGGTGTAAATTCAGACAGACTGACATTATAACATTCTTAGCTTCGTAGATCCAGATAAGACAGAGAGACAAACATTATGAAATTGTTAGTTAGGTAATATTATTTTTATGTGATAGACATAAGGGTTTTTTAGTTGACGATTCGAAAGTGCTTCTTGGGGGGCCTAATTGAATAAAGATATTTTCATTTTCATTTTTTTTTCACCAGCCTACCTATATACCTACGTCCCACTGCTGGGCACATGCCTTCCTACTTGGGAAAAACACATGAAAAGTTTGCGCCATAACACCACCACGCTGGTCCAATGCGGATTGAGCAGCGGGTTTATATAAATACTTAGAGACAAATTGTTTCTTAATCATGTTTTTTAATAGAACAAGAGTAGTAGTAAAAATATGATAAAATTCATAGGGGTAATGCTCAATAGTCAAGAGCTATGGCCTTATAAATCATTTTAAGCAACAGGATATAAAATTGCCAAAAAATATATCACCATGACGTATTTACACACATTGAATTCGGTTCAGGCGTTTGAAAGCCATGACACAGCTATGGTGGAATAAACAATCTCAGTTTAGATGTACCGACGATAAAAACATGAGACGCCTTATTTTTGGGCAGTTGCGGGAAAAAGAGTTGGCAGTTTGGTGCCTTTTCATAATAACACATTGGCATACTCTTGACAACTACTATGAGCTCTGTGAATGACGTAGTGTGATATACAGGGTGGTGACGGCAATACGACAATAAATTAAAACATGGGCTACATTAGTTAATGGAAATGTTTGCAACATTCAAATATTCTTCGTTCTTATTCATTTGATAATTTCCTGACATTTCTATAAAATGATATAACATTATCTGCATTATTTAAAAGTTGCAAAACATTTCTATGAACTAACATTAAAATATTATCTAATCTGTGCTAATATAACACATATTTTAATTTACTAGGTGGTAGGCCCGTACGTATGTAGTACTATGTGGTAGGCCCGTATGTAGGGTCGTCGGTAGGTACCACCGCCTTTCTTATTTCAGCCGTGAAACAGTTCGCTGTGTTTCGGATTGAAGGGAAAGGTAGCCAGTGTAATTACTGGGCATGGACGGTATTTCATCTTAGGCCCCGAGATGACAACGCACCTGCAATATCAAGTGTTTTTTTCTTATTATTGCAGGTGTCTATAGACGGCGGTAACCACTTACCACCAGGTGGGCCGTCAGCTTGTTTGTCATCTAGTTGTATAAAAAAAAATGTCGTACTGTCGTCACCAGCCTGTATATGGTACTAAAGTGTTAATCGACTTGTTTTGCTGACCGTACAGGGAGGGAATACTGTCAGCAACAGATAAGATAAGGCTGGTCTCAAGGTCAAAATGTTAAGGTTGATGTGCTTTTGACTGTCTACATAAAAGTTGATACTAAAAATTTCCCCTCAGCCATTAAAATATAAGTGATGACATTGTCCCTCCCCACTTTTAAGGCCATTACTCGCGCCCCTCCCCACGGCATAATTATGTGTATTTAATTGCCCACCAATTTGTTTGTATTATTCACGTTTAGTAACGTCCTGCTTGCCAATGCTATGATAATAAATTATATCTCAGAGGGTCCCTGAGATATAATTTACTATCATAACGTTGAATTATCGTAGATAATTGTCAATTTGACTTTCGTATTCAAAATTGTAATTTAAAAATGTGTTGACGCGTGCAAATAAAGGGAACCTTATTTGACAACTAACTAGTTTGTATTACCAGAAAATCATTTTTTTATAATATAACATTTTTAAGTAACTCCTAGGTTCTGAAATCATCTATCTAACATCATTTCATTAAGACTATTCTTCTGAGCCCAAACACGCTATATCTGCTGTAAGTTCCTAAAGAAGTGAGCATCCCGCAGACTATTTCATGGTCCAAGATCAGCTCAAGGTTCGCATGACTTGGAAAAATTACCGAAGTAACAGTAAACCAGATTTCAAATGAATTAAATCTGTGAAAGTTAGTAAAACCCTTTTGTCAAGTAGGAAATGAGCTGATATTAATCAAACGCCTGACTGATCTTCATAAATTATAGCTAAGAACCATCCTGATCACGTCAACTTTCAAACAAATAAAAACCGAATCAAAATCGCTCCATACGTTTACTAAGAGCTACCATGCAACAGAGAGCCATATAGATACACAGACACACAGACAGACACGTCAAACTTATTATAACACATCCTGTTTTCGTCGGGGGTTAAAAAGAGTAAGATGTATGTAACAACCAAATTATCATCATCATCACCAGCCTATATACGTCCCACTGCTGGGCACAGGCCTTCCTACATGGGAGACACATGAGGAGTTCGGGCCATAACACCACCACGCTGGCCCAATGCGGGTAAGTGGGTTAAAGCGGTTGCAGGAACAATCGAGAGCAACAGCTTAACGTGCCTTCCGAAGGACGGAGGAGCTCAAGTTAACAAACTTCGATTGACCCATCCCAGGATCGACCATGGCGAAAGTTGCTTTGTTTTTCGTTTCGAAACCAGAGCACTCAAACCAATACGCCACCGAGCTCCTCAGCTCTAACAACTAAATATAACAGTATAATGAGGAACTCGCCGGCATAATGGTATAAGCAGAATCTTTCTCCATGGTCGATCCCGGAATAGGTCAATCAAAAATTTGTCATCTCGAGCTAGTTTAGTCCATAGGTCCCGGTCGTTCCTGTGCAAACGCTTTAGTCCACAAACCCGCATTGGGCAAGCGTGGTGGTGCTATAGCCCAAACTCCGCAAGTGTTGCTCCCATTTAGGAGAGCCTGTGCCCAGCCGTGGGGGTATATAGGTTGGTGATTTTATGATGTTAGGTTTACCAAAAACCTGTAGCACTAAGAAGAAGATAAGTTTTATCACAGAAAAATATTTTTAACATACTCGGGAAAAGTGGCAACAAAATCTTCAAATATCGATTCCCATAATGGTCACAGCACAGCTCACAATAGTGATTCCAAGTCCTCGCAAGCTCAGGACATGAATTATTTTTAACTTAAATATTTTCAAAGTACACACGATAGTACATCAAGTGTAACATTGCACTACGAAAGCCGCCTCTATTACGAACGCAGTAAGGGCGGTCTCAAGGTCAAACGGTTACGATTGATGTGCTGTCGACTGTACATACTCGTAATCCTCAAACATTTAACCGCCTCTGTGGTCTAGTGGTTGAGACCACCTGCCTCAGATCTGGATTTTGAAGTCGAGGTACGGGGTTTGATTCCCGTGGGGGCAAAAATTTTCTGCTTGGTTTGGTTGGTCGTAGGGCTTTTCTAAGTCTGCCTGGCTCGCTACCACCATCTTACTTAAGTCTGCCGTCATAACAATAATGTTAACAGCATTGTTGTGTTCCGGCAGTTAGAGGTAAGTTCCTCTGTGGTTGAGGATCCGGTAGCTCGCTTCCATCTTCGGCCTTATCTTCACTTACCATCAGGTGAGATGAAGGCCAAGAGTTACCCCGTTAAGGTTAAAAAAAATGTAGAATCTCATGGAAGAATTCTGTCTAAAGCACTTGTTATTGTATAGACGTAGAAGATCTAATATCTTCAACTGTTTGTTCCAGGGACCCCCCGATCCTGTCCGCCCACTCCAACTCGGACATCCTGCTGAGGCTCCCCGGGGGTAAGAGGCTGAGGGACATCAAGTGGCTCAGCGTCTGGTGCCGAAGGTTTACGGTGAGTAATCCCAGTTGATTTATCGGGTGTTTTTGATCGAATCTTGTCGAAACTGAGTTAAGTAGCAAGCAAATTTTTGGCATGAAAAATGTGTTCTTCTGTCATCATGAGTTTATTCAAATGAGAAGACAATATGTTTCAAGCTGCACTAGCTGTCTTCGCATGGGCTCTTCATGTCGCTTCACATCAGGTGGTATTGAGTCATTTGCCGTGCTTTAAATATTTAAAAAAATAAAAAGAAATGCAACGATAGAAACCAAACGGATACCATCACCCATTATACCGCAGTAAGTCCCGGGGAGTTTATGACAATTAAAAAAACGGATTCGTCTTCAGGACCTCACATGACACTGACCCCTTAGAGCATTCGCAAATTCATACAACATGAACATCAAATCTTCAAAGTCACACTATCAAAAACTCGTTTTTGAAGTCGGTAAACAACTTGTACAATTTATAAATTACTAGCTGTACCCTGCCACGCTTCGCAGTGGCGCATCCTTAAAAAACTGTTTTCTCGCGGTCGCTGATGTGACTGATGCAAAAAATAAATAAAAACAATCCTTGATGCGGATTTTATACCATGTTAAAATTTCGACTCAATCGGTGCAGAAATTTTTGAGTTTTTGAAGCGTACACAAACCAACATAACATTTTTATATATATAGACTAGCTGCATCCGGCACACTTTGCAATGCCGGTGAAGAGAAAACTGTTAGGTTTTTGTAATAAAATAAAAAAGTTAAAGAGTTCTTATAATCCAGGAACATCGCAGGCGTCCCCAAAATACCTTACTAAAGTTTTATTACAATCGGACCAGTGGTTTCGGAGCACATAGCAGACAAACATACAAACATAGATTTCTGTTTTTAACTGCCAATATTTATCAAAGTACTAGGTGGCACTAGGTGGTAGGGCCGTATTTTGGGTCGTCTGGGTAGGTACTGTGACGACCGCCAGGATCGTCTTAGGGCGTAGCTCCTATAACTTCTAATAAAACGCACAAGGACTTTGATGCTTTCTCTATTCAGGGAATATCACTCAGATACAGTTGGCGCGGCGGTCGTGGAAGAAGTGTGTCAAATCCTATTGTTTGACGTCCCCCCTCGAATCGAGTCCCTAACTTAAAATAGCAACAAATTCTATGTGCCTGGCGAAAGAGTATCGAGTCTGCCACAGTACCACCGCCTTTCTTATTGCAGCCGTGAAACAGTTCGCTGCGTTCAGATTGAAGGGAAAGGTTGCCAGTGTAATTACTGGGCATAGACGGCATTTCATCTTAGGCCCCAGGATGACAACGCACCTGCAATATCAAGTGATTTTTCCTTGTTATTGCAGGTGTCTATACTTAGGCGGCGGTAACCGCTTACCATCAGGTGGGCCGTCAGCTTGTTTGTCATCTAGTTGTATTAAAAAGAAATAACTAATTTATACGTTAGGTGCTACCTGAGGGTGCTACATAATTGTTACTTGCGTCTTAAAAGATTTATTTATTTAATTTAAAACATCAATTTTTCAATATGTGCAGAACTACAGACAACAGACATAACGGGCATAAGACTTGTCATATTGAACTGTATTTTCAACCTTGTTTAGTCTAGATAGGAGTGTTTTTTTTTTTTTTTTATACAAAGCACGACAAATGACTTAACACCACCTGATGTGAAGCGGTAAGAAAAGTCCATATGCGAAGACAGCTAGTGCAGTTTAGACACTGCTCTACTTTTGTTTTTGCAAATCAATTGTTGCTACATACGTCTCTACATTACGTAGTGCTTTAAAAAATATTTAGTCAAAAAATAGTCGTCCTATAAAGATAATTAGATAATAATGAGTAGTTTCGAACATTATATTTGGAAAAGTTAGTCATCGTCCAAGATTCTATATTTTATTTAATAAAAGAAAATATTAGGTATAAATAAAATCATCATTATCATTAATTTATAAATCGGACTATAGCGTTTCCAAATTACATCATGATTCATGAGTATGACAGCTCTTACCGTACGAATATTATCGATTGTTGGCTGGGCGCATGCGTACAAGTTTCGCGCCAAAATGTGACACTAGCCCGAGACGAATGGATCCATTCATGGGTCAATCACAGTCGCAATGGTGGAACGTAAACTCCATTGTATTTTAATTGAATTTCGAGAACAATACAAACGGTTTTATTTAAAAAAAACGTGAAGATCCAACGATAAATTGAAACTTTTCTGTGTTTTGATTGTTTTTTTTTTATTTTTTTTATTTATTCCATTAACAAAACATTGTTTCGGAAATACAAAAACTCATTATATGTCAAAACAATAGATAAATTACATCATTTCATTACTAATATCACACTAAATAACATTCAATTACTAAAATTATCTATACCTACAAGCTCAATTAATTCGTCAAAATCATAACAAAATTTATCTAATAAAAAGTTCCTTAACCCCTTCTGAATATGTTATCATGAACAACAGACTTCAAACTTGTAGGCAAACTGTTAAAAAGTTTAACTAGTAGGTACCTACCTGATATCTAACACTATGTAAAATTATTCGAAATTTTGGCAACACTGTATTTGACAAATCTTTTCTTCGAGTTTCCAACCTCTTAATCTACCATCTGGTGTTTCATTTTTTTCAGGCTTTATTATAAAATCCGATAGCAAAATTTGTTATTTACTTCTTTTTTCATTTTCAAAGACCTTTCATTGTCAAGCCACACTTTCCATCCAGATTCCAGACATAAGTAATTAATTTAAAATCTTTTTATACTACCGGAAAATAAGATGATTGCTCCGGTTTTACGTTTTTCATCCTTTTACCAAATCAAAGGGTGAATGAGTAATTACAATTAGTTGATAATGATTAACTTTGTAATAATCAAAAAGCGCTTTAATCAAATAAACGCTAATCATTAGGTACAAATCTAACCCAACTTTATACCATTTTCAACGAATACATTAGCTGTGATAAAGAAGCTTTTAAATTTTTAGGGTTCAGTACCCAAAGTGTGAAACGGGACCCTATTACTAAGACTACTTCACCAGGCTGTATCTCATTAACCGTGATAGTTAGACTATGTAACTATTTCTGTTGCCGCTATAACAACACATATAAATAAATACAATAAAATAAATGTTCAAGGGTACATACAACAAACGTGAATTTTTTGCTTGTTTTTGCTCGAAATTGATAACGGCAACTGGCTTGTTTATAGATAATGGTACGGAACCCTTCGTGCGCGAGTCCTACTCTCACTTGGCCGGGTTTTTATTGTAACTACTAATGATATTTACAAATTATACAGTGTGTTACAAAAGCCCGGAATAAAATTTAGGGCGGTGGTTGTGTTTCTTGTCAAGAGTAAGATCTGGAAGTTCGACTTTTTCCAGACCACTTTTATTTTCCAATTAATATAGTAAAACATTGTCACTCCTGCTCGTGACAACCCTATTCGTACCTACTTTTTCGTATCGGAGCCTCGGAGGCGCGTTCCACAAGCCTACAACTTTTTACTCTAAGGCCGTTCCGTGCCTTTCGGCATGACGTTTAGCTGTCACAACTACCCCGTTCCGAGCCACGGAGGGTTGCAACTTTTTGGCGATCAATTACACTCTGACGTATAAAAGATATTAGTAAACATCTGTCAAATGCGATTGGATATATCAAATCTCGAAAAGGCACGGCTTATTTTTAGTTCACTTTAAATAAAAGTGAATAAAAGTTTTAATACAGACAATATAATGCGAAATGAAGCACTTCGTATTAGTTTTAGATAATGACGGAACTCGTTGTCAAAATTTGAGGTTATAACAACAACTTGTGTCGTTCCACACCTTAGAGCAAGACAAAAATCAACTCGGAGTGCTTGGAGTGTAGACTCGGAACGCACCCCAGTTATATAGTACTACACACACAACCCGCGCACATAGCTACTTTAGCTGAACACTTTAGTACCATGTCACACCGATCTTGTGCACGTACTTTATAGTTGCTGCCGTACTATATTGACGCTAGAGTCGTTGTGGCATGGTACTAAAGAGTTCAGCTACTTTTGTGGTCGACCGTACTATGATATCAACCCAAGATATCAATTTTTTTACATCTAGTATAATATAATTATGCCATTACATTATATATTAAAGAAAAGTTTATGCTGCGGACTGCGGAGACAAGTAGCGAGTAGCATATAAAAATTATGATGGTTCTTCACCATTTAATTGCATATCTGTATGATTATAATCACAGTGGCGTATTGGTTTGAGCGCTTTGGTTTCGATACGAAAAACAAAGCAACTTTCGCAAAGCTTGTTAACTCGAGCTCCTCCGTGCTTCGGAAGGCACGTTAAGCCGTTGGTCCCTGTTGTTCCTGTAACCTGCACCAAACCAACCCGCATTGGGCCAGCGTGGTGGTGTTATGGCCCAATCTCCTCATGTGTTTCTCCCATGTAGGAAGGCCTGTGCCCAGCAGTGGGACGTATATAGGCTGATGCTGATGATAATCACAGTAATAATTCTTTTTGTCAGGTAAACTTCGGCGAAGTCTTCATACCAGCAGGTCTGGACCCTCCAAGGCCGAGGGTCCTGCCGGAGTTTAAGCGGCTAGCCCACGGCCTCCGGTCAGGCAATATCAGCGTGCTGGACGCCAAGACATTCTACATCCCCAACCTGCACTACGACGGTGCAGGACCTGATGCCTACTTCTGGGTCGGGAATGGCACCGAACCTAATCCCTTTGGAACTAAAGTAAGGAATCACGTCGCGATAAGTCAGATAATACTTGAAAGATTTAAAAAAATATATATTTATTTTGGGTACTGGCCCATACAGTGTTAATGATCTTAAAAACTATGTTAGTAAGCGTACCTAATTTTAATATTTACTTATTTATAATAGTTATAATTTATGGCCGTATCTTTGGCCAAATGGAAGCTGGTCCAGTGTCGCATAATGGTGACTATTTAATGTGTGACTATTTAATGTAACCCCCGGCCTCATTAATCATCTATCTAACACCATTTCATTGACACTATTCTTATGAGCCCAAACACGCTATATCTGCTATAAGTTTCTGAAGAATTAAACATCCTGTGGACTTTTTGAAGGTAAAGGATCAGCTCAAGGTTAGTATAGTGAAGTGACAGTACACCAAATTTAAAATCAATCGGAACTGTGAAAGTTAGTAAAACCCTTTTACACTGTAGAAAATGAGCTGATAGTCATCAAACTCCTGAACCAATCTTCATAAATTATAGCAAAGAACAATCAAACAGCTGAAGTACAAGTAGCCAAGTCATTGAGCGCAACGTTTAACCAGATGGTTGAACGTCATATCAGCCGTCTGGTCTAAATTAGCCATTCAATTCGACGCCTAGGCAGATCGTTTAAATCGAAGAGTTCTTGTGTGACTATTTGAGCGGTTCAAGGTTATTTTTTTTTATGAACACTTAGAACCAAAACAATGTCGGTTATAAGTGGTCATAAAAAAGGATTGATTGGTATTGTTGATTTGATTGGTAGGTTCCAGACCTACCAATCAAATCAAAACTTTTCAATACAAGACGATCCATTCAATACGTTCAACGAGTCTAGTTCAATTGACTATCGGGCCAGGCATTTAATTGGATGCCGGCGTTGAATCAACGGGCTAGGCATCCATTTAAGCGTCGAATTTAACCAGACGTTGGCGACATGTATACTCCACTTAAACTAGTAACATTTACGTTCCAGGTACCTAACGAGATGGGTTCCTCAAACCCTCTGCGAGGCTACCAAGGCGAGGACATAGAGATCCAACTACCGGGCAAGCTGACGGCCTACGACATCGACTGGCTGGCGGTCTGGTGCGTGGAGTACAGGCACAACTTTGGGCACGTCTACATACCCAAGGACTTGGATGTGCCGCCGGCTTTGGGACAGACGAAGATCACTGTGAGTTGTACACTCTTGGTCGGTAGTCACGGGCAGTATTAAGTACCCACTTTTGACAGTTCTTGTTGACTCTTATTGCAAAGGTAATAAGAATGCTCAGCTGTGGCTCATTGAGATATAAAGTAGTTCCCCGAAAGTATGACTGTCGCGCTATACTTTTGCTAGAATTGGTCGGGATTCACGAATTAACCATCGATCGTTTCATATTTGAATTGGAACATGATTTGGCATATACTGACGATGTCTCTTTGCTTTTATCTCAATGAAGTGGCTACATTATAATTGCTCGTGTCGTGATTGTAATAGAGGAAACATCAATATAAATAATGTTAATTGTCAATGAAAGTGCTTAGAATATAAAACTTAAAAACTTTTTTCTAACTAACACGGTATGAAAAACGTAGTGCAATTAGTACCTACAATATTGCAAGCTTATCTATTTCATGTGGTTCTTTCAATAATACATTCAACTAACTACCACCACACAAATAACGGTAAATTAAAAGAAGTTTTGGGAACGCAAATGAAAGTTGCGAAAACAAATGAATGTTGAAAAATATAACTTACATATTCCGCCAAATTAAAGTCTTACGACTTTAATATGAATGCCAGAAAAATAGATGAAGGTCTTCAAAGGAATTTTTAGACAACACAACTAGGCTGAATTCATTCCCTTGTATTACTAGCTAGGTGCGACAGAATAGAACCATATGGAAAAGATCATGGCTTTTGATAGGAAAAAGTTTTGTCCTACAGACATAATTATTATCTCAGAAATGTCTTTAAATGTTATTTATTATAATTATTTATTTTAATGCTTTTTAATAACATTTTCCATTAAACAAGCTGCTTGGATGGATATAATATTCTTTTTCAGCCTCCTCTTGCTAACCAGGATGTATTTTACTAACAACATTATAACATTTCAGGGTAAAAGGAAAAGGACTCATTCAGCAAAACATCGCTCGCCAAATAAATCGCAAAAATTAGTTGTCTTACCTCAAAATCATAACAATCCGCCATGGCTCTATACAGATTGGTTTTCTGGGTTTTTTAATTGATTCATTTATAATAATAGTCACATTTCAACATGATTTAATAGATTCATCATTCATTATTTATGTATAAACACCACCAAGGGAAATATCATCTTGAAGTTTATTGAACATTAAAGAAGGTGATCGAAACAGAGGTTTACGTTCTTATACCTTCGCCTCTTTATTGTTGTGGCTACTTTTACAAAACAAAAGACTGAACGTATTGTTAAAAGTGTTTGTTAATAAATTGTTATTTCTTACTAACCTATATGTTTGCTGTTTTTCTTTCTCTCTTTGCCTCCTTGGATTGCGACTAAAAATATTACAGCCTGCCTGGTGGTACAATCCGGTAAGTGTGTTAATAAAACATCAAATTTTCTGCTCAATTACTTACTAATCTTTTTAAATATATTTATGTTGAGTTTTTTCATGCTATTCATTACATTTTCTAAAGATTGAAAGACATGAGAAGAATATTGTATCTAGAATACTTCATCTTCTGGGGCGGGAACCCACCCCGCAACGTGTAATAATAGTCAAAAGTCTACGCCCATAAATAATTTTGAAACTAATCAATTTCAACACCCCAACGAGTATTTTTCAAATTAGGTATTTCACTTCCTGGTTTTTCATTTCAGATATATTTCTAAATAACCTTTAAACATTTATTATAATGTTAATAGCACCCTTAGTTTTGCGTTGGGGGCAAAAAATAGAATTTAGTTAGTATGTAACGAGCTAAGCAGTGTGGTATAGTCCATCGCTAATTTACGCTACCGCGAATCAAGTAGGTATTCACGAATCATGCAATCATGAATGTACAGACCACGAAAGGAAAAATGTTTTCCTCTTGCCTCTTGGAAATATTTTTTCACTTCGGGGTTATTATTGTATCTAAGGATTCATTCATAACATATAAGCATGAAAGCCATTGGTGCTCGCTAACGGCTACTGCGGCACGCTCGCTTTGCTCGCTCGGCTTCGCGCAGTTTAATTAAAAACTAAGCAGCGGAAAATTGAGGAGCTCGATAAGGTTTTTTTATACAACTAGATGACAAACAAGCTGACGGCGCACCTGATGGTAAGCGGTTACCGCTGCCTATAGACCGCTGCAATAACAAGTAAAAATCTTTGCTTTGTTATCCTGAGGCCTAAGATGAAACGCCGTCCATGCCCAGTAATTACACTGGCTACTTTTCCCTTTAATCCGAAACGCAGCGAACTGTTTCACGGCTGTAATAAGAAAGGCGGTAGTACCTACCCAGACGTCCCATCACCTAGTAAAACTAATAAAGTGCTAATTTATGCGCTTTAATTAGCCACCACTAAATTACACTATATTTCTAACAAAATTTATAAAATTTCAGACCAGCTCTACCACCGCTCAGACTCCTTATAGCTCAACCAATAACTGTAAAGAGATTTTGGATAAAAGATTGCAAGTGCGATGGGAACTTCAGGTAATTAGTAAACTAATACTATTATATTTTATATTACAAGTAAGTTGCTCCTCTAAATCGTATTTATCTAAATCGGTTATGCCCCTTAGTTCCCTAAGTGGTTCATCAGAAAATAAGTCTGGGAACCTCTGGGTTATGCGGTTTAGGATTGAAAACGTACCGGACAGACATAGTAACTTTCGCATTGTGTGTTTACTTTCGATACGCCATATTTATTAACAAATGAATCGAAACTTTAAACCTTCGTAATATATTCAGAGCTTTCTGTTTCATTTATTATATACCTAAATACTTTTATAATCTGATTATACTTTTAAACAAAATTATGAATATTTGAGGATCCATTGTAATACAATGTATACGGTGTTTTATATTATTACAAGCTTTTAATTGATTCAATATGTTCCTTGTTTTATTACTTATTATACTTAAATCAAAATAACTGGTGCGTTATATTTTTCCATCCAAGCCATTAGCGAGAGATAAACTAAGGTAAAGTCTGACGCTAAGCCAATATTTCTCTATTTGTTATGAATACTGGTACCATAATTGCGATACTTTAAGTTCATTACTCCATTTCAATATGCTTGTAGCCTGTATTTGTATATTTGTACACACGACAGCACATCATCAAGTAACAGTTGCACTGCGAAATACGCGTATATTACGGACGCAGTAAGGCCGGTCTCAAGGTCAAACTGTTACGGTTGATGTGCTGTCGACTGTACTATTTTGAATACTCACACACAGGCTATAACCATTTTAAAAATGGCGTCATTATGTGTCTCCGACTACGACTATTTCTTCTAGCTTCAGTCAAGTCGATTCTTAAATTCTTGACAGTTAGGTAATGCTATGATTAATTTACAAAGCTTATCAATATTATATCATGTGACAGCCGAAGAAGCCCCTACAATAGGATGTTGATATTTTTTTTATACTGTTAATTATTTTACCATGGTTCAAACATAAGTACTTACTTAATTTAATAAAGGTAAGCCATCGCGGTTTTTATTATTCTCAACTTAAAAGTGCATCTTACTAAAGACCGCAGCCTAATAACACTAGTACTGTGTTGCTCCCGCGGCGAGTAAGCTCGCTAACGCTAATTGAGGTAGTCAACATAACACTTCCTTTTTACACGCTAGACTCAGTGTAACCCTTGGTGCTACAGCTACGGCAAACTGCGGTTCTTTTCCGTAGTCGCTTTGGACGTCCCATTGTCGGGACAACGGAAAAAAATCATTTAACCGTGGACCCATTGGCTAATGAGAACACCGAAATAACTTTCACTTCAGTATCGATTTTCTATGGAATTATGAAATTGTAGAGTTTAGCAGTATTTACATTTTTTTATTTCAAACGAAACGTTTTTAAAATAGATAATGAAACCTCTTTACATAAATATAATTTTGCAACATCAGGCGGGCCGTCCACCCATGTTTTTTTTGTGTACTTTATTAGCTCAAAGGTTTGTATCTGGAGGTAGGTATGAAGTAATGGCTCAGTTGGCTGTTTTAAGCTTAGAGTTAAGGAGAGATAGGACATACGGTATTGACCATTCAAATTTTGCATAGCTGGAGCAGTATCTCTACATGACAGAAGATCGCAGTTAAATAACACTGCTTTGTAGTTTTATGTTGGAAGCAGGGTGTCGTCTCCTATTCACTCTTGATTTTTACGGAGTTGCCTACCCTGAGTAGCATCTAAGGTGCTACGAGCGTCTATAGGCTATGGTAGATACGCATGGGTAGCCTCCAAGTTGCTACGAGCGTCTATTGGCTACGGTAGCAACGCGTGAGTAACGCCCAAGGTGCTACGAGCTTCTATAGGCTATGGTAGATACGCATGAGTAGCCTCGCAAGATGCTAAGAGCGTCTATAGGCTACGGTAGCAACGCGTGAGTAGTGCCCAAGGTGCTACGAGCGTCAACAGGCTAGCAACGCGTAAGTAGCGGCTTAGTTGCTAATTGCTACGAGCATCTATAGGCTACGCTACGGTAACCGCTTACCATAGGCGGGCCGTACGCTTAAGAAATATAACAGAATTATTCGGTACATTTTAATACCCCTATTTCATTTTATTTTATAAGATTCTACTTTTCAATAACTGAAAGGAAAGTCTTTAGATAAGTAATAATCAGTCCAAAAAGACTAAACACTATTTTAACGTTTGATATGGCTACTTTTGAAACTCGTAGACCCAAAAACAACTTTTGTTTTGCCCATATACTTCCGACAGCACACCAACTGCAACATTGCACTACGAAAGCCACCTTTATTACTAGCGGAGTAAGGGCAGCCTTAAGATCAAAGTGTTACGCTATATATGTTGCCGAGTGTGCCTTGACACAAATGCATCATCATCTTTATCTCTTATATCTTCTCTTATGTGTTTCAGGGAGACAACATCCAGATTACCCTGTCAGCTCGCCTGCGCAAGGACCAGTACATGGCGTTCGGGATATCCGGCGGTGAAGGTAGACCCGTCATGCTGGGAGCTGATGTCGTAGTCGCCTACTGGGATTCCAAGTAAGTTCTTCTAAGAGTCCTCTTCGCGTGAGGCATCAAGTCCGCCTATTTCATAGAATGTAGGTACATATTTATAGTTTTTACATTTTGGTGTAGTTCCGTGTACATTCTACCAATTATCGGTATGCAAACATAAATTTTCGGCTTTGTTACTTTGACTATCATGCATGCATGTCACAAAATAAAAATTCCTAATCAAAAATTGTCATTACATATTATATCTATTTGTAGTATTCGCTATAAAAAGTAAAGTCCATCCAAGTTATATATTAAATAAGTCCAGCATAATTTAAATTAATTTTAAAATTTGTCATTTAAGTATTCCGTCAATGAATGTGAATATGTGGTCAATGAATGTGATAATGTAATATATCACTAGTGGCCACCCGCATGGATGTCTTTTCTCGGGATATAATCTATCTCCATGCTGAATTTCATGTTAATCGGTTCCTCTGTTCAGGAGTGAACAGACAGACAAAGTTACTTTCGCATTTATAATATTATTATGGATCGATAAACATTAGATATATACACAAATTTAACCCAAAGAATCATCTACGGCACATCAACAAATTTTGGTAGGTACATCATACGAATATAATCGGCCCCCACCCTGTCATAGACAGAGGTATCACTGGACCAAGCAACAAATCTTGTGTCTAGTTCGTGGGTATTTCACAGATTCATAATGTTATACGAACGGTTTCCCTTCAGATCAAACCAGCCCAAGGTAGCCGATTACTCCATATCCCATTTGGCTCAATGCGATGGCAAGAAAGGAGTGTGCCCTGACGCCAGGATCGGAGGGACCAACGACGTGGTACTTGGTAAGTATCAATATAAGTCCCAGAGGATGAATGTTGAACTTAGATGCGTCATATCATCTGTTGTCTCTCGTCACTCAAAGAGCGAGCAACGCTCGGAGTTTCATTAGGGATCGTATCAAAAAATGAGACAAGAGATGTTTCAATTGTCCATTTTATTTTATTCGCTTTGTTGTGTTGTGTGGTACAAAACGAGAATCTTTATAGAAAGAACTGCAACACAGCCAAATATTCATCATGGCGCGTAAGTCACTTTGGTGACGTTTAGTTGACTTCTATGTCGCCCGCCATATTGCCATACTGAATAACTGTGAAATCAACGAAAAATTTGAACTTTTGTACAAACAAACTATGCTTGAAAACTAATCATTAGTATTTTTTGCGGATTCAGGAGATTTTTCCTGATTTTTTGAGATACTGTAACATATACTTGGCCGGATATAAAACATCTCTTTTCGTAGGAGAACTAAAGTCCGATACTTATAGCTTAAAGAGTTGTCAAACTAAAGCAGAAGTGGCCAGGACACATCGTTCGCAGAACTGATGGCCGTTGAGGTGGAGAGTTTCTACAGTCGTGACCACGGACCTGAGTAACAACATGGTGGTCTCGCGATCTAGTGAAGGTCGCAGGTCTTTGGAGGCGGACTTTGTCCAGCAGTGAGCGTCTTACGACTAAAATGATGATCTCTTTGTGGATTTCGATTCAATGCATTAATATAAAACACTGACTATCATTATTTTTTTAATAACTTTTACCTACCAGCTCTTTAGATAAGTATACAGGGTGGTGCCGTCAATACGACAATAAATTAAAACTTAAGCTATATTAGTTCATAGAAATGGTTTGCCATTTTCAAAAACATCTTATTCATTTGTTAACGTCATGACATATGTATGAAATAATATACCTACCATTGGCTAATAGCTGCATTATTTCATACAAATGTCATCAAATTCAAATAGATAGATTGTATAGAAAAAAGTATCATTTCAAATTGAATACTGTGCGTTTCTCATGAGGAAATGAAGGATATCCCCTTAGGTACTTTTACTAGCCGGAGACTCCAGTCCAAAGAAAGTAACAAACCATGATTGGCTTCAATGACTCCCTGCTAGAACAGTCTCTACTCTCTACAAACTAGAGTTATATAAAATGGGTTTTCAATAAGTATCTTGACGTAACTACACCTTTCTTTCATTCTTTCGTATTGTCCCTTCAGTATCAGGTAACCAAAAGAATGGCATCACGAGTATAACATACCGGCGTCCGCTGGCGGCCAAGGAGCCCGTCCGAGACAAGGAGGTGGTGACCTCGCGCTCGCAGTCCGTGATCGCGGCGTTCGGGCCGCTCAACTCACGCGCAGAGGCCAACGCGCACTCCTTCATGGACACCACGAGGACCGACGTGCAGATCGACTTTGGGGCTATGGTGAGTTGTGCTTTGCTCATGTCTATCCATGACAACACTGTCATTCTTATAACCTTTGGGAGTGTATGGCGGGTTTTTGTGGTGTCAGTGAAAATTTTCATTACAATAATTAAAAATTGTGTCGGAGCAAACATTGAGTTATAAAAGTGGCGTTATTTTATTATTGAAGTGTTTGTGTTGACGTGCAATTAAAAGATTATTAGAATAAAAGTGATTATGGTGTGAAATACGATGAGAACTTTTTTGTGGTTATCCACGTCATCAAGTAGCACATAAAGTGACTGGCGTCATATATTTCGTGTCAAATACTCCCAAGAAGTATTGAAATGTGTTACGCCAGCATTATAATGCAATAAAAGAAGAAATCAAGAAATACTGAAGACATGGCTGTATGGGCATTAGTTCCCTTTGCCTTCCCTTTATAGGAAGCATTAACCTAAAAAAAATATAACTTTTGTATTGTGTACTAAATATTTAAATTAGAAGCAATGCATATTCATAAACATTATTTTAATAGGGTATCAATTCGAGAATATCCTAGCAACCGTTGCTAAGGAGACACGTGCAAAAAAAAAATTAAACCCCTCATTTATCACCATCTCATTGAGACTATTCTTATGAGCCCAAACACACTACATCTACTGTATCTTTCTGAAGAATTAAGCATCCCACGGACTTTTTGAAGGTATAGGATCAGCTCAAGGTTATTATGTCATGGGAATGTCACCGAAGTCACTGTACATCAATTTTCAAATCCATCGTACCTATCTGTGAATATTAGTAAAACCCTTTTTCATGTAGAAAATGAGCTGATAGTCATCAAACGTCTGAACTGATCTTCATAAGTTATAGCTAGCTAATAACCTAGATAGTCACGTCAGCTTTCAAACAAAAAAAAAAACAATCAAAATCGGTCTATTCGTTTACGAAGTACGATGCCACAGACAGATACTTAGACAGACACGTCAAACTTATAACATTACTCTTTTTTCGTCGGGGGTTAAAAATAGTCACGAACTGTCAAAATTTAATGGGTAAGTAGCGACATATTAATTCTCGTAAAAGCTTGGTCACTTCGTCCCTGAAGTCCTTTAGGGCTATGGAGTCATGTGGGTCACAAGGACCGATGCCAATCTGTGCCGATGCGCAGATTAACTTTGGGACTCTTTTACGCCTTTATAGACAATACGAGGACCGACGACGTGCTGCCCCCTTATTCAGAATTACCGGAAAAGAATCGAATTTCGGACTCTGTATACTTGTCACTTTTTATCACGGTGCGGCAAAGCGAGACGGTATGTGACTTTTCGAATCGAATCTGTGATCCGAAGTTTCTGAATAAGGGGCAGATCGACTTAGGGACTTTTCATCCGTGTACCCTTGAGCTTGAGGATCTCGGTAGCGTAGTAGTTTGAGAGCTCTGCTTTCGATTACGAAAACAAAGCAACTTTCGCCTTGGTCGATCCCAGGATGGGTCACTAAAAATTTGTAATCTCGACCTCCACCGTGCTTCGTGTGGTCCCGGTTGTTATTGCAACCGCTTTAACCCACCAACCAGTCGTGGGCCAGCGTGGTGGTGCTATGGCCCAAACTCCTCATATGTTTTTCCCATTTATAAAGGCCTGTACCCAGCAGTGCGACGTATACAGGGTGGTGCCGTCAACGACAATAAATTAAAACATGGGCTGTATTAGTTCATAGAAATAGTTTGCCACTTTCAAAAACATCTTATTCATTTGATAATTTCAGGACATTCCTATAAAATAATGCAGCCAATGTTATATTAAGTATTTCATACAAATGTCATGAAATTATCAAGTGAATACGATGTTTTTGAAAGTGGCAAACCCTTTCTATGAACTAATATAGCCCTTATTTTAATTTATTGTCGTATTGACAACACCATCCTGTATAGGCTGGTAATGATACTATCCAAAATACAATTTTATTTTCTCTCCCAGAACGACAACACCTGCATCGGCCTGGCAGAGTTAGACAGCGCCGGACCGGGCATTTGGGCCCCGCGTGTGGTGTCAGGGGCCACCAACCTCACCGTCAGGATAGGGCCCGCTGGTGGCGCCAGGGGCTACACACCCATCACAGGTAATGTTAGATATGGTGACAGTATACTAATATATATTCTGTGTACATAGCTGCCACGACGAAATGCACAGCCAGTGTCAATAGTACACCGCCAGGGGTTACATACTTTATTTATGATACTTTTCAAATTAAAAGCATACAGGTTGGTGCCGATAATACCACATAATTTAAACCGTGGGCTATGTTAGTTCATAGAAATGGTTTACAACTTTCAAAAATACAAATTTTAAAAATTTAAGTAGCTCCCGGCGTTATTAATCATGTATCTAACACCATCTCATTGAGACTATTCATAAGAGCCCAAACACGCTATATCTGCTGTAAGTTTCTCAAGAATTAAGCATTTCTCAGACTTTTTGATGGTATAGGACCAGCTCAAGGATAGCATGTCATGGGAATGTCACCAAAGTGACAGTACACCAAATTTAAAATCATTCGGAACTGTAAAAGTTAGTAAAACCCTTTTACACTGTTGAAAATGAGCTGATAGTCATCAAACGCCTGAACTGATCTTCATAAATTATAGCTAAGAACAATTGTAGTCACATCAGCTTTCAAACAAAAAAACCGAATCAAAATCAGTCCATTCGTTTAGGCGCTACGATGCCACAGACAGACACACAGATACACAGACAGACACGTCAAACTTATAACACCCCTCTTTTTCGTCGGGGGTTAAAAACATCTTATTCATTTGATAATTACGTAACATTTGAATTAAATAATATAACATTGGCTGCATTATTTCATAGAAATGTCATAAAATTATCAATATAGCAAATGTTTTAATTTATTGTTGTATTGACGGCACCACCACCATTGGCCATTGATCATGATGATACTGGTAGTTACTTAGCCAGTGGTCACACTGACACAGGCTCCAAATCCCGGCCAGGACATATCTTTATAAGTACCAACTTAGTATTTACAGGTCGTATATTTTCGTGTCGTATCTAATGTGTATTGTTATACCTATGCAATAAATATCTTATCTATAATTTATTTTGAATATTCTTAATTTTCATTTTAACATTATTATAAATGTTTGAAAAATTATTTACTTATAAAAATATCTAAACTAGAAAAATTTCACGTCCTGAGGCGGGGATCGAACCCGCGACCTTTCACAATCCGAGCGACTGCTCTAACCATCCGAGCTACCCAGCACTTGACATGACTCTGTGAAATTCTTCTCGTCTATCTGTATTTGCGTTTTCAGCTAACGTCTACCCTACAAAGTCGAAAAGTTCTATTTCAACATCCGATACGAGTATTTTTACAAATACCTAAGATTCGGTTAAGTTGGGGCATTGCTTGGGGCAAAAATATATGAGCACTGAGATTGCTCAAAAATATCTACATTTCAGAAAAGAAATTCTAACACTAAAATGATAGAATCATACATAATAATGTTTTACATCACTTAAATGCCTTTACCAAGTGAAAAACGACTCTAAAGCTGGATTTTACGGTTACTTTTTAAAGACATCTTAACTTTATTTTTACGCACTCCGAAAGGTCAGATAAATTGTGATGCTCACTGTACACAGATTGGTACATTTGGCATTTTGTCATATTCGAGACAGATACTTATCTTACTATTTTCCTAACTTATATTATTAGGCCATTTTAAATAGCCTTGTCCATTTCATGCAGGCAATGATATTAGCGGATTCCTGTCATATGGTAATTAATTTTCTTAAATTAAAAATAAGCAATGTAATTTACAATGTAATGTAATAAGCAATTAATTAGTGTTGTGTTGTTAATATAGTCTACGTCTCTGTCAAAGAAATAAAATAATACTTTAAGAAAAAAAACAAACAAACCAAATTGAGAACCTCCTCGATTTTTAAGTCTGTTATTAACATTAAAGTGTCTACCTTGTAAGTTGTTTGACCTTTTGTCCTCAATCTTTTCTTTTGACAGACTCGTGACATTTTTGTACAGTACAGTCGTGAAGTCAAATTTTATTTTTTTAATTATATTTAGGTATTTTTCTTCGCTTTATTGCATGAATCAATTTATTGAATTGATTTCAATTACATAATATCATTTCATCATTTTTTACAATTTGAAAATAATTGTTCCTACATAAGGCCTTGTGTATTTCTGTAAACAATCTTAAACATTTATGCATGATTGTATTGTCTCCGAGGAAACCCTGTATTAACTATTGTTGAGGTATTGTGGTCGCTGTGTGTCGCTTTGCTCGCTTAAATTATGTATAAAATTTAAACCAAATTAAATTAAATACTTACCCATTACAAAATATAATTGATACAATTTATGTTATCAGACTATATTTAGAGACTGAAGATTTTTTGCTACGCAATGCAAGGCCAATTTAAGTCTGTTATGTGTCTGCTCTTGTTTCTCGTATGAATTAATGTTCTGTTAAGTCAACGTTTCATATCAAATAGGCCATCCATCGTGGGGTATCGCGTGGTACATCAACGACCAACTGATTCCCGAGATCTACGTGGAACGAGGCAAAACCTACACATTCATTGTTGAAGGTGGAGATGACAGAACGAATCCAGCAAAGTAAGTCATTTTTTCATTATTACCGTTTCTTTCATTATTACAGTCACCATTTTTTTTATACAACTCGATGACAAACAAGCTGACGGCCACTAAGTGCATTATGCTTTTTTACCAGCACCGATTTTTCTTATACAGTTTAGGATGCGACTGATTTTATACATCTAACCATACAGGTAGCCTTGAACTTGTAGTTGCAAAATAACTTTTATTGTAAATTTATAAAAGGTCTTAGTGTAATTATAAAGTGTACTTATATTGTAAGAGATAAATTTCTTTATTTTAGGTATACTCAGTCTGCTCTTGTTTTAAAACTCTATCTCGCGGGTCTATTGGAAGAGATCTCTCTAGAAATATATGGCACCTCTGTACGCTCTCTCAATTTTCGTTGTATTTTTCTAAGTTGTGTGTATTAAGAAAATTGATGATGAAATAAAAAAAGATAAATAAATATGTATGATATAGGTATTAGATAGTTTAGCTTTAACTTTTTGAATACATAATGTATTTTTGTTTAGGTTCCACCCGTTCTACATTAGCGATTCATCCGAGGGTGGTTTCGGTCAAAAGAAGGAAGAGGACCAGAGGAAGCAGCGAGTGTTTGCAGGCGTTGCTTATGACAATGAGGGCTATCCATACCCTACTGCAGGTTAATATGGCGGGTGTTATAGAATTCCGAAATAAAATTAGGCATTCTGGAGTTGCAGAGGGTCGATATCGTAGTATGTGCATGAGTTGTGTGTGTCTGTGTATGTGGTATAACTGTGGTGTACCTATAGCACGTATTTTAAGGGTTGTCACAAGCAGGTGTGAAAATGTTTTTATTGATGTACTCAAAAAATAAAAGTAGTCTGAAAGGTAACTTTCAGGAGTAACTTTTGACAAGGAACACAAACGCCCCCTAAATTTATTTCGGAATTTTGAAACTGGTTACATTTTAAATAGCATAAATTGATAATTTAGCTTGGGTATAATATAATCTATAAGCTGAATTAATAGCATTTTTTTATTATCTTTTTGATTGACTTAAAAAAAGGAAGTGGTTGAATGTTGTTATTGAAACAATTCAATCTTTGTTTACCTATGTTCAACATTTAAATTAAATCATCAATGAAATTCCTTGAATAGAAGTAAGCTAAGAACTACTTTGCTGTGAATTTAAATCAAATAATTTTTATTATTTGCAGTCGGCCGCTACTGTGAATGGACCCACAAGACAATAGACCAAGCAGCTACATCTGAGACATTTGAAGATTACATGAAGACTTTACAGCTTGAATGTAACGAAGGAGAACCTGCAGTGCTCAATTGGACAGTGGCGCATGAGACACCAGATTTAGTTTATTACCAGGTATATTCATACGATAGTTGTTTGTATAATAAAATGAATTCTCCACTACTAGAGGTAGAGCTGACGTGATTATTAACTGAAATTTTTTTGGTCTTCAACTTTTTTTTGTACTCCTACATTAAGATGAATCAAAAAAAACTTTTACGGCCGCAAATAATTATTCCTTCCTCGTTGATATTATTGAGTGTACAGTTTCACGCGCGTTCAATGTAAAAACTGCTCTTATTAAGACTAGATCTGCCTCCTAATTACGTAACTATTATGGTAATGGCGTGATACTGCTTTCTCATACAGCAACGGATAGAAATTTAATTACAGATAAAGCCTAATTATCAAATGAGTTACGTACCCATGGGTTATGATCTCATGGTAATAACTATAGATAAAACTAATATTTCAGTGCTACACCCACAACAACCTCGGGTGGAAGATCCACGTAGTAGAGCCTGGAACCCGGGTGCCACTCACCGCACTCGCCGCCTCCGCGCCGCTCGCCGCTCTGCTCGCCGCGCCGCTCGTCACGCTTATACTCGCCGAACTCACCGTATTCTTAGGATTCCCAGCCCACGCCCTTGCCGACAGATAAGGCCCCAGACTAGCAAGTCTCCTCACCACTACTGTGACGTACCCCTTAAATCATCTTTTATTGTTGCCATTAAATTAACAAAAATACAAAATCAGAATCATACAGTAATGAACTTGTGTACCTAAATTTAAATGGATCCTAAATGGAGACAGTAAAAGGTGAATTAAACTTAACGTGAACCCCCAGAAGGATGCGTGTGACATGGCGTAGTTTTACTTATTTAAATATCATTGTGGATTCTTATAAAAAGATGTTAAATATAGGTAACATGAAAAAAAGCACAGATGCTTTAAAATAATTGAAAATACGTCATGTCACCCATATATGATTGTGATACTTTGATACTTAACGCTAAGGAGCTCGAGCGAAACTTTTACAAATCTAAGAAATTGGGTAAATTATGTCAATCTACGTACATATTATCAATTTCATATCAGTCACAAAGCGCATTTTGCGCTGACTTTTTACAATTATTAAGCTTTTAAATTGAATATGTAGTTAACTATTGGATTACTTATATCAATATTTTATACAATTCCCCCTTCTTGATAGTTATATATCTACTAACCATAATAGACTAAAATAAAGTTAAAACTAGTTACTAATATGACGATTATTACAACACTAAAGGAAGACATAAAATTATGAGCTTGTTAAATTGTCTCTTTCATATCTCAAACTACTTTTAGCTTCTTTAATGACATGAATAGGTACTACTTATGTATTTTTATGTCTGTTTCTATTCGGAAAACATATTCTTTTTTTTCAACTTGATATTTTTATAGCGAGGGGATAGTGTAATATATTAGTTATGGAATTGATACCGTGACGTTTTGGCTTGAAAGATATAACACGATAATGTGTGAGTAATAAAAATAGTTACAGCGAAAACTTTGACAATAAGTTGATACAATAGCTGTAAAGACAAGAATTTTAGTAATATTTATTTGTAAGTTTAATTTGTAAGTATACATTTTATATCCTGTGCTTGACAATAAATGACAATAATATAATGGTATACTTTTTAAACCGTTATAAAAAGCCAAGAAATAAACCGTATTTAATGTATCTACTAATGACAATAATTTGAACATTGTTTTGAGAAGTTTTTAGAGTGGCGGTAAGAATTTATTCTTAGATTAAGATAAAGTAACCGTAGACAATAATCTATTTCTTATTTAGATCTACCTATTTAAAATATAACATACATAACTCGAATGCTTTATGAATGGAATTTGACAATAAAACGTGTAGTAAAATTTTGGACGGCGTTTATAAGATTTTGGATAAGCGGAGAGTACTTAGTGTATCGTATGATTCGTATGTGACTAAACAAATGACAATAAGCTGTCTATTCATGTAAATGTCGATTTGAAAATAATTTTATATTATGAATATGTATATTTAAATTTTAAAAAGTAGTTACTTATTGTTGGCTTTTGCCGATGTATTGCGCATTATAGATTTTTCGAATGAAATTCCTAAACCAATGTGGATTTAGAACGCTGATTAATTATTTGTCAGATCGATATAAATTTATATAACTGCTACCTAAAATACTATGCAGTAAACATAAAAAAATATTAGTTAATTTACTTACTGATTGTACTTTTCAGTTTGACTATTGAGTAGGTCTTACCAGTACAAATAATATTGTAAATGGTAGATTTATTTTAGATAATACCTTTTTTATCGTAGTTGTATTGGTTTGATATATTGAAAACTTACATTTAATTTAAAATAAAAACTATTCTTTTGAATTACACTCCGGTTCAAAAGTTAGAACTAGGTTCTGGTGATGTATTATTATGAAAATGTAAAATACAATAAAGGTCTGAAGTAATAATTACGACAATAACATAAATTATATTTCAAATGTATATCTTGAATAAATTAAAATGTTATCTATTGACAATAATTGAAAATAAATAAAAATAAGTATTAGGCAAAATTCGTTTCTGAAAACTTTACTTATTAAATTATAATAATAGTTGAGAAGTGATAGAGTAATTGGAAATCATTTAACACTTTGTAGCCGTAGATGTTGATGCACAAATTTATTTTCATTTATAAGAATTTTATTAGTAGTTAACTATTGTGAAGTTATAGTTACTGTGTACCTACTAAGTAGTATACAACTGAATATCGTGCAATTAATGAAAGGATTGAGTCCTCGGAATAAATTATAAGCTTATAACATCACTTTAACCAATATTTGATTAAAATAAAACAATGAAGCATTTATGTTTAAAAATAAATATAACGGTAATAAAAACCTACAAAGAGAATCAGATTCGGAATATCCATATAATAATATAAGAATAGCGTTTTTATATATTTAAAAAAAATACTTTACGTATATACCTTACTTGCAATGTGATCTATTTTCCTTATATTGGTTTACAACTACATTATGTTTTTGCTTAAAGATAGTGTTTAAAAAGCTTATAATTAGTGGAATTCAAAACTTAACTATTACACGAAAAGTACAGTCATCAACTAAAGTAAGCGATCACTTTGATGATGACTGTACGGAATTCGAACAAGCAAAACAACGAGACACTATCTAATAATAATGCAAGCTTTGATCCTTTGTAGAATCTTATGTGTCATATTTCAAAACCACAAAAGTGATGCTTTAAAAGTATGTAACATGTCACTTAAATGAAATACAAGTTCAAAAAGTCACCCATGGTTTCATAAGTCAAGTGTATTACAGCATGATAAACAATTAAATGTTATGCCATTTCTAGTACCTAATTGTCTTTCAGAAAGAACATATCTCCAAGTTTACGAAAACATATCTTCATATCAAATGATATCTCATATCTGTACAAGAGATCACTTATTATATATCTATAATAAAACTCATATCTAGCTGTTTAATTTTATGAGCAATAGATTTATTACAATGCTTTACATAATTTCTTCGCACAATACTAACTGACTGACTAACTAATTAACTTTCGTCGTAAACTTTTGAAGCTAAATCATTCCGATAGATTATTTTATGCTTATTTTCACAATATTATAATACTTATAGATAGTAAAAACGAGATTTTGTACAAAAAATAATTTCACAGTTCGACCCTATTGCTTTAATTTTGCGCTTTTCGCCTGCGAAAACCAATTAAAAGCTATGTAGCATACTTTTCGAGATTAGGAAATTCAATAATTTCATATACTTCCAAAAGTATTTGTAACGTAAAGAACAGTAAACCTGACCTAATTATGGTCGCCAAATGTTATTTTTATCCAATATCATTCATTTGAAACAGTAAATAAATAACAGCACAATGCATACGTGTAGTATGTTAAATTCTATCATTATTCTTTATTTTTATATAATATGTAAATTGTCCACTATCTAAACAGCTTTTTTCCGCACGGTTTCTCATAGATACTTTCAAATCGAAAATATTGGAAAAAAGCAAATCGATTCTAGCAAAACTTGCCATGCATAAGCAAGTCATGCTAGTCTAAAAAGATATCAGAGGATTTTTTGAAAAGTCTAATAATAAAGAAATTAATCGCATTTTCCGTTTAGTATCAAAAGCTAAAAATTGTTCTTACTGAACTATAAGTCTGCTTTACAAAAAATCCTCTTAGAACCACATATAGACTAGCCTGAGTTGCTTATGCTAAGGTCTTATTAGATTTGGTTTACTCGTTTTCCAATATTTTCAACTTGAAGGTTTGTATGAAAAGCCGTGCTGCGTAAACCCCTATAACATGATTATAAAATACACCAAATTATAAGAATGCTTCCTACGTATAATGACCTCGATGGTGCAGTGGCTTAAGTGCTCTGGTTTACTAGAAGCAACTTTCGCCATGGTGGATCTCGAGATGGGTCGATCAAAATTTATAATCTCGAGCTCCTCCGAGCTTCGGGAGCCACGTTAAGTTGTTGGTCCAGGTTGCAGTAACAACCGTCTGAAAGGAAAAGAAGGCCCGAGCCCAGCAGTGGGACGTAACTATATAGGCAAGCGATGATGATGATGATGACAAGAATGCTATAAGTGAACACAGTTATATGGAAAATGAAAATAAAAATTAAATAAACAATCAATTATGATCACCTGTGAAATTAAGAATAGTTTTAAATACGAAAAACTCAATTACTTACTTGAAACAAAATAATTAAGTTTTTCATTATTAGAACCCGGAAAAAAAAATGTTCTATTTAGGAAATACATGACGTCGTTTTGTTTGGAAAAAGATTTTTTGTGTATTTAATTAGTTTTCGTAGTATCTGTGTCTATTAAGGATTTTATCATAGAATGTAGTTTTTACACAATGGCTGTATAACAGTAAACGCGTCACTATTTTAAATTATAATAAATTTTATTACTACATATTTTAGTTATATTCAGAGGTAGTTGTTTACTGCTGTTACATTTAAATAAATTTCAATATATTATTATTTTTGTTTAAGTGATAAAAATATTAGACAAAATTAAAATAGTTCAATTGTTTTGTATCATATACATGCGCAAGAGTGATGGCACATTGCAGAGAATTTAACGTTGCCTAGTATTTTACCCGCACATAAGTTAGTACAAAATAATAATTGGTTTTAATACACATAATATTATAACAAATTTTAGATAATACAATTAAATATTTGTGTAGCTTAAATTGATAATATTTTACTATTGTCCTTTTTAAATGTGCGTTACCAATTATCTATAGTTATATTTGATAGCCTTTTATTGTTGATTTTGTTATTTTAACGTAGTGTAAAATGGCTGTTATTTGAATTATTTCGATAACAATGCACAAACCCACTTATAACATGAATAAATAAATTTCGATAGTAATAGCTTATTGATGCTTCTAAATACATGAATACGTTGAATGTACATACTTAATTGTAAGACTCGATTTTGTAAAAAAGCGATTTTAACAGTTTAATAATTCAATTGCTGTTACTTTTGTGTAATTCATAAAACTTTGACAATAAATACCTTTCCTTAAAGTTACTAACGTTTTTCTTTCCCTCTAATGAAAAGTACGTTTGCTATGCAGTGCAGTTTGTACCGACCTGTGTGATAAGCATGTATTCTGAGACTTTTGTCGTTATTTTATTCAAGTAGTCAAGTCATTTTATGATGCTATACCTTTTACCCTGAATGTCAGTATGGGATTTTTATGCGATATCAGCTGAAAACGGTTCTGCTGATCCCCCAGGTGTCCTGGTGTACTAATAGTTCATCAAGATCCCCCAATGAGAGTTTCGTAATAGTAGGACTCTTCCACCAATATACCGGGTGTTCTGGGGAAATCTGCGGGGGGTCAATATCGTAGTGTGTGTGTGTGTGTGTGTGTGTAGGATATGCGACAGTACGCAGTTTTAACCGACTTCAAAAAAAGAAGGAGGTTATATGTTCCACTGAATGTATTTGTTTTTGTATGTATGTTCATCTATTTCTCGATCAATTGTGAACCGATTTTCGATTTTCTTTATAATTGAATAAGTATAGATCCCAGGGAAATCGAGGGCATACCTAAAATTTTATAGGCACGTTTGACATGTTTTACTTTTTTCCAAAGCTATTCAATTATTTGCTACTGCCAGTCACCATCTTATGTTATTGAGTTGGTGATGGAAGGTACAATTCCTTAACGGAAATCGGGTGAATTGATGATAGAAGGTAAAACTCCGTAACGGTTTGAAGTTCGAGAAAACTTTATCAGTGGTACGATACGATAATATGAAACAATATCATATATTTCAACCAAAGACTGAGAGACAGACAGGTCGATAGTGCTTACAGTAACCCATCTAGCTTTGCCCTTAGGAAATCACTTAAAAATGTGATTTTTTTTAACAAAAATAAAACCGTCTTCAAAACACTAAAAATAATTAAATTTAGGTACCAAGGTACTTATCTCCTAAAAATATCTTTTTTGGAGTTGGTGCTAAGCGATACCAAAAACAATAGAAAGAGACCGAGGTACTTTTTAATTATTTTTTCCATTTTAGTGTTTTGAAGTCGGTTTTATTTTTGTTATTGAGGTTCGTCACGAGCAGGTGTGAGAATATTTTTATTAATTTATTCGGAAAATAAAAGTGATCTGAAAGGTGTCAAACTTAGAGTTTGACAAGTACTTAACACAACAAGCCCCTTTAATATTTCGGATTTTGTGCCACACTGTAAAATTGAAATTTGATGCAAGATTTCAAATAATTTAGAATAGAATAAAACTTTATTCAGCATCACAACATAAAAGACTTAATTCTAATACAAAATAAATTATAAATAATCATTGAGTGATTAAGCTGAAATGGTATCCACTCAGCACTTGTCGCAGCTGCTACCAACCACGACACTGATTTTCAGTGGAGAAACTTCTAATTATAAAAATATAAGTAAAAATTAAGTCATATTATCGCCATTAACACATCACAAGGACGTTTACTAGCATCGACAAAATCTGAAACAAAAGTTATTTTTAACTGATTAACGAACCACTAAATATTTGAATTGTGACAATATAAAACCCGTGAAAGGTTAATTAAAAATAAAAGAAATAAAAAAAAATCGTTTAAAATTTTTTTTTTGAGTGGTACCACTGGTACTTTACTCGGCAAGTGTCTACAAGCTCCAAGCCTTCACAAACGCTTGGATGCCATTTACACGCTTGCGAGTTCGATGTGTTCCAGACAGGCAAACAAAGTAGACGTGGAAGTCGAAATTTTCTATTATTGAGTTTAGTTTGAAATTCCTAATTTAAAATATAAACAAAAACAAAAAAAGCTTAACTGACGAAAGAATGATGGATATTTAAAATCCATAGAAATCATACCAAATAATTACTCAATTTAATTTTTTATTGGCTATGAACGCGCCAGCGAATAACCGCGTCGCAAGCGCATGATCTGTGTTCAAAAACCGACACCGACTCGCTCGGGTCAGCCACACCACAAGCTATCACAACAGTGTTGCCACCTTGGTGGTTTTCACACCAGAACTGGTGCTTTTTCAAGGCTTTTAGTGGTATTTTTTCATTATGCAGCGTTTTTATTTATTTTAGCAATTTATAGCGGTTTTTCAATAAAGAATCTGGCAACACATTTTTGAGAGGGGAAACCCCTAAGGTTCCGGCATTTCATAATGTTCTATGCTTACTCTATGACCGGGGAAGCGCTAGGCGTAGTCGTTAGTTTTATCTGTATTCTAATGCGGGTATAGAAAGAATTTTCAGTGTCATGAGTATCGTGAAAAACAAACTACAAAACAAGATGCCTGGTCCACTTCTAAATGCCATATTTTTTATCAGAAATAGACTAAAATTTACTAATATAAAATGTTACAATTATGAATTTCCAAAAGACGTCATTGCAGTTATTGGCAAAAACACAAAATACTCCTTCAAAAATGAACCACAACCAACAACATCTTCAGCATCGGCGTCGGCGTCGGCTTCGTCAACAGTAGCGTCGGCGTATGTGAATGATGATGAAGTTATAGAAGATATAACATTTGATAATCTGAAATTTTAACTTTCATATTTTTTATGTTATTAACTTATTCTCTTGTTTCTTACTTGATTAAGAAATGAATATATTTATGTGTTTTTATTTCACTGCCTATAAAATCAACAACAAATTTTAGCATCTTATGCATATTCATTTGGTTTTTTATTTAAATAAGGGTTTCTTTAGTCTGAGATTTAAATGCAATAAATTTAGCGGAATTTGGTGGTTTCTTTTAATCCAAATTTCTGTGATTTCTGGCGACATTTTACTTTTGACCTAGCGCTTTAAAAAAATCTGAGGTGGCAACACTGTATCACAAGCTCACGCAAGCCAAGCCAAACAGCCCGTTTACACGATTGTGCTTGTAGAGGGTTGTCGAGACGTGCCACGCGTCTAAACGCGGCATAATTACTGCTAGTTAGTTAAACATTTTTTTTTGTACGAATCACGACAAATGACTTACTAACACCACCTGATGTGAAGCGGTAGATAAGAAGAGTCCAAATGCGAAGACAGCTAGTGCAGTTTAGACACTGCTCTAGCCGCCTCCACCTTGCCGGTCCAAAAGATGCTTTTTACGCCTCTTATGAAAGAACCCATGTTATAGGAAGGAGTGAACACATGTGCTGGCAAAGAATTCCAAGTTCTGGAAGTACGATAAAGAAACCAAGTACTAAATTAATTTGTGCGTGAAGTTAAGATGGAGACAGTGAATTGATGGCTCCGAAGACTGGCACGCGTGCTCCTGAGTAGGAAGGGTGAAGGTGGGATAAGGTCAAAAAGCTCTTCAGAGCACTCTCCGTGAGAAGGAGGCCGATAAAAAGCGTTAAGCGACGCATTTGCAGAGGCTCAAGGTTGTTCGTGACCTCCACATCGTTAACGATACGGACAGCACCACGCTTCAATCTGTCCAGGGCATCGAGCAGGTATTCTTATTTCAGCCGTTAAACAGTTCGCTGTGTTTCGGATTGAAGGAAAAGGTAGCCATTGTAATTACTGGGCCTGGACGGCATTTCATCTTAGGCCTCAGGATAACAACGCACCTGCATTTTTTTTTTACTACTAGAAGACAAACAAGCTGACAGCCCACCTGATGATCAGCGGTTACCGCCGCCTATAGACACCTGCAATAACAAGGAAAAATCACTTGATATTGCATTGTTTTACTTGATATTGTGTGTTAATCATCAAGTGAATTTTCCTTGTTATTGCAGTTGTCTATAGGCGGCGGTAACTGCTTGCCATCAGGTGGGCCGTCAGGTTAGTGTCATCTAGTTGTAAAAAAAAAATTGGCGAAGTCATCCCAAAAGTGTGAGCAATATTCCATGCAAGACCGGTTTTGTAAAACAGGCATAATTTTATGACAATGTTAAAAATCTACTGAAAATGCTAAATTGAAAAGAGATTTTCCGCATTTTGTAATGCAAAAATAGAATTTAATCATTTATTACTTTAATTTTTGTTTCTTTAAAACTCTTTCGAAGTTCCTATCATATTACGAACTGTAATATTAGTTTCATAAGTATCATTCAAAACAAACGGGTATCTTGCAATCCAAAAGTGATGGTAGAGTCAGTCACGTTTTGATCTGTAGTGTTTATTTTTCGAATTAAAGTTTATATTAATTAATAAGTACTCCACTTTGACGCATCCTAACATGTGTTTCGTGTAAGTACCTCAACTACACATAAAAAATACAGTTAAACAGCTTGCAAAGGAAGATTTATGTAGTTTAAAAATACTATCCATAGAGTTATAGTTTAAAAACACTATATTGATTTTATTTAATCCATACTATCCACACAACAATAAATAGAATTTAACAAACAAAGCAAAAAGTACTAAAATCTACCATTTCATGGTAGAAACTGTACACATACAGTAGTCGCACTACGGTCACTGACTCACCTTTGTCTGTCTCGTACTCCTAGCATAATTATTTTTTATTTTTGTTTCATAAAATTGTCTAATGTTTTTTAACAATAATTTAAGCGTACAGTTAATTAAGTGATGATTTAATAGCTTTATCATGTCGTCTGTGTTGTAATTTTCAGATTCATGTAGTAACAATTGGTTACTGTATTTATTTATTTATTATTTTCTTAAAAATCGGTGCTTTACGATGAATATGGCGGAAAAAGTAAGTAAATTATAAACATTAACTATTTCTTGACTGACAGGCTAGTAAGAGATACAAATAAAACCTTGCCACAAAGAGCTGTGAAGCTATACAAAAAAAGTTAGCACCTGTCACAGGCCCTAAAAAATATCACCTCTCATTTTGGCGAACAATTTTGAAATTTTACTGTGTTTTAGAGCAAAAAATATCAAATTGCTGTTTTGTGTAAAACTACTTACGAATCATAATATTCTGTTTAAATTTTTTGTGTCAGGTAAACTATGTTAATTGTCGTAATTTTTATTCATATCTGATGTTGCTTGTTTCATGGTGTTGGTATGGCCTCTGCATACACTTTGAATAAGAGAAAAGGTTAGAAATATTTCAATTCATGTATTAAAAATACTTTATGTTAGACTTTATATGAATGTCAGTGTATTCTGGCAAACTACTTTAGATGCTTTAGAATTTGTACTAGCTGGATTCCGTTATGCTCGAATACTGCTCACTGTGCTATATGCATGCATAGGCACTGTCTGTTCATCTGATTCATTGTTCGCGCTCACAACCCTATTGGTGTGATAACGTTTTGGAATGTTTTGTGAGTGCTCTCAAGGACTTAATAGGCTCTCATCACTCGAGAAATGCAATGTTATAAATGCCGCTAAGTAAAATGCAAGCAATCTGACAGGCAGTAGGCCCAGTAGGTACGTGAGATTGTGTGAGCACACACAATGCATGCACATTACCCGTGAAGACGCAGCGATATTTACATAATATTATTATAAAATACTTGACTCACAATACAATTGTTAATTTTTATGAAGTAGTTGTATGTTGCAGTCAAAAGATATATAAATAGTGTCTTATTTAACCAGTTGAAAGAATCAGAAAAACATTTTCATACAATTGTGATGAAAGTCTTGATGGCCGGGCCGGGCCACTTTTATGAACATTATACAAATAAAATATTGCATGTTGTACTAGTTTCCCAAAAGATGAAATATTATATATTTTTTTAAATTAATTTGTTATTTTTACATTGATGTATCTGCCCACAGTGCTTAACGTGGAGAGCAGTGTGAGCATGTTTTTTTTTTTTTTTGAATGATTACAGAAAATCCAAGAAAACCCCCTACCCGAGGAAGCACAGCAACCTGGACCAGACAAACTTAAAGACATGACAAAACCAGTAGACAAAACACCTGTGGTTCCAGATGTGACTACCACAGAGGCCGTTCCCCATGTGGCCGTACCAACATTCACGAAGACGCCTCCCAGTGATTTATATAGACGGTTGTTGCCAGCTGTGTTGTTTTTGTTGACGTTTGTCACCGTGATGACAATGCTGTTGGTGTATATGGACACTGTCGGTGAGTATTGATTGAAGTGTAATTATGGATCTGCTTTATGTGGTGCAAAGATATTTAACATGTCTAGCCACTCATTTGAATGTGTGTCTTGAGACGAGACAAAATGGGTTTTTAACTTAATTTGTTAAGGCACAAAAGAAGAAAGGGAGTCTTTTGTGCCTTAACAAATTGAGATATAAAAGTGAGTGCATCTAGACCGTTGACTGTACAGTGGAAAAAGGAAAAATGGAGCCAAAATCTAATTGACTAGTACCCTAGAAGGGAAAAATTAAAACCGACTTCAAAAAACTGAAAAGGATAAAATAATTAAATTTAAGTAGGTATTCATCCCCTAGAAACATATTTTTGGAGTCGGTGCTTCACTTTCTATTGTTTTTGGAAACCACTTAGCACCAACTCCAAAAATATGTTTCTAGGGGATGAATACCTACTTAAATTTAATTATTTTATCCTTTTCAGTTTTTTGAAGTCGGTTTTAATTTTTGTTTAAAATTTTTTTTTCACAATTTTTAGTGGTAACTTTCTACGGTCGAAGCTAGATGGGCGATCGTAAACTTATATTGTTTCCTACTATCGTATCGTTTCACTAAAAAGTCATTTGAAATGCAAAACTTCGCAATTTCGCATATGTAGACGACTTCATAATTTAAGTTTTTTTAAATTTAAAACCAAAGTACCCAACTGTTTTTGAAAAAATTTTTATGGGACCAAATGGCAGCTATTCCGCATCGAACAAAAAAAGAATCACGTAAATCGGATCAGTAATCGCGGCGTAATCGGTGTACATACAGAGAAAAAAAAAAAAAAAAACATACCGGCCGAATTGAGAACCTCCTCGTTTTTGAAGTCGGTTAAAAAGAAAGAGGGAACTACCTCTAAAAATGTGGGAAGATGACCGCAGGCTTGCTGGCAGTCAACAATGGCAAGAGAATGACGGGGTTAGAGGAGGCCTTTGCCAAAAGGCACACTGAAGTTAGGGATATAATTTAGTGGTTAATCATAAATATCCTTTTTTCACTGACTCAACACAACTAAAATCTATAGTTAATTACCATATCAGCATCACACAAGCCTCCTCCGTTGACCGCCATCGTATTCTATTCTGCACCTCCCATCTCCATCCCCTTGGTAGATCATCTTTTACAAGCCAGTTTCACCAAGGGGATACAGAGAAATACACTCCCGAGCAATTAATCACTTACTTGGAATTGATTGGCGCTATCTTTAATACTAAATAACTACTTAAGAATAATAAAAATGTTACCATTTTAAAGGTTAAACTCTTAACTTTAAGTTTACGGGATAACCACCAGTCTCCGAAAGCATTTATAAACTTTCAAAAAACTGGACTGGCTTATGTGGAGCTGACGTGCGACAGCGCGCTGGCTGAGCCCTTGCAATAGGGCGACGATTTGTGCTGCTTCTGTAGGTGTAGTGTTCATTTTCGTCCAAGCTCAAGGGTCGAAAGTAGCGGAGATGTGTACGAGTCAATGTGTGAAAGCCGAATGATAAACAAAATCCGATAACACGTGCTTTTGTGGGGAGACCAATAAGGCCGTAACTTGCCGAACTCGCGACGAATCAAACAATTGAAACATGTCTTTATCCTTACTCATTCACGTCATCCGGGATAGCTCCAGAAATACTGGTGTGATTTAAATGAATTTGGTATCAATTGAGAATTAAGAGTACCTAAAATGGCGCCATTTTTATGATCGCGCGGAATCAATTCCATGTAAGTGATTTCATACTTTTGCTCGTGAGTTTAGTATTAATTATTTTCATCTATTGATACAATAAATAGGATTGAATAAATTTTTAAGGTCGACAGTTGCATAATGATTATCTATAGTATTACTGTTTTACAAGGCTTGTGTCACAATACTTTGCAACAGCAGTGTTTAAGGTGAGATTAGTCCAGCACCACTGTTTGCAAACAGCCCAGCCTCTTATTCGCAAAAATGACGTGCTGATGACTACCACCTTCTACATACATTGCTGTTTCAGGGTAAACTGAAATGTTGTGTTAGGTATGTCAAAACACTGAAGATTTTATCCATTTGTCAAGCTACTTGTGCCAATGGATAAATTCTTCAACGAGCTAGCGACTATATTAAGAAGCTGCGAAGAATGCCCCTTTGTTCCCGTTAAGTCACACCATTTTGTGTCACACTGTTACACATTGGGAGAAATATTCCCGATGAGTAACACTGTAACTAAAATCATTGTTCAAATTCGTATGTATGTAGCTGGATTATCCCCTGAAGTACCAGGCTACCATAAGTATATGAGAGGTTATTTATTGTACCCCTACGATTATTATATAAATCAAATAAGAGTATGCTAAACATCTCCTACATAAATATGGTAGCCTGGTACTTCAGGGGATTATCCAGCTACATACATACGAATTCGAACAATGATTTTATCTTAGAAGGTGTTACTTAACGGGAATACAGCGTTCTGTTTAGTTACACTGTCACTAAACGGGGAAAAAATAGTAACATTGAGTTAAAGTGTTACTCATCGGGAATATTTTTCCCAATGTGTAACAGTGTGACAAAAAATGGTGTAACTAAACGGGAACAAAGGATAACGCCCTGGGGGCTCTTCGTAGCTTGTCAGTACGTGTCATCTGAATGGTCACGACCGCTCCCGAACAGCCCTGGGCGCCCAGCAGTTCCGTCTGAACATGTCCCGGGACTACGAGCTGGCGCGCATCTCGCAGGAGTCGGCGGCGCTGGTGGCCTACGTGCGGCAACTACACCTACAGCCGCGACCGCCGCGACCGCCGCCGCCCGCGCCGCCAGCCACGAACAGGGCCCGTCTGCTGCAGAATATATGCGGCGACATTGTGAGTCACCTATACGCTCCGTCACCACCGGCCGGTATACGTCGCACTGCTAGGCAAAAGCCTTCCTATATAGAGGAAACATGAGTTTGGACTATTACTTACACCACAACAACAGGGATCAACAGCTTACCGTGCACAAGAAGCACAGAGGAGCTCAAGATAACAAATTTTGATTGACCCATCTCGAAATCGACCTAGGGGAATGTTGCTTTGTCTTCGTAATCGAAACCATATCGCTCAAATTACTACGCCACCGAGATCCTCCATTTCCACCGAGCTCAATATTTCTAGCATACAAGTGAAAAATTACTATTGACTTGCAACTTTCTACGCTTACCATCACGCATACATCCATACACTAATTTGCCTCCCTTGTTATATAAAAAAATAAGAAAAATGTATTTGAAACCGGAAAAATTACACCAACTGGTGATTGACCTTGGTGGTATTTTATAAGTTCACCGAACTTAGAAAACACTCTCCCACCATCTTACCTATGTCTGCCGCTATAACAATAATGTTAACAGCATTGTTGTGATCCGGGAGTTGGTGGTAAGATAGCCAGTTCCTAAAAGGTTGAGATTCCTCAACCACAGAGGAACTGGAGCGTCTGAAGCAGCTAGATTCCATCTTCCTATGATTAGGCCTAAGATGAAAGGGAACTACGCCAGTTTCCATCAGGAAAGATGAAGCCCAAGAGATTCCCCGTTTAGAACTTTTTTGTTGTACGCCTCCCATGTATTTTCTTTCCACCAACTCTTTTACCGGTTGTCCAGGAAAATGGAACATTCGTGGAGTTCTTACCACGCGGTCCTCGGGATCCTACCACGTTATACTTGGAGGCGGTCCGTAACTGGGAAGGGGTGGTCGTCCGCGCAGCCGCTAGGGACTACCTCGGCCTGAGGGGCCACACGCCCGCGCTACACGCCTGCCTCAGTGGGACCACGCATCCGAGGGAGGTAAGTCGACTTTGGACAAATCGAGCTTTACTTGAGCCAAGTTCGATAAAAAATAAATGTAAAGAAACTACTGTCACTTTTGTAAGAGTGATGAGCAAGAAAGGTAGAGAATGAAAAAGACAAACCTATACAAAATGACATTTGGTTTGTTTACAATAATTCTTTATCGAATTTGGCTCAAGTATAGGTGCTATGTTAGTAAGACTGGGAAAATGTATGAAAAGTAAAATATTCTGATTTCAAACCCCAGTCGGTAGTTCAACTTTTGGAACCGGTGTAAATTCAGACAGAGACTATGACGTTGTTGAGTTAATATATTTTTTGTAATGATTATAAAAATGTGTTTTTTGACGATTTAAAAGTGCTTCCTTGTGGCCTATTTAAATAAAATATTTTTTCTTTCTTTCTTTCCATACCATCCAGGAACCGGGCCGTTTGAGAGCCAATTTCATTAATTTTAAAAACAAACTACTAAACTGATCTTGGATACCTGGTCGCTGCCATCTGGTTAAATTCGCCACTTAATTGGATGCCTAGGCCGTTGATTAAACGCCGACCTCCCATTAAATGCCTAGGTCGACGGTTAATTGAACTCACCCAACTTTCAACATCTTGTATTGAAAGTCAGCTCAAATAGATGCCTAGGCAGATCGTCTTGTACTGAAGAGTTTTGCTGTGATTGGTAGTTTCAAGGGTATTTTTATGACCACTTAGAACCATAACAATTGCAAGTGGTCATAAAAATTGCCTTGATTGGTAGGTAATCATACAAACAGCCACACAAAAGCCCTTCGATTTAAACGACCTATCTAGGCGTCCAATTGAATGGCTGAAATAACCACAAAAGAGTTTGTAAAAAAGAAAATGTTTAAAAAATCGTAGGAATGTGTTTCTAAGATCTCTTAGAAACCATGAAAAGTTAGTGAGACAGAAGACAATGCGTCAGATGTTCAATATTTTGACAGAACGTCAAGCATGCCTCATATAATTATTAATTAGTTTGTTAGTAACATTGGTTTTACTTACAACTATGTTAGTGTTGTTATACTTTGTCTATTAATGTTTTGTTCGCTGTATTATTACATTTTATCTCACATTTTGTATAACACAGGTGACCTACCACGAATCAGACAGCCACGAGCCAATGTTCAGTTCCCGGGTGCTGTGCCTGCCACTGTACACAGTGTTGCTAGCTGCAGACGCGACGCGTGCGCACTATTTACTATTAGGAGGGGATACGGTGTTGCCAGCCTTAAAACATGTGCCTTTTGACGGGGACAAAGTGCACTTGAAGGTAATTTTCTTTCTTTCTTTAATCTCTTTTAAAATAAAACTAAGATGTAATTTTGCTTAAAAGTTTTTTTTTTTTTTTTTTTATACAACTAGATGACAAACAAGCTGACGGCCCACCTGGTGGTAAGCGGTTACCGCCGCCTATAGACACCTGCAATAACAAGGAAAAGCACTTGATATTGCAGGTGCGTTGTCATCCTGAGGCCTAAGATGAAATGCCGTCCATGCCCAGTAATTACACTGGCTACCTTTCCCTTCAATCCGAAACACAGCGAACTGTTTCACGGCTGAAATAAGAAAGGCGGTGGTACCTACCCAGGCGACCCTACATATGGGTCTACCACCTAGTGCTATCATTTTAAACACTTTTTGTTCATAAAATATAATGGTGGCTGTTACTAAGCTACCCCCAAAGACCAAAATTATATGAGAAGAAATAGTATATTTTAAAGAATATTATAAAACAAAAAGTTAAATTTTAAATGAAATAAATTAATAACATTTTATTCTGGTTAAAAAATTGATATCCAGAGATATAAAAGTCTATTTTAAAAAAAGTGACATGTTAGACAAAGTACAAAACGTCAAAGTTGTCTGTGTTTTGTCAATTATTTTTTTTATTACTAGGCATAGGGTTAATTTGGTTCAGCCTACGACTATTTTACAGCAAGTTGCTCTTGTTTCTGACTAATAATAAGAATTTTTATTTATTTTTACTATATTTCATGAGAGAAACCTGGATGCAAAAGTTAGATTTCTTGCAATACACTATTCAAAATTACTTTAATTAAAAACTTACTTTATTATTTAAAAGCACCTTTTGGGCCGGCAAGGTGGAGGCGGCTAGTGCAATGTCTATTCTGCACTAGCTGTCTTCGCATATGGACTCTCCTTACCGCTTCACATCAGGTGGTGTTGGGTCAATTGCCGTGCTTTGTATTAATAAAATAAAACAAAACACAAAAATGATTTACGTATACCAAGTCCAGTTTAATATCTATGATCTTAATAAATCCAGTTAAACAAAACTTGTTTAATAACATAAACTGGTCAAAAGAACAAGTTTTATAGAACACAATCGCAATTCCGATCTTTGATTGATTATCTACATTCTCAGGTAATCGAAGTCCGAACAACGGACGCCATAACAAGGAATATGACGTATAATTTCCTCGCGACCAAAAACTACACGGTAGCGGCGACGTACGAGGACGGCATAATGTTCGCGCTCAAAGACAACGCAGAGGTCAACGACACACCGAAATAGTACGTATACGTCGACCATAGACAACGTAATCTAAGATGTGAACATAACCGGTCACGTACTTGATGGGATTAGAAATGGTGGCTCTGGACCTAACTAGGAATTAGGCTAGTAGTATATTTTCATTTAATGTTATGTTTTACAGAAAAGCTATTAAAAAACGTGTGAGAAATTGAAATTTTAACAGACGTTTATTTAAAAAAAAAAGAGTAAAATTAAAACATCATAAATTTTTAAAATGATACCTGCTCTAATCCCATCATTTATTTGACCTGGTTGTCAATCTATTCTATACACATTATAATCTCAATAAACTTTCACACGAGCTTAAATGTTATTTAGTTAAAGAGACAATAATCTTGAGTTTTTACATAAATTATGATTTATTTTACATTTTGATCTAATTTAATCTGATTGTTAATAAAATGTACGTGACAGTATCAACCATATGATTTTTGAAATAGATAATACTTAATAATGCGGTCTATGTCTTATAAGTCTATTTTATTGTCTTTGTAAACTTGTTTTGAATCAAGATAATTATTTGAAACGTCTAAAGTCACTTGAAATATTTTACAAAAATCTTCACGAATTTTTTGGCTCAGTTATGAAATTGCTTGCTCAGATTAAAATTATGCTGAGTCAACTCATTTGAGTGTCACGCTAAAAAAGATATTTGACACTTTTATTAGTACCTAATTATTGAGCATGTCAGTGATCTGCCTTCTTATTATGAAACTCCAGTGGTAATAGTTCAGCTATTTTAAACACCATCGCCAATAAGTTATTGGGTCGTGGTGAGTTATAACAACCAGCCCCTAATCATTTAGAGAGACTCGTTCAAGTGGTTTAAAAAAGTGATTTAATCATTTATCTTCTCAAAGCAACATTTTTTGCTACGATTAAAACAGTTTGGGCGCCAATCTCAGTTTGAGCGCCAATTCGAGTTTGGGCGCCAATATTAGTTTGGGCGAATCCCAGTTTGGGCGCCAAGTTTTGTTCCCGTGGGGACTTTCATAACCTTTATGGTATGAATTTGTTAAGTCATTTGTGGTCACCAACTGTCACAATAAAGAACATTGGAGTTATTTAATAAGACGCCTTGTCACGTATAATTAAAAAAGGCATATGAATTAATATCGATTTCTGTAATAGAAAAATAAAATGTCATCTAAATTGACAGCTCACAATCTTAACTGCCTACAAATGTCATGAACTGTCAATAGTAGTCTTACTTTTGTTGATGACTACTTAGTGAACTACGTACGATTTTAAAAATAAATAAACGAATAATGTTAGTTTTTGGAGTCTTTTAAATTTAAATGTAACGGTAATTTCTAATTATCCTTGTTCACCCAAAACATGATTACTCGTTTATTTAACGTGAACATTACTACAATCAATTATTCTTTTTACAATCCAGTATCAATAATGAATCTCTAATTCGATTTTACAATTTTAATCTAGGTTTTAGTTAATAATAATATAATTTTTAAGTTTCTCGAATCGTGATAATTTAAGAATAATGATGATAGTTAATTTAATTTTATACTTACAACATTGTCTGTATTTGTGATGTTTCATATGTTACATGTTGGCACTGTTATAATTGCCGAGTATAATAGAACTCACGAAATAAAAGGCTTACTTCAGTTCGATATAAAAAAAATCATTTTTACCTATAATACAAAATGTAGGAATACTTCCCACATGTGGGATTGAATCAACGACTTTTACAACGTTAAAACAAGTTTAGTTGTTTTTACCTGTTCCTTTATTGAGTAATAATTAGAATACATGCAATAATTTTTTTCATTGAGGGTTTTGACGTCAAGCGTCTTTTGATCAAGTACTCGGAACTACAAAATGAATTAAAATCCCATACCAGTTTACTCTATCTACTCGCAAAACCTCGGTGTTTCAGTTAAATTTTTTATGAATAAATTCTTACGTTTTTCAAACTCAAACAGTTTTATCCACCTACAGTGCCTTTAAAATGGATATTGTTAGCGGCATTACACAATTTGGTTTCTCGAAGTGCCTTATAATGACTTTTGACTGGATCCACTGAATGCTCACAACTTAGTAAACACACTATCATTAAGTCAACTTAGACAAGAAATCAATGTAAACAAACCAAATGTCATTTTGTATAGGTTTTTCCCTTTCCTTTGTACCTTTCTTGCTTATCGCTCATACAAAAATATAAAATTGAAAATTTTTAGTAACCCCCGGCCTCATCAATCATCTATCTAACACTATTTCATTGAGACTATTCTTATGAGCCCAAACTAGCTATACCTGCTGTAAGTTTCTAAAAATATAATCATCCCGCTGACTTTTTGATGGTATAGGATCAGTGTAAGGTTAGTATGTCATGGGAATGTCACCGAAATGACAGTACACCAAATGTCAAATCAATCGGATCTGTGACAGTTAGTAAAACCCTTATAACGTGTAGAAAATAAACTGATAGTCATCAAACGCCTGAACTGATCTTCATAAATTATAGCTAAGAACCATCCTGATCACGTCAGATTTCAAACAAAAAAGAACCATTTCATAATTGAGGAGCAACGATGCCACAGACAGACTCACAGATACACAGACAGACACGTCAAACGTATAACAACCCTTTTTCGTCGGGGGTTAAAAAGACAGTGGTTTGTTTACATTCATTGTTTTCCTGTGTTGACTGGAATATAGTTAAGTTGCGTATTCCGAAGACATGTCTCGCGACATTAGTCTTAATTGTTACACGGCTTTATCGCACTATGTTATCTGCACTTTTAATCTGAAGATAAGAATGTTATCATAGAGTTTTCGCTTGAACAAATTGTTAATGGAACGTCAAAATAAGAAAAAAAAAACATTAAAAAGTATATTCGTACTGGCCATATAGACATCGCTTTCCATCTGCAATATACTTTCGGATATTGTAATGCTAATACCATCTGATTTTACTACAAACCAAAATTCATAAACCGTTTGTTCAATGGAAAAACGAATCGAATGGACAATAATGTCGAGTTTGAAGTAATACGTAGGGTAGTTTTTTTGGCCTCGCCGCGAGGAGGCACATTCTGGGCTCTGCACAAACTAGCGTATAGATAATTTAACGGTTTGACATAGACAACATTCAGTGGTCAATTAGACTTCTAGGTTTTATTCGACTTCTGGGCACACATGCTTAATCTAAATTTAAGTTCAGTGCATCTCTTTCTCTCAATATGAATACGAAAAGGATGGCTGTCATATGATTTGACATTTAGAATCGTGCGTTCAATAAGGGCGAGAAGGCACCTCCGTACATGCCGTCTAAAATTGTCTATGGTTCCTTTGAAATCCGTCTAAATTTAATTGACAGCTCTAAACGAATTCTTACTGCCTTATTCCTATTACATATTGCTAAAATGAGATATCTGCACTTTTATTTAGTGTCTTCAGAATTAGGCGCAGTGTTGTCTATGTAAGATTTGTTAAATTAATTACATTAATATTTCGTCTCTCTAACTAGCCTAAGATTGTAATAGGTTGTCTACGCTTTATGTAAGGAGGATAAACACAGGTCACTGAGCGTAATGATTTATGAATTTATTAATTTTATTATTAATGTAATCTTTTTGCTTTAATTAGTTAATTTTAGCTTTTCAGTGACTCAAAGAGGTAAACGTTAAATTTCGAATTCGAGAGTAATAATACAGAATAGCCTTGGCTGTGTGGACTTAGTTTTCTTCGCCTTCCCCTTTTGGGAAAATTGAAAATATTTTAGCAAACAGTGGCATTGTAGAATATTCGGTTACTGTCACAGTAACAAGTATTTTAGAAATAATAATTATTTGCAAGGCTTACGGTAGGAGTCAGCATCAGAATTGTCTGAAATTTCAGAGCGCTCAAAAATACATTTGAAATAGCAAGCGTATTTCTACTTTCTTTCTTTCTCTGTACACTCTCTTGTGGGTATGTCAATCAGTTGTAATTCATTTTTCAACTGACATAAACAAATGCTACGAACCGTCTCCCGTCTCTGATCCCCTCAAGTCCTTATCGTTTAACGACTAATAGTTATCACATTGATTTCAATCATATAGGATTAAAAATAATAAAAAAAACGGTCATAAACGCAAGGCTCGTCTTTGTCACCATAGAGTTACACAATGTGACATAAAATAATATAAAACGGAAAAGCTAGGAACTACGTTTATTTGAAATGGCAATACACGTGCGTTCGCATGTGATTGGTACAGTATGGTCGGTGTTGCCAGAAAAAGCGACGCCAGCGCCCTTTTTTTCTTTTTTGTGTCGCACTGTAGATATCTAATAGAGCAGGCTCACCGACTTACGGTGCAGTGTGGCATGTCAGCTTCGGTAATTTCGTCGGTCGACAAGTAAAAGTCATTACGTGACTGCAGCTAATTTGAGATAGTTAAGTTTTAATTAGTACCGATTTGATATTTGTGGATTAATAAAAAAAATAGTTTTATTTTAAAATGTTTTAAGTATTTATAAGTAGATAATGTTTTAGTGAGTTTGAATTGTCAGTCAGCGATTTGTTTGACTAATTTTGAAATATGTTAACCACTTAGACCTGCACATATATAACTCGAGATGTATGCTCTAGTACAGTACAGATGACATTACATCAAGTGTCGCAAGTCGCACTACGAAAGCGGTTCGAAAACAATCCTACGGTTTCAAAGTCGGAACTATTACGCTTTATGCGCTGTCGACTGTTAACTCAATGAGTCACTGACTTTTAATTTTAAAAATTATGATTATTATGTGATTTTGTATGAATTATTTTCTTATTGTATTATTTCTTCAATATTAATACTTATTATTTAACAATTTCAACAATATTCCATCCGAGTGATGCAACGTTTTTAACTCATTCCGTTCTTGAATTACAGTATTGTATAATTACTTTTATTGTTTTTAATGTAATCGTGAATAATTGTATAATTCGAATGCTTTTATGTGCGTAATAAACATTTGTTTTAATCCTTGTATTTATATGGGGCCTAATTCTGAAGACACCCTCTAAATCTAAAGAGATGTTCCATATCCGGCCAAATATAGATGAACACTAACTCAAAAATCAGGAAAAAGAATCCATATGTTTCGTCGATTTAACATAATTCAATATGGCAATACAGCGGGCGATATAGAAGTTAACTAAACGTCACCAAAGTGACAGAGGCGCCATGATGAATATATGGCTGTGTTGCAGTTTTTCTATAAAAAAAAAAATATTCGTACCACAAAACAAAGCTAATAAAAAGTAAATGGACTATTAAAAACTGTTTTGCATGTTTTTGTCTATTTTTTTGTATAGTGCATAGCACTGGCCGGCCCTCCATACATTTCTGGACAACTCCTTTAGAGTTAGCGTTTATTTACTGAATTAGGCTCATTGTGTCATTCCAATTTATTTTGGTTTACAATTTTCTAGTGATTGTGAAGACTGAGAGTATTTATGTTCTTTCGATTGTCGAGATCTATATTTTCTTACGAATAATTTACAGTATGCATTTGTTCAATCAATGTATCGTAGCCGTTTGCTAAGAACAATTACGATTAAAGTTATTTTTAGTTAGACTTTAGTTTAGTTTTAAGCTTGGTTAGACGTTAGTTTTGTACGCGCTCAATTTTTTCACGAATAAATTGCTTTAATCAGTGCTGGTTTTTATTTATTATTTGATATTTCTCAACGATTTCTATGGTACTAAAGTAGGATCAAAAGAAACCCCGTTTTAATTTTAAAAAAGTGTTGAGGTTACGCAATACTGAATCTTTTGCACTGCCACAGCATCATCATTTGACGCCCACTGCTGGGCATAGGCCTCCCCCAAGGATCTCCAAACCGATCGGTCCTGCGCTGTCCGCATCCATCGGTTTCCCGCAATCCACAGCATAATGGTGTGAAATCTCCAGTGGATACCTTTTTGTGGCAATATCTTGTTAGGGGTGGTGAGTAATGAAAGAAAAATTAAAACCATTGTAATTAGGTCGATAATTCAGAAGTCTCTACATAGATATGGTATCCTGTTACTTTGGCATACCTAATCATTCATCATATTATTATTAAAACTGATGATTTGAGTGTGGATGTAGCCAAGTGATGAGCTACTATTAACTATAATACTTGAGCCAACTAAAAGAACAGATATAAACCAACCAAATGCCCCTTTCATGCTACCTCTCTTGTTAGTTAGGTTCCTTCAAAAGAGGCATGAAAAAGCACATTTTCGGCAGACAAGGTAGAGGCGGCTAGAACTGTTAAACTGCACTAGCTGTCTTCGCATGTGGACTCTATTCTTATCGTTCCTTCACATCAGGTGGTGGTGAGTCATACAAAAATGACATTAAGTTGGCTGAAGTATAGCGTTATTTTGACTTAGATATTCTAAATGTAAGGATTTTTTTACTATGAGCATTCAGTTTTCTCAATGTCACCCAAAGGGCAATGGAGAGGGCTATGCTCGGGATTTCTCTGCGTGATCGAATCAGAAATGATGAGATCCGCAGAACTAAGGTCGCCGACATAGCCCGAAGAATTGCGAACCTCAAGTGGCAGTGGGCAGGCCACATTTTTTTTATACCACTAAGGTGGCTGTTGCGGACAGACCTGCCTGAAGAGGTGCAAGACGTGTAGCACATAGTGCGAGGTGCGTACATGGACTGTGCGGTGTTTAAAAACATTATAGTGAAGTAGATATATAGTGAAATAAGTCAATAAGTAAAGTAAATAAGTGAGTGCGCGCTATGTAATGTTTTAAAATGTCGATCTATATCGCATAAAGTTAAAGAGACAAGCTATAGAAGGCTTATGTGATTAGTATGTGCATCGTAATAACTGTATCGGTTAAAAGTAAATGGTTATTGCTAAAGGATGTTTACATAGTCTAGTTCGCGTTGTGTAATGAGCTATGTCGGTTAGAAGCATATAATGGTTGCTAAATGATGTATAGATAGCGTAGTTAGCGCTCCATAAGGTTTTAATGCCTAGATATAAAGTAAATAATGTTTAAAGTGTTTGTTATTGCTGTTAACATGAGATATTTAAGCTATAGCGATAAGCTTATGTAAATGAATGAAATATATAAGTTATTGGTTAAGCTTGTAACATGAAATACTTAAGTTGATTAAAAAGATATGTTATGATAGACTTATATGGAAATAAAGTTGATAAGTCGTTAGACTATTATGTATATAACATGCTTAGGATGTGCATTTGGTTAAGTTGTGATGCATTATGGATTAAACGATGAGTAAGCGTTATGTTTTATTCCCCGATAACTATCTATTAGAATGTCATAAGCACTACGGTGCAGTACATAGGGGCTAGGTAGATAGGTTATATGTACTACCTAGATATGTGATGTCCAATGTAAGCTAGGTAGATAGGCTAAATGTACTACCTAGATTTGTGATATGTCTTATGTAAGCTAGGTAGATAGGCTAAAGGTACTACCTAGATGTATAATGTTAGTTCTTAGGGGAGGCAAGTGCAATTGATTATGGTAAACAGGATTAAGGGGATAAATGCCTTGTCTATCCTAAGGAATAGGGAAATAGATAAATATATAAACTTTTTCTATTTACCCGAAATATTTTTGTAAACAGGGTGAGTCATCTGATTAGAGGGAGAATACCGGGGGGAAAGGGACAGGTGACCGGGCTATGACAGGTCACGCCTTCTCGTCAGAGGCTCCAAGAGTTGCGATATGTATTTTTGGTGTATTAGACCGACCGTCGGGACGCGGTTTCGTACGCTCTCCGGTATCGATATATTTTATGTAACTCGCGGTCGGTCATCCAGATGTGAATAAAGAAGAAGTATTGTTTTAACTCAAGCAATCGCGTTTAAGTATACAGTCCACTACCTTTCGATCTTCAGTACGGGAAAATCTGTTGCCTGCGGGTGCATGCCTGTGGGTAACAGTCGAGGTGGTCCTTCGAGCCGGATATTCTTCGCTGATCGAGCCCGGACAGTCTTCGGATCAAGCCGGAAGATCGGGAATCAAGCCTTAAGACTGAAGATCGAAGCCATCAAACCGTAAGTACGCGGGTGGACCGCGGGCTGGTGCGATACGCTGCCTCACGGTGCCAACAGCGTTCGTATCAGTTAACGCCGGTCAAGGCGGTGCAGTGTACCGGGTGACGCTGCCAGGACGTCTGTATCAAGACGGACTGAATAGCCCGACTACGCCGGTAAGGTGTGCACGGCGGCGGGGGTCCTCCTGGAAGGCACTGCCCAAGCGACCGGAGCTTCCAGCCGGTCGGCGAGCGCCCCGTTCGCTGTGTATGCCCTCTGCTGGGTAGTTCCTACCTTCCTTTCCTGCACGACCCTCCATTCCCGGAACGGTTCCCCTACGTTAGTGTACCGAACTGGGCTGATAGGAGTAGGGTGGCAACCATGCCGAAGACACGAAGCCAAGCGGGAAAAGAAGACGAAGGCAGAAGAGAAGAAGCAAGAACATTTCAAGACCCACCTGCATCACCGTCGACGATGGCACCACCCACAACGGAAGGCGAGGGCGAGCAATCAAGCGCTCAGCCGATGACTACACGCACGGAGCAGGAAGTCAGAGAGCCTGGAACTAGGCCGGCTTCCGTTTGTTCAAGAAGCTCAAGCGTTGCCGCTAGGGTAAAACGGGCGGAATTGCAAGCAGAGGAACGCTTGGCTGAGATAAGGAGAAAAGAATTGAATTTAGAAGCTGAATTAATCAAGAAAAGGTTGGCCTGGGAGATAGCCACCATAATGGAGACCGACGAAGAGAGCGTACCCGTCGAGGACACACAGGGGAGGGTAGCAGATTGGATGGAGAGAAGCACTGGTCCTCGACGTCGGGTTTTAACGGAGGGAACACACCTCGACCTACCTCAAGAAATAGAGAAAACTGAAATGACACGTCGCAGGCAGGAGGCGCGTGCGAACGAACTGGACAAAGGGCGACATATAACGGATTCTCCCTACCATACTCCGAACAATGGGCAAAAGGAAGCGGAGATGGCAGGAGCGACGGCAGACCGAGAGCCTACTAAGGTTATGACGGAGGACTCGGGAATGATGAAGCTAGCCGGAGTTTTAGAGAAGATGGTGTTGAAAAGGCCGGTGCCGAGACAGGCACAAGAGTTACCCAGCTTCAGTGGCGCACCCGCAGAATGGTTGCCGTTTAAGGCCGCAATGCGAGATTCAACGGAAGTGTGTCGTTTTACAAGGGCGGAGAACTTGGCCAGGTTAAGAGCCAGCCTCAAAGGTGATGCGAAAGAGGCAGTTTCCGCACTATTGTATACCGCGACCGACCCAGGTGTGATCATGTCAACACTAGAACAGTGTTTTGGGCGGCCGGAAGTAATAATAGACAGAGCACTAAGTGATATCCGAAGTTTGCCGAGACCCGGGAACACGGCAAGTGATTTGAACACGTTCGCAATAAAGTTGCAAAACATCGTGTGCATATTAGACAACATTGACAATAGAGGTTATCTGAGAAACCCAATGCTCACTAGAGAGATAGTAGAAAAGCTAGGCCCACACTTGAGGTCGCGTTGGTGTGATTATGCAGAGGAAAACGGAACCTATTCGGAACCGGAAGTGGTCACATTGTCGCGATTTATGATGAAAGAAGCCGACAAAGCGCTTAGGCACGCTTACAGTTATGACCGACGTGAACTTAGAAAAGAAGCGTTCGAGTGTGTACCTCGTAATAGAACATTTACAAAGACGCGACAAGATAAGAGGCGAGCGGTCGCAGTATACAACACTACCGGGGTGGTAAAAAATCACACTGAACAAGAGATAAGGCGATGCTTCTGCTGTGGTGGCGACCATGACGTGCCACAATGTAAAAAGTTTAAAAATATGTCACTGCCTAAGCGATGGGAATACCTCAGGAACGACCGGATATGCTTCCGGTGTCTGAAATATAGGCATAAGCGTATGTACTGTCAGGCGAAGCTATGCGGCATCGATGGCTGCAGGTACCCGCATCATGCACTATTACACGAGGACCGTTCAAAACAACAACAACAACCGCCGAAAGACAACACCGAGACGGTCGCGTCGGTTAATCACTCAGCCGATGCGTCCGAGGTACTTCTTAAAGTATGTCCCGTGCACATAGAGGGTCCTAGGGGCGTCGTAAAGACATACGCGCTACTAGACGAGGGATCGACAATTACAGTAATCGACCGGGACTTGGCGAGAGAAATCGGCGCGGACGGCCCCGTGAAAGAGCTAAAAATAAATAGTGTGAGTGCACAGACGACTGTGACAGACAGTAGAACGGTAACGCTGAGAATCAAGCCAAAGAAAGGAAACAAAAGATATATTATAACGGCGCGAACGATTCCCGACTTACAACTAAGTAAGCAAACTTCAGATATAAAATGTAAAGAATATGCTCATCTCAGAGGGCTGAAAGAAAATGACGTGTGTCATAAGGAAGCGAGGCCGAGAGTTTTAATCGGAGCCGACAATTGGCATCTCATAGTCACGAGAAAGTTATTGACGGGAAAGCGGCACGAGCCAGTCGCATCCCTAACTAAACTCGGGTGGATTATTCACGGTGCAGCACCCAGGAGCAAGGGGCTGAACAAGGGTGAATCGGTGATGTATGTGAACACACCGACGGCGACGTGCTCGGAGATAATGCACACTCACCCACGTGACGAAGAGCTGAACAAACTAGTCCGGGAACACTTCGAGATTGATTCCTTAGGGATAGGTAAAAAAGAGAGAGTAAATCCCGAGGACGAATACGCGATCGAGCTATTTGAGAAAACGTCCAGGTTAAGGAAAGGACGTTATGAAGTAAGGCTCCCATGGAAACGTGATGACGTCACTATGCCACCGAGTTATGAGGCGGCTATGAAGCGACTAAGGTCGCTCGAGCTCCGTATGGACAAGAGTGAAAATTTCAAATCGCAATACAACGCTCAGATAAAAAACTTATTCGAGAAAGGATATGCAGAAAAGGCCACAGAGGATGACATGGAGAGTCCCAAGCAGTGGTACCTACCTCACTTCGCCGTTACAAACGTTAATAAGCCCGGGAAGCTAAGACTAGTCTTCGACGCGGCGGCGCGATCAAATGGCGTCTGCCTTAACGACGAGCTACTAGAAGGGCCCGACAAGCTGAGAGATCTAGCGGGGCTGCTGTTGAGATTCCGGGAGCGGCCAGTGGCTGTAACTGCTGACATCCGGGAGATGTTTTTGAGGATAAAAATATGCGCGGCTGATCAACCGGCGCAAATGTTCCTCTGGCGCGGCGATGACCGAAAGAAACCACCAGTCCAATACAAAATGACGTCGATGATTTTTGGAGCCAAGTGTTCGCCGTTTTTGGCACATAGTGTGCGAGATAAGAATGCGTACGTCAATAGGGAGGAGTATCCATTGGCCTATGACGCAATAACACGCAGTCACTATATGGACGACTACGTGGACTGTTATGAGAATGAAAAGGATGCGCGTGAGGCGCTGCATCAAGTTATAAAGGTGCACAGTAAAGCAGGGTTCACACTAGCGGGCGTCAATTCAAATATGTCAAGTGTAATAAGTGAACTGCCACCGGAGGACCGTGCCACCTCGCTCAAGCTATTGGGAGCGAACAGTGAGGGCCGGGATAAGACGTTGGGCCTGCTCTGGAATGCGGGCACTGACGAGTTGAGCTTCAATACAAATATGGTGCGCGTTCCCGATGATGTAAAGACATGCAAGCGAACGGCAACTAAAAGAGAAGCGCTGAGTGCGGTAATGTCAGTGTTTGACCCACTGGGACTGCTCAGTTATTTCACCATTCGTGCGAAGATTATGTTGCAAAAGATATGGAGGTTGAAAGTCGAATGGGACGACCCACTGACCGAAGAAGAGGCTATAGATTTCCAAGATTGGTTGGGCGATATGAATAAGTTGCGCCATTTAAGAATACAAAGAGTGTACCTAAAGACGGGGGGAGCGTCAGCAAGTAAAGAATTGCACTGTTTTTGCGACGCGAGTAATGTCGCTTTTGCTACCGCGGTGTACTGGCGAACTCAGAGCGACGACGGCGGCGTGCGCGTGGCGTTAGTGGCGGCCAAGGCGAGAGTAGCCCCAATAAAAACCCAGAGCGTACCGCGATTGGAATTGCAAGGGGCCCTGATCGGCGCCAGACTGACGGCGACAGTAGTAAGAGAACACAGATGGCAAGCTGAACGCATCGTATACTGGACAGACTCGCTCACCGTAATAAAATGGTTAAAAAACGACAGAGTGCGATACGACCCTTACGTCGCACATCGACTAGGTGAACTGGCGGAAATCACCGAAGTAGCACAGTGGCGATGGGTACCTACACATCTTAACGTAGCCGACGACGCGACACGCGACTTTAAAGAAACTAAAGATAGCCAAGACAGATGGTTCGTAGGCCCTGAATTCTTATATGAAGACGAAAAGGAATGGCCGACGTGTGACGTCACGGATGACGCTATAGAAGCGGTGTATCACACGGGAATAGATACGGCAGCATATACGAGGATAATCGACGTAAAACGATTCTCATCATATGAAAGACTAATAAGAACGATGGGGAGAGTGTTATATTTCGTCGATAGGTGTCGCCACCGAGCCGACGAAATGAACTTAAGACATATAAACGACGCTGAACGACGCCTGATAATTGAATCGCAACGGGACAGTTTTGGAGAAGACATAGATCGATTAAAGAATGGGACCAATCTACGACGGGGAAGCAGAGTATGGAAATTTGACCCCTATGTAGACGAGGACGGCGTACTACGGGCGCGGGGTAGAATAAGGGCGGCGGGTGTGTCTGCCCCCGCTACTACCCCGGTAATACTGGACGGCAGCCACCCGTACGCGAGACTGCTCCTAGAGAGGGAGCACAGGCGCGCCCATCACTCGCACAACGAAAGAGTAGTTAATGACGTCAGACAGTACATATGTATGTTGAGGCTGCGACCCGCCGTACGCACAGTGGCATACAAGTGCGCCCTGTGCAGGTTAAGAAGAGCTAGACCAAGAACACCCGTCATCGGAGACCTGCCGCGGGCGAGAATCGAACCTTACACCAGACCGTTTACGAACTGCGGCGTCGATTACTTCGGCCCTATAACAGTGACCGTGGGCAGACGACATGAGAAGAGATGGGGGGCTCTGTTCACATGTTTAACCACCAGAGCTATTCATATTGAGCTGGTGACTAGCTTGTCCACAGATTCAGCAATTATGGCGTTTAGAAGAATGGCAGCACGGAGGGGGTGGCCGGCGGTCGTTTATAGCGACAACGCCACCAACTTCAGAGGAGCGGACCAGGAGCTGAGGCGGGCGGTGGAAGAGTGGGAGCCGGCGCTGAAGGACGTGGCGCTCACACACCGCATCGACTGGCGATACATCAGTCCCGGCGCGCCCCACCAGGGTGGCGCGTGGGAGCGCATGATCCAGTCAGTGAAGAGGGCATTGCAAGTTACATTGAACGAGAAGCACCCCCGCGAGGAGGTGCTGGCAACGCTGCTGGCGGAGGTCGAGTACACCATGAATGCTCGACCTCTCACACATGTTCCTGTCGACGAGGGCGCCCCAGAGGCGCTCACACCCAACCACTTCTTGTTGGGCAGCTCGGGCGGCCTACCTATCACTGGGCCGTGCGAGCAGCAGCAGGCGACGAAGAAGACGTGGCGGACGGCGCAGGCGCTGGCAGACGAGTATTGGAGGCGCTGGCTGCGGGAGTACCTTCCCGAGCTGGTGCCGCGGGGCGGCGCACGCTCTGCTGGCGAGCGAGCGATCAAAGAAGGCGACTTGGTGGTGGTGGTGGACTCCAGTCTACCACGCAACGTATGGCCGCGTGGTGTGGTCACGCGGACATTCCCCGGACCTGACGGCGAGACGAGGAATGTTGAGATACGGACGAGGGGTGGCGTCTTCCGACGCCCGACGACGAGGCTGGCTGTCCTCCCGGTGGAAGAAGAGGTGGCGCAGGGCGACACCGGGGGGAGACTGTTGCGGACAGACCTGCCTGAAGAGGTGCAAGACGTGTAGCACATAGTGCGAGGTGCGTACATGGACTGTGCGGTGTTTAAAAACATTATAGTGAAGTAGATATATAGTGAAATAAGTCAATAAGTAAAGTAAATAAGTGAGTGCGCGCTATGTAATGTTTTAAAGTGTCGATCTATATCGCATAAAGTTAAAGAGACAAGCTATAGAAGGCTTATGTGATTAGTATGTGCATCGTAATAACTGTATCGGTTAAAAGTAAATGGTTATTGCTAAAGGATGTTTACATAGTCTAGTTCGCGTTGTGTAATGAGCTATGTCGGTTAGAAGCATATAATGGTTGCTAAATGATGTATAGATAGCGTAGTTAGCGCTCCATAAGGTTTTAATGCCTAGATATAAAGTAAATAATGTTTAAAGTGTTTGTTATTGCTGTTAACATGAGATATTTAAGCTATAGCGATAAGCTTATGTAAATGAATGAAATATATAAGTTATTGGTTAAGCTTGTAACATGAAATACTTAAGTTGATTAAAAAGATATGTTATGATAGACTTATATGGAAATAAAGTTGATAAGTCGTTAGACTATTATGTATATAACATGCTTAGGATGTGCATTTGGTTAAGTTGTGATGCATTATGGATTAAACGATGAGTAAGCGTTATGTTTTATTCCCCGATAACTATCTATTAGAATGTCATAAGCACTACGGTGCAGTACATAGGGGCTAGGTAGATAGGTTATATGTACTACCTAGATATGTGATGTCCAATGTAAGCTAGGTAGATAGGCTAAATGTACTACCTAGATTTGTGATATGTCTTATGTAAGCTAGGTAGATAGGCTAAAGGTACTACCTAGATGTATAATGTTAGTTCTTAGGGGAGGCAAGTGCAATTGATTATGGTAAACAGGATTAAGGGGATAAATGCCTTGTCTATCCTAAGGAATAGGGAAATAGATAAATATATAAACTTTTTCTATTTACCCGAAATATTTTTGTAAACAGGGTGAGTCATCTGATTAGAGGGAGAATACCGGGGGGAAAGGGACAGGTGACCGGGCTATGACAGGTCACGCCTTCTCGTCAGAGGCTCCAAGAGTTGCGATATGTATTTTTGGTGTATTAGACCGACCGTCGGGACGCGGTTTCGTACGCTCTCCGGTATCGATATATTTTATGTAACTCGCGGTCGGTCATCCAGATGTGAATAAAGAAGAAGTATTGTTTTAACTCAAGCAATCGCGTTTAAGTATACAGTCCACTACCTTTCGATCTTCAGTACGGGAAAATCTGTTGCCTGCGGGTGCATGCCTGTGGGTAACAGTGGCAATCAAGCATACGGCCCACCTGATGGTAAGCGGTTACCGTAGCCTATGGACGCTCGCAACACCAGGGGTATCACTTGCGCGTTGCCGACTCTGTAAAAACCTTTTTACGCCTTTTTTGAAGAACCCCATGCTGTACTAATTCGAGAAAACCTCAAACATTGCAAGGAGGACTGACGGCCGTTGGGGCGGAAAGGTCCTCGAGTGGCGGCCGCGTACCGGGAGACGTAGGGTTGGTAGGCCTCCCACAAGGTGGACCGACCATCTGGTGAGGGTCGCGGGAAGCGGATTTTTTTTCATCGAGTAATGCCTCATTAGAGGATGACACATAATTATGCAGCCGTCGGGAACAGCAATAATAGGAGAGCGAATGATCTTTGTATGTATTGACTCCAAAGCATGCCATTAATAGAACGTCACTAGTCGACGTTGGTGCAGTTATAAAAATTATTGCAAGCGAAACCCCCGTGATTACATTTTACAATGCGTGACTCAACAAATCCCAGCACCGAGCACTACTAACGGTGGTATGGTCCAGTCCCACCCTACCCCCAGGGGTATTGGTGGGGCTGACATGATATTTTTTTATATACCTACAACTAGATGACAGGGAAGCTAAGAACCCACCTGGTGGTAAGTCTACCTTTACCTATACACACCTGCAATAACAAGGAAGCAATCGCTGAGGTCCAAGATGAAATGCCTTCCATTCCCAACACTGGCTACCTTTTCCGAAACAAGAAACTTACGGCCGAAATATATACCCAAACGAACCAACATAGCCTAGGGCCTAGGGCATGTTGACTATTTTATCATGTGTTTCTGTTATACAGGGTGGTGCCGTAAATACGACAATAAATTAAAATATGCGATATAGTAGTCCATAGACATGGTTTGCCACTCTCAAAAACATTTTATTCATTTGATAATTTCATGACATTTTTATGAAATAATGCAGCCTGTTATTAAATTATTAAGATGTTTTTGAAAGTGGCAAACCATGTCTATAATATATGGACTAATATAGCCAGTTTCAATTTATTGTCTTATTGACGGCACCACCACAGGTGTGGGGTGGTTATAATTTATTTTAATTAAAGCGAAATTAAACACCTTCGTAATGTTATTAAGTATATTCTCAAGTCCTCGACGTAAACAAGTCAATCTTGATCAGATACCCGGTGAACACTTACACGCTAGCCGAATTTATTCAACAATTTAAAATCTACACATCATGGCTACATCTTAGTCGCTGTGACATAATTGCTCCAAAACATAAAACACACAAAACATTACTAAAATACACTTGTGCGAATATAATCATGACATGTACCTAACACTGAAATATACATTTGAATAAAAACTAAACTAATAAAAATCTATTACAATCAATCAACTACAAATAAATTCTAAATCGAAATTATTGCTTTGAATCTCGAATTGAAACGAATGGAAGAACTGTAGACGTTAATAATTATATTATACAAGTTTGTTTATTAAAATCTTAAAAATTAAACTTCACACACCATTAATAGTTTGATTTTGTAGATAGGTCTTGCGAAGCTTAGTGACTCTGAATCGACACAAAGACAAACGACAAAAATCGGGGTGTGACTGTCGTGGCCACGGTTGTGGGTAAATACGTATATATAATGTATAATATTATTACTATTACGAGTATGAATTCTTGGATCCTTTTGCTATCGAGTAGTGTAAATAAAGAGGTGCTTCATATCCGGCCAGGTATGTACACTATTTTAAAAAATCAGTACAAGTCGGAATCCGGAAAAAATATGAATAATTCGTTTTGATTTCACAATTATTCAATATGGCAACATAGCGGGCGACATAGAAGTCAACTAAACGTCACCAAAGTGACATAGGCGCCATGATGAATATTTGGCTGTGTTGCAGTTTTTTTTTAAAAAAAGATTGTTTTGTACCAGAAAACAAAGCAAATAAAAATAAATAGACCATTGAAAACTGTTCTGCATATTTTTCAGTAAAGTGTACATAGACCCGGGAGGGTGTCCATACATTTTTTAAACAACTCCTTATTGATGTAGATGTTAGATATGTACCTGCAACACCTGATTAGTCTCCCACTGTGGAAGCAAATAGATAGACGTATTCACGTCAAAATGTATAAGTATTACGATTTAATACGCCCATAGAATAAAAATAATAAATTCTATACGTACCATTGACAATTGTGTCACATTCAGAGCCCAAACCGCGACCTATTACGCACCAAAGACAAAAGCACTCTATACCACAAACAACGCGCGCTGACGTCACTCCACTACAGCGGAAAAATAATTTTGATACTTCAATTTGGTCCCAATCGTCGGTGGGCGCGTACACTTCGCGTTGTGTTTGGTCTGTCCATTATTTAAACAATAAAAATAATTCATGTTTGTATTTTCTGATTGGTAGGACGTTGTCAAACTATACTATTATTGTTTGAAATATGATATATTACTCAATACTCTATCGCACACCAAAAATGCAAACTTTTGTATTTTATGTAAATGCAGTGAAAAAAAACCGATCACCACAAACCTAAACATTGAAATCGGCTACATATTCTAGAAGCCATAATTGACCTTCAATTTCAACTAGTAAAATTTTACTAAAATTAATTCCATTCTTAGAATCCTGCTTGTATATTACAACTGTTATATTTTAGACAGACATTAATTTAAAATGATTTTGAGAAGAAAAGCAATTTTATATTTAAAGACCTATTATTTAATTAAAATTACAATGTTATTTTTCATTTAGTAATTTTTATAACCGCCAGAATTTTGTCGGATCCGTATGACTTTGTGATCTACAAAAGTCAACTTTAGATTTAGAATGAGCTAACATTCATACACTAATGTATAATTTAACAACAAACGTACCAATAGAAAACTTAACATCTGCCAGATAGCTGCCATGTATACAACAGTTTTCCCTTTGAGAAAATACCTCAATATTATTATTAAATTAATCTGGAATAAAATAAATGCAAATCATTGTTGAACATAACAGTTAAATTGCTCCGTCCACGTCAAAAGCGAGTTAAACCATAATTGTAACCAGTTAAACTTATTCAGTTTCAATGAAAGCAATTTCTTTGTTCCTCCGAAACTCGAGACGACCGCTGCGCCGGCGCAGACATATTACCAGAAAACTTATTGCGACACTTTATTTGTTACACATAATTGAGTCGTTTATTTATCAACTCAAAATGTGTCTGCTTAGTTTCATGCAGTCATAGTGAAACATATATTCCCTATCTTTCAGTCATGTCTTTTTCTAACGCCTTGATTCGCGTCTGATTATATTGGTAAGCTCTCTTGTCATCTCAATTGAAGAGTTTAAAAATGTCAGACTGAGCAATCTAGGATTTACTTGTGCGTGGATGGAGCATAATATTTCGGATGAAATCAATCCACTACATTAATAAAACTAGATATTCATATGATCATTAAATTATTAAAAAGTTATCGATATGTTTGAAACGGTAGATGAAAATGATATCAGTAAGATTTGTGTAAAGCATCGCAATCAAAGAATATAAGCATTCGTTTCTTTCCTTCAAAAATGCACTTTTAGCATACTACTAATAATTGTAAATTTATAAACATACAGAATAAATTAATACTTGAAATGCAACAAGGACGCAAATAGAAAACATACGAAGCGAAGAAATAAAATTAACGAACACACAGACCTTGTATATAAACATACGTACACTGATGATTTATCAGTTTACACTACAATATAAATAAATACTTGAAGTTAAATCAAATTCGTGCATATAAATTATAAATAAATTTTCCTGTATACATCGGTACAATAATATAATTAATATTCTGAGCTTTAAACAGTAAATGTTTATTTACTACGATATTGTCGTATGTTATACTAAATATCATAAATACATATTATATAAGTTATATAACTAAAATCTCAAGGCTAGCACTCATTTATTTCCAAGGGCGTAGATTAAATCGAATTACTTTAGTTATTGGTGCTAACAAACCTCTTATCCGAATATTATATTCATTATGAATAAATATTATACATAATATAAAACACCAATAGGTTTTCTTTCACTACGCCCTTTCAAAAAGTACTTTGTCGTATAAAAACGACAAAGTACTACACTTTCAGTGTACAGTCCATTTAAGTACATTCTACGTACAGACGACAGCAAATGAAGTGGAACAGCTGCACTACGAAACTCGCCTTTATTGCGAACAGAGTAAGGGCGGTCTCAAGGAAGATCTATTACTCTTGATACTAATACATTTACTAACAAATGTTAAGAATTGTTACATTCTGTTAGGAATTGTTAAATGTTTTAAATGCTAAGAGCAGTGGTAAAACGTTTACAAACATTTATAACATTTGAAATTATTTAACAACATAACATTTGGCCTGGATTATATGTTCACAAACAAATAATAACAAATGTTTTATTTTGTTACAATTTGTTAACTAGTTTAGAAATGTTTACTAACATTATCTAACATGAAAACATTTTCTAACATTGTGATCGTATGTTCCTTAACAAATGTTTACTAACGTTTGTAAACATTATTAAACAGCTGTGTGGCAGCACCTGAAGATTACTCTTGATGTGTTGTCGCCTGTACAGCCGATACATCACTATCTCAATCAAATTCCTACCACGTAGACGACTTGTATATTAATTTATATTTATATTATACACTGTTCCTCTACTACATAACACTTATATTTATACATGGTACAATTAACACTATTTTTGACACTACTCTTAAGTAAGGTTCCGGTAGTCATTCAAGGTTAATTACAACGAAAATTAAATTTTTTAGTGATTTTATTAATTACTTCAAGTTGCAATATTTAATATTGCAACTTTGCCTATTGGTTCAATATTGTAACTATATTTGTTAAATATTGTATATATTAAGTTGCTATAGATAATTATGAAACATTCTACTGTTTATTAGTGTTTAAGGCAACCATAAAGTAAAATTTAATTCTTTTATTTTCAAACACATTACAAGCACTCATTTTTCTTTTAATCGAGAAATCTAGTAAAAGTTAACTGTTTTAATGATGAGAGATGGTTAAATTGCTAATTAACGTAGTTAGCCTAACCTAACGATTTTAATTAGCTTACTAACTAATCGTTAGGTTCCAAAATCGAAAGTTTCGTAAAGAAACGACAACTAATTTTGAGTACTATAATTAACCTTGAACTATCGCCGGTACGTTTAATATTAATTGAAGCGGGTATAAAAATATTCTATCGTATCAACATTAATTCAATAACTAGTTGCTACAACCTGATTGAAGGTAGGTATTCGGGTGTTGGCGTTTGACAGACAGACATACGGCGGTAGGTGGTATTTAGTGAACATTTTACACGTTGTATCTTATGATTTTTCGTTTTAATTGAAAACAAAAATTATATACTGTCGAGACACATTTATATGACACGATCAATTAACATATATTACTGAAAAATTACTTTTCAATCTCGGAATTTTGAAGATCAACCAGAAAGAACTAATACATAGATTGCACGCCGACTTATCAAACGATCCCAGTATTACCATTATATGGAAATAGTGAGACACCTGAAAGGAGTCTTATTTATTATTCATAAACTAAATTAAAGGCCCGCCCATAAAGTCCATCCGATTCCATATGTCTCCTGTTGCGCCTATCAGTACTGTCTTCCCTTTTAATTCAATAGAAACTTAAACATATATTTGAAATCCCTTTTCTAAATCATGCAAACAATTTTTCCGGTGTGAAACGCCTTTCCGAAGAATATCTCGTCGACGAACCTTCAAAATCCATTCCACATATACCACTTGAAATAATTCAATAGAAATCGAAGCGTTTCACACCCAATTTCTGGTGTAAAACTATCATAAGAAAATGGCAACAAGAATAATCTGGCATCATTATTTGGAATAAGTGTTGCCATTAGTAATGATTATTGTTTTGTTAAAAACAATAGTAATAAAACGACAAATTTCGCTACACGATACAAATAACACATGAATGTTGAAGGAATGTTTTGGAGAATTATTTGTAGTTTAATAGATAAATTGTTGAATATGAAGTATAGATATGTATACAAAAATACCATTTCGTCGGTGGGCTTGCAAGACCGCGTATCATATTATTTTACAGGAGGAAGAAAAAGGTTAATATATTGGATATTTCTAAACATTTCTTTGACTGAATTTGTTTGGGATTTCTCTGGGTGTTGTTTAATCTAGTATAAGTGAATCAGCGCTAAGAGCCCTCTTCTGGCGCGATATTTCGATTGTGAGACTTTTGTAAATACGCGGTATTGCAGGCCGCTCTTACGCGGTCTTGCACGCCCACCGACGATTCGTAGTTTAAACATAAATAAATATAATAAAACATTTTCACATAAAATTTTAACATTTTTGAAGATTTTATAAACAAAATAAAAGTTTTTGTTTTGTATTTGTTTTTCTAAAAAGTTTATTTTTGATAATGTTCGTTTTCGCTAAGTCCCTTTCATTCCGTCGAGTTAACATTAATATCATGTTGATATACATGTTTGATATGCTCAACTGTACACCGTACTATCTAGTGGGCTTTGAGCGATAAACAACTCAAAACTAATGGTTTTTAATATCAAATTCGTACAAAACTCTCCACCCACTTATAACTATTAGGTACTATTTGAATTGAAACGATATTAGGGTGACTTTTTTGCTGCAAATGAAATTTTATTGCGTCCCCCTAACATCTATAATTCAACCATTCTGGCACGAGTCTGCCAGTGGCCAATATCATTGTAGGAAAGAGTTTTGATTGGCAAAAGATGGTCGGCCAATGTTATTGTTTAAGCCGGACCCGACGAAGTTATTGTTAGGGGACTGCATATAGGGGAAGCCCATAGGCATAATAGGGGTGGTCATGTTTGGATTGGGCTTTGCGGGACTATTTGGACTGGATTTCAGCTGGTTTATGGAAGGAGCCGGACCAGCTTTAGGTGATCTTGGCGCTAGTAAATTGTCTACATCTATATTAATAGCCCCCGTAGTGTCTGCCCAGGTTGCCCCAAGCTTGGTTATCGGTTTGGTTGCCGCTTGAGTTGGCTGCTGGGTTGCCGGCGTGGTCGGTTGCAGGAGGCTGATTGGTTGTAGGCCTGTATGAAATGTTGTCAATAATTTGATGTTTTAGAATTATTCTAAACTTTATTATAGTAGCTTAGGGTCTTATCCTGAAGAATACAGGATAAATCTAAATTTAAGTTTAGTACATATCGCTCTCTCATTATGAATACAAAAAGGAGAGTAGTCATATAATTTGACATTTAGAAAGTTTTTCTTTTATACCACTAAGGTGGCAATCAAGCATACGGCCCACCTGATGGTAAGCGGTTACCGTAGCCTATGGACGCTTGCAACACCAGGGGTATCACTTGCGCGTTGCCGACTCTGTAAAAACCTTTTCACGCCTTTTTTTAAGAACCCCATGCTGTACTCATTTGCGAAAACCTCTGCAGGGAGTTCGTTCCAGAATCTGAGCGTACGCGGGAGATAGTTTCTCTGAAACCGTACAGTACGCAACCACTTTGGTTCCAATTTGTGAGGATGAACTGGATAAAGTTGTTCAATTTTGCCTCAAAATGGCATGTTCATTATGAGCGAAAATTTAACAACTTTCTAAATTCATTATTTGACAGTTCAAATTCTTGCTATCTTTTCCCATATATATTGAGAGAAAGAGATATATTGTACAGCTTGCGCCAAACTTCTAGTTTATTTTGAAGACGTGTCGATTCAGCGTAGACCTGAGTCGATCGTGATTGATCGAATCACTTTGATTGGATCACTAGTCATTCAGGAGTGATCGGGTCGCGAGCCACAAAAAGATTCGATCACTGAGATCGATGTTTACGCGCTTAACTCGATCACTCACTTTGTTTCGAAAGACAAAATTTTCTATTTACACAGTGATAAAATCTAATCATCGTGATTAAGAATTTGAATTAATAACACAAAACGAACAAATACTTTATAAAAAATATTATTTATTTTTAAAAAAAATATTTAAAATACTTAAATATACTATTATTTATAACCTCGAAACATAATTACGTGTTCATTATATAACGCTTAACAACGCACGCGCGACACGAATCGTACACAGTACCCAAAAGACCCGAGACCCACGTTGCGACCCGTGACGTGCGTGATCCACGACCCGTGAGCATAGAGAACCGAATCATGTGTTGTGCGGCTTGAAAACACTTGAGACTCGCGATCGATCATTTGATCGGATCATTGTGAGTCGATCACCAACCTAATAGGTCGTGATCGACCCGGGTCGCGGGAAATGATCGATCGACACAGGTCTTATTCAGCGCAGTTCCAAATTACTTAATTTGGAACGGCGGGCGGAAATGGGCGGCAGCTGCGCAATACAGTGCGATGCGATTTATGAGCGAACAAGATGTTTGTCGTGAGCTGTACTTAAAATTTAATTGTGTCTGGTTTATCGGGCTTTGATGTGTTAAGCGCTCTGGTTTTGACTAAGAAAACAAAGCATCTTTCGCCATGGTAGAGTAGTCTTGAGCTCCTCCGTGCTTCGGAAGGCACGTCAAGCCGTTGGTCCCGGTTGTTACTGCAACCGCTGTAACCCACCAACCCGCATTGGGCCAGCGTGGTGGTGTTATGGCCCAAGCTCCTCATGTGTTTCTCCCATGTAACAAAGGAAGGCCTGAGCACCACAGTGGGACGTATATTGGCTGGTGATGAATCGCTTTGCGCTGATGATATTTTTCCGTAAATAGGCTCTTTCCAATCACATTTTAATGTGTTTGATGCGTTTAAACGCCTACTATATTGTAAAAAATACAAATAAAGAAAGAAAATGATGAAAAAATATATGCTCCAGGCCGGATTCGAACCCGCGTCTCCTGATTTCCGACCATACGCGATCACCAATACGCCACCGGAGCACTAGGTATAACCTACTAATTTCTTCACAGCTTTCTTTTCTGAAGTTAACACATCTATAATGATCCGAAAGAACACTTTTACAAGTATTTTTAAACTTTCAGATAAGGTAAGGAAAGCTATATTAATCACTTTTTAATGTTTTTGATGCGTTAAACGAAGCCCGCCTGGAGCATAAATTTTTTCATCGTTTTCTTTCTTATTTTGTAATTGTTTCATAAAGGCTCTTTCTAGATAAGAATTGACGTTAAGCTTAATCAGCAATTATAATAGCACTTTATACAGTGTGTTTAAAAATCCCGAAATAAAATTTAAGGTAGTGGTTATGTTCCCTGTCAAGAGTTACCCCTGGAAGTTTGACACATTTCAGACCATTTCTATTTACCGATTAAATGAATAAAAACATTCGTGAAAACCCTAAAAATGCGTAAATGCGTACTATTTCGTATCATATGACACACAGAGTTATACCACACGCACGCACGCACGCACGCACGCACGCACGCACGCACGCACGCACGCACGCACGCGCACACACACACACACACACACACACACACACACACACACACACACACACACACACACACACACACACACACACACACACTGACAGGCGACGTATTTGTTACAGCTTAAATGCCAACGGAGATAGACTTATATTGATTACCGCGAATTAGGAGTATTTAATGGAAAACAAAAGGGATCAAGTGAAATACCAATAAGTTTGAAAGGCTATTCAAAATATATCAAAATAAGTCTTATTGTCAGCATATTAGGGGGCCAGTGCTAAGAGATATCTGTACTCGGTTGTATATTAAAAGTAAATGCTCAAATACTTTGAAAATAGCCTCCCAAAATTAGTGTCACCGTTCAGATTACAAACTTTATTAAGACGGTGGGTAATTTCATTACATACCATTATGATTAATCGCTTACATTAAAAACTAGGAATAATATCGCAATATCTTAATCTAATTCGTCTCGGACAATGATTTCTCTATCAGATAGAGTACTTGGTGCGCGAACGACTTTGCCTCATCATTGGTCATGTTACGCACACAATCTATGAGCCAGGATCTAAAATCCATCATGATATTGAAGAACTCCGATTTTAATAACGAAGCTGGCAACACTAAAACCACCGAGGCCAACAATGATATCACACACACGCGAATCCTTGGATCTAGCGTGAATCTCATGTACATCAGAATCTGGAGTATCTCCCAGCAGTACAAAGAACATTTCGGACAATTTTTCGACGCTAGAATCACATTCCCAACCACCGACAAGTATTTCAAAAGCAAAACGTTGTCTACGTCCTGTTTTAGGTTATGGCGGCTCAGCGACAGTTGTTTATGCCCGAAACCAGAGACTAGAGGATAGAAAAAGTAATCTGATACCGCGGCGAATTCATTTTTCTTCGCTTTGGCGAAGGGGTGAGGTCTGATGGAATGGAAGTACCGCGTTTTGTTAATAAGCCTTCGTCTGATAATTTCTTCTGCCGGCACATTTTCTTCCGCTTTAACTGTAATGTTCTCTTCGACCTTGGTTTCTGTGTGAGATTTGATATCGGCGATTCTATTCGCCGCTTCCGATAACGCGTCGAGCATAAACACTTTAAGCGCTATCGAATACCTCCCAACATCCGTGTGTATTTCTTTACAAAGGTATTCGGAGCAAGTCTTTGGTTGGCTGCAGATAATCGCGACAACGGTATTGAATTTCAATTCTTCGAAATTATCCACGTGGTATTTCTCTTCTAAATGCACGAAAAGACTTAAAAGATCTTCGGCTAGTTGCTTATCTTCAGTTTTGAGCTGTTTTACAACTAATTCTTCAGCAACTTCTAGGCTAGCTTCGAATGTCTCCGGTTCTTTAGCTTCCACTAATATTTCTAGTAAATCCCTCAAGTAACTAGGCTTTTTCTTAGCCGCCGCGGGCACATCATTGCTCATATCATAAGGTTGTAAATCGTCATCAGAGTCTAACTCCTCGCTCTCACATTTCCCACTCCTCTCTAAAGCGTCAAGCTTCACAGATATTATTGTTTTAACTATTTCCTTCGTCTGCTGCGGAGTCTTTACCGCACAAGTGACTATAGTGTTCTGAACTGGCTTATACTCCACATCATTATCGACTATTTTATTAGCTATCAAATCTAATAAGCCTTTGAGATCAATACTCCTCACTTTATACTTCCTTGGTACTTTCACCTTGTTATCGATAAGACATCTCGTGGCCAGACCGCTTATGATGCTATTTATTTCTTTACAAGTCTCCGACATTTCGTTAAAGTCGAAATTAAGTTGTTCTAAGGCCTCTTTGTTGGCATCTTCTATTTCAGCGACAGATTTCAGTACGACTTCAACGGTAGCCATTCCTATGCACCGAAATTCTTGAGAGAGCACGTTCAGATATTTCGTCATGCCTTTGAATAGAATGTTTTTCATGTCAGCAGATTTCCAAAGCAATTTATTGTTTATCGCTAAAGTAACGTGGTATTTTACTGCTAGTACAAGTAACTGGGATATATGCATATGCTGAGATAAACAAGTGACGTTTGTGAATTGAACATCCGCCCAAACTACGCACAGCTTTAAAATCAACTCGGGCAAAGTGTTTGCTGCCTTTTCAGACGTTGCTATGTAGTATATGAAATTCTCCGGTATATTTGTGTTTTTATAATCATTCGGCTTAAAGTAAAAAGGGACTCTATGCATCAATATTTCACTCCAATCTTTACTAATATCTATGTTATCGCCCAGAATATTATGTATGCACTGTTCTTTACTTTTGTAGTCTATGGGAGATCGATTGAGTAGAGTTAAGGATATACAATCGATAGCTGGACGATTTAAATTGGCAAACATAGTTTGAATTAGTTTTCTGCGAACAAACTTGCTTGGAGTATTGTCGTAAGAGCTCCAATATATTAGAACGTCAAGGAATTTTAATATGGCATCAGAGTTACCGTCCATATTGTAATTGGTGAAGAATTTAGACAGTAAATGGGAAATGTACGATACATCGTACTGTACACCGCTGTGATAGCTACTTTCGCTCATATAGTCCACGCATCTAACTATATGAAATACCAGGTTAAAAGAAAAATTTTCATAAGAGAATTCTTTAGGCGTGTCTGTCTCAAGTCTATTAGCGACTCTTTCGGGTAAACTTATCATCAATTGAGTAAAACTCTCCCATTCGTTACGATGCTTGTACTTTTCGATTTTCTCCTCTATTTCTACGCAGCTACAGTCCAAAATCGCTGTAAAAACCGCATCACTCTTCATATACTTCGCTAAAATATGACAGATTGCTTTCAAAGTGACTTTTGCAGGTTCATTCCTAAGTGAACCGCACAAAACGGATAAAATTTCGTGACTGACAGCGAAGCTTTCTTCGACAACAAACAGCGGAGTGACATCTTCTTTTAAAATAGGCCAATGGGGCAACACGACCCTTACGATTATACTTAACAGCTGTGAGTATTGATCTAGCAGTTCCAAGTGGATCAATTTATCATCGATCTTGTTGAGTTTCTGCACAGTAATGGGTCCGGGGAGGAATCTTTTCAAGTCCTTCGCACAGTTCTGGATGATGGCCACATCGGAGTCGGACCTTAGCCGCTCCATCGCTTGGAACGTGTCTAGAAACTTCTCGATGGAGCGCCGTATGTTATCCTGTGGCCGTTGGCTTGCACTGCCTGGAAATAAAAATACCTGAATGTGCCCAAAACTTTGATTTGCTGAACATTGACATGCATACACTGAACGGAAATTAACGGTCGATAACTAGAACATATTTATTTAATAAATTTCTTTCTAATAAACTCTTTATTGCACCAAACATAAAAACAAAATACATGTATAAAGTAGTATGCAAGGAAGTAATAATCAGAAGTATACAACCTTTTGAATCATAAAATATCCTTGAAAATAAAATTGGGTGAAATTCTCTTTTCGAAAGTTTCTAACAGTCACATTTACATATAAATACTTCATAATAGATTGAAAATTTGAAAAAAAAAACAATAATTGATATGCTATCAATTCAAGTTCAAATAGAGACCTTAAGTATAGATACATAGAAATCAAAATGTAAACTTAGATAATAATGCGTGGATTTTTATTCTTTTATCAAAATGAGGGCAGGACCCATGAAGTCCAGTCGAGAAACGTGAGTATTTGCGTCTCTCGGCTCAAGATCTACACTTATATACAGAATGTATGAGGAACGCTCCCGAAATCGAAGGATTGCGCATATGATATTTTGTTTTTAAGATAATCTGTGATGGAAGGGACAAATTGCGTCGGTATCAAAATTGAGTATCCTCTATCCTTGTTTTCGAAAGCGTTACCCCTTACATCCTATATAAAACATCATACTTAATACCAATATGATTCAATTTGACACTCATTGCTAATACAATAGTTATTATTCTAACAATGGTCCTATGTAGTAGTCACGTCTGATAAAATCTACACACTTAAACCTTCAAAACATGTATACAGGGTATAAGGGGATGTTCGGAATCCCTACAAAATATTGTATATATTAAAATATAAGTTGACAGTCATGTCTTAATAGATGGCGTTACGCCAAATTACATCGCGCTATTGTTGATTGTCGACAATAACACTTATGCCCATATTAAAGTTTCGTTTTGATACACGCCAATAGATGGCGGTGTACCCTTGTGAATCGCGGTATTATTTACTTTATTTTAATTGGTGTAGTCCAGTGTTTTCTAGTTCAATATACTTACCATTCAGATCAGGCTAAAATATTGTGGTTTTATTTACCCTTTATTTCAAGTAGTTCATATAATCAGGTAAATAGTTTAATTAATCAGGGGATACATAGTTTAAGATGTGGCGGTAAGTGCTTCTCATTTTCTTAATATACAGCTGTTATATAATTTAACATTTAAAGACGACCTTACTGCTTACTTCTTTATATTTTGTCCAATTTAATTTACACCTATCGATATGTACATCATCATCATCACCAGCCCATATACGTCCCACTGCTGGGCACAGGCCTTCCTACATGGGAGAAAAACATGAGGAGTTTGGGCCATAACACAAGCGGTTGTAGTAACAACCGGGACCCACGGCTTAACGTGCCTTCCGAAGCACGGAGGAGCTCAAGATTATTAATTTTGGTTGACCCATCCCAGGGTCGACCATGGCGAAAGTTGCTTTGTTTTCGTATTCGAAACCAGAGCGCTCAAACCAATACGCCACCGAGCTCCTCGATAAGGGATGCTTGTGACTGTTGTCGTACTGGAAATCCTAATAAACAATAGGTTATTGTATTATTACGTAATTTAAATATTAATTAACAAAATGCAATAAAATCACTCTTAGGTCACGTGATGACAAACACCAATCTCGATGTATGACGTCACTTGTTGGCATCAGACGCTGTCAAAAGGGCAACCATCTAAATCACCATGGCAACCGAACACTGTTTGGTAGCAGGCGACGTCACAGCGGTCACGTGACATTAGACAAACTACTCATGTAAAACTAAAACAAGTTTAATTTAAGTGCATGCGTAAGATAATATATGTTTTAAAACTAAACCTGGCTGAGCAGGTGCTCAATGCCTTAAACATTAATAAGGGCCTATTTACAATTTTTTAATACACGTGTAGGTACGGACAGAAAAAAGTCGATTAATCCAATTCATTAAACGTTAAATGAGTCTAGTTCAATTAACTATCGGTCTAGGCATTTGAATGGATGCCGTCGATTATTCTACGGGCTAGGCATACAATAGGGTAGTTGACAACTTTTTTTTTATTTCATAAATAAGAAGTTTATAACTTATAAAGAAATATTGCAAAAGAAATTGTATGTCTAAGATCAATCGTTTCACAGATATAGTGGTATGTTTGATGTGTTGCGGCGCATCGCCCAAAAATGCTCCATAGAAAATGTACGGAACAGATGACGTCACATGTTCCCATATTACTGAGAAATGTATGGGCATACTGACAAAATTGATAATAACTATGTATTATGTACGTTTTTATTAATAGTTGTCATAATAACAGTTGTTTTAATTGATGTCAGCAATCTAATACCATTAACATTTTTGATAAATTTTGAAAAAAAAAACACCAATTTTTTATTTTCAAAACAGTACAACTTCAACAATATTCCATGTCTTTTAAGTTTGAATAGTTTTTATGGGTAATAGTAGCGTATATTTTCCGAATTTGTGAAAAATATCTCCCAATTCAAACTTAGGCAACATCCCAAATAAGCGGCAAATATAACCAGATGGCGGTGACATATCTATATAGATACGTCCCGCAATAGGGTAGTTGACAACTTTTTTTTTATTTCATAAATAAGAAGTTTATAACTCATAAAGAAATATTGATAAAGAAATAGTATGTCTAAGATCAATAGTTTCACAGATACAGTACTATGTTTGATGTGTTACGGCGCATCGCCCAAAAACGCTCCATAGAAAATCTACGGAACAGGTGACGTCACATGTTCCCATATTACTGAGAAATGTACGGGCATACTGACAAAATTGATAATAAGTATGTATTATGTAGGTTTTTATTGATAGTTGTCATAATAATAGTTGTTTTAATTGATGTCAGCAATCTAATACCATTAACATTTTTGATAAATTTTGAAAAAAAAAAACACCAATTTTTTATTTTCAAAACAGTACAACTTCAACAATATTCCATGTCTTTTAAGTTTGAATAGTTTTTATGGGTAATAGTAGCGTATATTTTCCGAATTTGTGAAAAATATCTCCCAATTCAAACTTAGGCAACATCCCAAATAAGCGGCAAATATAACCAGATGGCGGTGACATATCTATATAGATACGTCCCGCAATAGGGTAGTTGACAACTTTTTTTTTATTTCATAAATAAGAAGTTTATAACTCATAAAGAAATATTGATAAAGAAATAGTATGTCTAAGATCAATAGTTTCACAGATACAGTGCTATGTTTGATGTGTTACGGCGCATCGCCCAAAAACGCTCCATAGAAAATCTACGGCACAGGTGACGTCACATGTTCCCATATTACTGAGAAATGTACGGGCATACTGACAAAATTGATAATAACTATGTATTATGTACGTTTTTATTAATAGTTGTCATAATAACAGTTGTTTTAATTGATGTCAGCAATCTAATACCATTAACATTTTTGATAAATTTTGAAAAAAAAAAAACACCAATTTTTTATTTTCAAAACAGTACAACTTCAACAATATTCCATGTCTTTTAAGTTTGAATAGTTTTTATGGGTAATAGTAGCGTAAATTTTCCGAATTTGTGAAAAATATCTCCCAATTCAAACTTAGGCAACATCCCAAATAAGCGGCGAATATAACCAGATGGCGGTGACATATCTATGTAGATACGTCCCGCAATTGAAAGATTGAAACTGTCGGCAGCCTATTGTCGGCCCGCGTCGTCCCGGAGCTAACAAAGCCAATAAATTAGTGCGGTTTGTTGTCCCGAACGTTCAGGCAAATTAAATTTATGCAATACGCATCTACAGTTAATTTTGTTAACATTTTAGTTCTATTTCAGACTACGTATTCGGTGTTCAGACTAATTGACGCATATATGCCAAGAGATATTGGCCCTAATTCTGGAGAACACATGCTAAGTCTAAATTTAAGTTCAGTGCATTTCTTTTTCTCAATATGAATACGAAAAGGATGGCTGTCATATAATTTGACATTTAGAAACGTGCGTTCAATTCTCGACCTTATTGAACGTGATAAAATGCAGTGTTTAGGAGGCACCTCCGTACATGCCATCTAAAATTGTCTATGGGTTCTTTGACATCTATCTAAATTTAAGTGACAGCTCTAAAACAATTCTTACTATCTTTTTCCTATTACATATTGCGAGAAAGAGATGAGACTGCACTTAAATTTAGAATTAGAGTGTGTCTTCAGGATCAAGCCCATTATTACTTTTACGTCTACAGCATTGCAGTTGCGCTTTAATAGAAAACCACTGTTTATAGTGTAATACTGACCTTGGGGCATAGTTGGTTGTAGCGAGGGTTGTAACGAGGGTTGTAGCGAAGGTTGCAGCGAGGGTTGTAGGGTTGAACCGGCTAGTTGGCTAGACAGGCCGTCTAAGCCGGATATGTCGGGGAATCCCGCGATAGGAGGCGGCGCTAAATCACTGAGCAGGTCAAGGTTCGACGCTGGGGCCGCTGTGGAATAGATATTATTTGAAGTTTATTAATCTCAATAGAAACAGCCCCTTGTCATAAACCCCATATGACTGAGGCCAGTAACACAGCAATACAATTTCAATTTCAATTCCAATCTTTATACAAAGGTGTGCAGATTATTTTAAATTTGTTTTAACACTGAATTTTTATTTTGACTAGGTTTTACTAACGAATTATATAACGATACTTTATCAACAACTGTTTTTTTTTAAGTTGTTTAACACCTATAGTTTCATAGAGATTTCTGCGAGAATATTTATCAATAAAATCGAATAACATATTGTCACATCCCTGGTCATGCGATACTGACATCAGACACCCGCACTTATACTACAGTGCAAATAGTGTAAAACAAAAATAATGATAAAAATCAAATAATTACAAATTTGAATTTAGTTGTTTAGTACAGACAGGAAATCAAGTGAACAGTTGCACTAGGAAAGTCGTCTCTATTACGAACGCAGTAAGGGCGGTCTCAAGGCCAAACTGTTACGGTTGGTGTGCTGTTGGCTGCACAATAAAGAATAAAAAATGAAAAACAGAAAGAAAAAGTGACTACAATAGTTTGGTGCCGGAATCTTCTCGGTAGTTCAACTTTTGGAACCGGTGTAAATTCAGACATGACAGATAGACGACTATGACTTTGTTGGTTAATATTTTTATTTGTGATAATTATAAAAATATGTTTTTTGACGGTTTAAAAGTGCTTCTTTGTGGCCTTTCTTTCAAAATAAACAAATAAGCTGACGGCCCACCTGGTGGACCTATAGACAACTGCAATAACAAGGACAGAATCGCTTGGAATCCCCCTTTTGAAGCCGGTTAAAAATTAAAATGATTAGTCTTCTCACCAGCGGTAAGTTGTTCGCTGGCAGTGAACGCGGCGCTGAAATCGGCGAAGCTATCGCGGTTGTCCGACGAGCCGAAGGCCTGCGCGAAGTCCCCGAACTCTGATACTTCGGCCTTCTCTACAGGCTTCGGTTCTTCGGCCCTGGAATCGGGAACGACAGGGCAACTTTCAAAGGTATGTTTTGAATTTATTTTCTGATAATTATTTAGACACTTGAAAAAGTCATTTCGAAATTAAAGGTATTTTTTTGAATCATGTCTCAATGTCGTTATGTTTCTCCCATGTAGGCAGGCCTATGCCCAGCAGTGGGACGTATATAGGCTGATGATGATGATGATGTCTCAATGCCTTGATTTGACCTTGTAAAGATTTTGTTTTGTTATTTTTATTTATTAAGACACAAAACAGGTTACAGTTATTCTTTTCAAATGTCAAATAACTAAATCGCAAAATTCAGTGACAATTTTTTTAAAAAAATGTGTAATTTGTTTTATTGCCACAGAGTCTTCTTGCTACGGAATGAGTGGCTTGACAGGTAAAAGTGATTTACCATTGATTGTTTTTGTCGTGTGTTTAATAAAACTTAATTAATTTATAGAAATAGATTTCGTAAAAACAGAATAAAATACAACAACCATATTTTTCTTGTTTTTAATAACAATATAGAAAAATATTTTGAATTACAAGCTGTATGAAAGAGGAAGATACTCTTTCTTTAATATTATAAATATTATTTTATATTTTTGAATGTAAATAATTATAAATCTTTTTTTTTCATACAGTAAGATGACAATCAAGCTGACGGCCCACCTGATGGTAAGCGGTTACCGCCGCCTATATACACCTGCAATAACAAGGGAAAATCACTTGATATTGCAGGTGCGTTGTCATCCTGGGGCCCAAGATGAAATGCCGTCCATGCCCAGTAATTACACTGGCTACCTTTCCCTTCAATCCGAAACACAGCGAATTGTTTCACGGCTGAAATAAGAAAGGCGGTGGTACCTACCCAGGCGACACTACATACGGGCCTACCACCTAGTATAAGAATGTCAAAGGAAATTAAGATGAACGTCCGATTATAATGAGACAATACATTTTACATTGTTCTTGAAATTGCAGAAATTATTACCACAATATATTTACAGGACAAACATTCAGATGAAACCTTGGATAGAAAAGGCTACCTTTCGGCTACAGTCAACGTTCAACTCTCAGCAAAACTAGGTGTTGACGCTCACATTCTACCTTGCGTTTGTCCAACCAATCAAGTGGCTACCAAACTATTAGGAGGGGAACCAAACCAATAATGATTTTAATACATTCTACTTACCATATTGTATCGATCCGCAAGTAAATCCTAATATCTACAAAACCTAGTATTATTTTTCTCTTGTTCGACTAATCCTGAACACTAGGTAATCAATGTTAGGCAAACCTGGGGTCGAAGTCGTCTTCGGGGGTCAGTGGGCCAGCGCCGACGCCGGTGGGCGCGCAAGTCTTGAACAAGTCATCCGCGAGGTCCCGCGTTCGACTACCGGCGGCACTATCTCGGCCGTAAGACGCGGCCGCGCCTGCAATTGGGATGTTGTCTAAGTTTAAATATGGCGCTATTTTTTGGCACAAATTCGGAAAATATACGCTGGAATATTGTTCAAATTGTACTGTTTAGATTTTTTTTTTCCAAACTATCAAAATGGTTTTGATTGATTTACTGAGATCAATTAAAACAACTATTGTTATGACAACTATGAATAAATACATTCATAATACATAACATAGTTGTTGTTAAATGGTTGACCTTGGACTGTATGGAGATAATAATAGGGTTGAAAATGAAACCACTATGTAATGTACCTTGCATTGCACTTCTATTGCTGGTTCAGACAGACATTTATTTATCTTTAATAGAAGACCTAACTATTTCTATGTATATTTCCGATAGCGTGATACAGAGTACTACAGGCGCCATCTAGTATAAAACATAGGAACTAATATTCTAAATATGCAAATATGTAGTTGCATCTTTAACAGTTATTATTAATTTTGTCGATGTGCCCACACATTTATTAGCAACCTAAGAACATGTGATGTCACATGTTCCGTAGATTTTCTATGGAGCGTTTATGGACGCAACACATGGAACATACCACTGTATCTGTGAATTTCCTTTGCAATACAATATATCTTTCTAAGTTATTACTGAAATAATAATTAAAGTAGACTTCAAAAAACTGAAAAGGATAAAACAATTAAATTGAAGTAGGTACTCATCACCTAGAAACATATTTTTTGGAGTCGGTGCTTCACCTTCTATTATTTCTGGAAACAACTTAGCACCAACTCCAAAAGATACAGCCGGGGCTGAAAACTGATTTTCAAATGGTGCCGGTTTATAGTTGTCTAGGTGGTTTGTTTAAACGATTGGATGTTAGAAAAGTATACATGTGACCAAATAAAGTATAAAAATATATAATTACTAAATTTAAATATTATTGATTTATACATAGATACCGGTTGTTACTGCAACAATGTTATGTTATGGCCCAAGCTCCTCATGTGTATCTCCCATGTAGGAAGGCCAGTGCCCAGCAATGGGACGTATAGATACAACTTAAAATGTTACAAAATAAATAAATATAAATTGCTACATGGGTATGTAAGGGTTTAGGTTAATTTCATTGTTTAAAATATATAATCTGTGCCTTGGAATTGTAGTTGCAAAATATGCTCTTTAATGTGACTACAGAATGAGCCACAATAAGGATAATGAGGACATATGAGCATCATGATTTTATAAGTGTTTCTTTGAATGCATCTACTATTTGTGTATCTTAAAATAAATAACTATAATAGTGAATGTTAGGGAATTAAGGAAACAGGTACCTGGTCTTTCGGAGGGTCTACGTCTTCGATAGCTTGCCTGGCCTGTGGTAAACCGTTGACCGACCTCACAAACAATATTTTTGCTATCACTCAAAACACAGCTTTTACACAGATACCGGGCTCGGTTTAACTTCACTTCGTCACTTTATTTTCTAATATTTTCAGATAAATTACGCGAAAGGACACGCACGCTCGTGCGTAGCGAGAGAGCGAACGAGAGAGTGAGTGAGATGCGGATTGGAATGGAATGATTGAGGAAATGAGTAAGCGAATGTGGTGAGTTATGAATTGTGATATGATTGTATACTATAATGATAATTTAATAATTACAGAATTCAAATTTTTAAGTAACCCCCGGCGTCATTAATCATATATCTAACACCATCTCATTGAGACTATTCATAAGAGCTCAAACACGCTATATCTGCTGTAAGTTTCTGAAGATTTAAGCATTTCGCAGACTTTTTGATGGTATAGGATCAGCTCAAGGATAGTATGCCATGAGAATGTCACCGATGTGACAGTACACAAAATTTGAAATCAATCGGATCTGTAAAAATTAGTAAAACCCTATTATCATGTAGAAAATGAGCTGATAGTCATCAAACGCCTGAACTAATCTTCATAAATTATAGCTAAGAACCGTCGTAGTGACATCAGCTTTTAAACCAAAAAAATCCGAATCAAAATCGGTCCATTCGTTTTGGCGCTACGATGCCACAGACAGACACCGATACACAGACAGACACATCAAACTTATAACACCCCTCTTTTTTGTCGGGGGTTAAAAAGCGGCGCGTCCAGTGAAAGTTGTACAAAACACTTAACACTACAGCTTGACTTACCCAAGTCTATTTTCTTGACGGGCGTGTTTGGCTTCCCCTTGGTCGGACTCTTGAGGCTGATGTTGAGTTGTTTAGCCGTCGTAGTGGATATGGACGAGGGGGTAGGACCCGCGGGACTATCGGGAGGACGGGAAGATCGCGGCGGACTGCTGGAGATCTCCGAGTCGCGGTATACGTTCTCTCTGGAACCAAAGTTGTTTATTCTTAATTTGAAAGCACTGCCCCAACTTAACCGAATCGTAGGTATTTGTAAAAATACTCGTGTCGGATGTTGAAGTAGAATATTTCGACATTGTAGGGTGGACGTTAGCTCATTAACGCAAATACAGATAGACTAGAAGAATTTCACAGGGATATCCCAAGTCCTGGGTGGTTCAGTGGTCAGAGCAGTCGCCCGGATTGCGAAAGGTCGCGGGTTCGATTCCTGCCTCAGGACGTGAAATTTTTCTAGTTTTATTCTATTTTAATTACAAAGTTGTTTATTTGTGACACACCAGCCAGGTAAAACGGACTCCAAAAATCTGAAATGGATAAAATAATTAAATTTAAGTAGGTACTCATCCCCTAGAAACATATTTTTGGAGTCGGCGCTTCACTGTCTATTGTTTCTGGAAACAACTTAGCAACAAATCCAAAAAAATGTTCCTGGGGGATGAGTACCTACTAAAAATTAATTATTTTATCCTTTTCAGTTTTTTGGGGTCGGTTTTTAAATCGAAATAACTCGAATGAGTGAGCAATCTACGTATGTGAAATTGCGGATTTTTGTTTTCCTATTAATCTAATTTACAGTGATAAACTTTTTAAGGTCAAAGCTAGATGGGTGACCATCAGCTTATTTTGTTTTCTACTATCGTATCATTACACTAAAAAATCATAGAAAAGCAAATAATCCGCAATTTCGCATACGTAGTTTGATTTAAAAACCAAACTACCCAATGGACTTTCAAAATATTTTTTATTGGACCAAATGGGAACCATTCCGCATTAAACAAAAAAAGAATCATCAATATCGGTTCACCCAGTCGAAAGTTCTCGGGTAACAAACATAAAAAAACCATACAGTCGAATTGATAATCTCTTCCTTTTTATAAAGTCGGATTATATCCATCTAATGGTTAATAAAATAATATTATACTTTTGGGTTCTAGACAGACATAGGCCCGTATTATACAGGGTGGTGCCGTCAATGCGACAATAAATTTAATCATGGGCTATATTAGTCCATAGAAATGGTTTGCCACTTTCAAAAATATCGAATTAGTTTGATAATTTCATGACATTTGTATGGAATAATGCTGCCAACGTTACACTATTCCCTACAAATGTCATTAAAGTTTTAAATGAATATGATAATTTTGAAAGTGGCAAACCATTTCTGTGCACTAATATAGCCCATGATTTAATTTATTGTCGCACTGACGGCACCACCCTGTAGAACGTTTCTCAGTAAGAAATCTAGTTTCAAAAGTAGTTTTAATACAAGATTTAATTTTCGAACGTTTCTTTAAGCTCGGCTAAGTGACTGCGTATATCAAAACATATAGGTATAACAAACTGTCCAATTTTAACATGGGTAATTAACATTGTCTTTTGCAGTTCCCTGTATATATATTCCATAGGCTGCGGTAACCGCTTACCATCATGTGGGCCGTATGCTTGATTGCCACCTTAGTGGTATAAAAAAAATTAAAAAATAAAAATTAAACTTCCGTGGTCATGTCGCTACAAGCGCCGTCTGGCTCAAGAAACTGTACTTAAGGGTGTCAAGCATACACAAAAAATTGTTTGACACCCTAAAACTAAAAATAAAAATTTTACGCTATCCATTTTAAACACTAATACTGTATTCAACACTGACTTCTGTGGTTTCCGGTGTCCATAGTCGGAGTCCTTCCTACTTCCGTAGTCGGAGTCCTTCCTACTTCCGTAGTCGGAGTCCTTCCTATTTCCGTAGTCGCCATCGGAGTCTTCTCTCTCGTAATCATCGTCGTCGTCTCGCCTTTCTTTTGGTTCATCTGGAAACCGTTCGCCATGTAAATTGTGAATAAAGCACAGGAAATTTTTAAAAGTTTACTTTCAAAACCTACATTTATCAAGTTTAAAAGATGACTACGAAAATGGTCTAATTTTTCTTATTTAATAACTGGTTATAAAACAAAGAAGAAAAATACCATTTTCATAACTGGTTATAAAAACTAGTTACCATGATGGACGATAGGGAAAATTGGACACACTTTTCTTAATGTCAAATTAATTGGGCGATTGAAGATACAACTCCTTAACGGTTAGAAGTTGGAAGATAATTCTTTTAATATTATAGGTATGTCTTAACGTATAGTTGTATTCTATCGGGTTATTCGGGTGAGCTGATGATGGAAAGTAACTCCGTAACGGTTTGGAGTTGGATAATACTTTATCAGTGGTATGATATGATAATATGAAACAATATTGTGTATTTTTAACTAGACTTGACACATCGGTAGTGCTGATGGTCACCCATCTAGCTTTGACAAGAAAATCACTTAAATATGTAAAAAAAAAATTTTAACAAAATCTCCTTAAAAATGTTTTATTTGGAATCGGCGCTAAGTTGTTTACATATTTATTTTTTGGTTTGAGTACCTAGGATGTAAGCAAACCTAACAAAGGCTTACCTTTCGTCCATTAATCGTGCAAAAAAATCCTAAAAACTACAAAGAATTTACGAAACATTTTTCAAGTTGAAGTTTATGAACAAATAGGTCAAAAGCCACTAAAATGTTATTTTAGCCACCATTGTAAACCCCTATCTTTTTTTTATACTACTAGATGACAAACAAGCTGACGGCCCACCTGATGGTAAGCGGTTACCGCCGCCTATAGACACCTGCAATAACAAGGAAAATCACTTGATATTGCAGGTGCGTTGTCATCCTGAGGCCTAAGATGAAATGCCGTCCATGCCCAGTAATTACACTGGCTACCTTTCCCTTCAATCCGAAACACAGCGAACTGTTTCACGGCTGAAATAAGAAACGTGGTGGTACCTACCCAGACGACCCTACATACGGGCCTACCGCCTACAATCTATTGCAAATAAAGACATATAGATATTGACTGACCCCAGTTCCCGGCGCCGCGGTCGCTGTACTCGCCCCAACCACCAGAACTACTCCTGACGCCCATCACTGCAGCCTCAGATGACATTCCTGCATGTGGAACACAATCATCATCATCACCAGCCTATATACGTCCCACTGCTGGGCACAGGCCTTCCTACATGGGAGAAACACATGTCCTCATGTGTATTGGGCCAGCGTGGTGGTGTTATGGCCACCACGCTGGCCCAATGTGGGTTGGTGGGTTAAAGCGGTTGCAGGAACAACCGTGACCAACGGCTTAACGTGCCTTCCGAAGCACGGAGGAGCTCGAGATTATAAATTTGATTGACCCATCCCGAGACCGACCATGGCGAAAGTTGCTTTGTTTTCGTAATCGAAACCAGAGCGCTCAAACCACTACGCCACCGAGCTCCGGAAATCCGTGGAAGCAATTGTTTGTGTTCATTGTAATATAATTATAACATTCGCGAATTAGATGTTGAAAATTTTACCGTCACTATCCACCACATCAGGCAGACCGACAGACTAAAATTCATCAGACAGAGAGATATGACATCGGGCTTGATTCTGAAGACACACTCTAATTCTAAATTTAAGTACAGTATATCTCTTTCTCGCTATATGTAACAGGAAAAAGATAGCAAGAATTTGTTTAGAGCTGTCAATTAAATTTAGATAGATTTCAAAGGAATCATAGACAATTTTAGACGGCATGTACGGAGGTGCCTCCTAAACACTGCATTTCATCACGTTCAATAAGGTCGAAAATTGAACGCACGTTTCTAAATGTCAAATTATATGACAGCCATCCTTTTCGTATTCATTAGGAGAGAAAGAAATGCACTGAACTTAAATTTAGACTTAGCATGTGTTCTCCAGAGTTAAGGCCAGTGTTAGCTTATGTAAATGCAGACATGACAGAGCGACAGAGAGACAAACATTATGACATTGGTGGTTAATAATATTTTTGTGATAGATACAAGGAATTTTTAACCAATAAAGAGCTTCTTGGGGGCCTATTTGAATAAAGCTATTTTCATTTAATTTCATTAAAGTAGAGACTGTCATCTTAAATTTTGCGCCAAACTTTCCCAAGATGTATCGAAATGTGTTACACCAACATTTCAATGCAATAATATAAAAAAAAAATTAGAACATACTTAAGACATGGCTGTATGGGCTTGATCCTTTTGCCTTCCTTCTATACAGTGAGAATTTACTAAAAAAATCTCTTACCAATATACTTGTCTTTGTTCTTCTTGGCTTTTTTCCTTTCCTCTCGCAACTTCTCATCGTCTTGGATAAAGTCTATCAACTCGCGCACCTTATGCCGCACGTTAACGCCCTGCGCAATAAAAAAAAATATGTTTCATTTGTATTCAAACAATAACTTTAATACATAATCAATTTCATCTTAGGTCTCAGGATGACAACGCACTTGCAATGCCAAGCGATAGTTTTCTTGTTGTAGGTGTATATAGGCGACGATGCCACTTACAACCAGGTGGTCCGTCAGCTTAACCACCTCTGTAGTCTAGTGGTTGAGACCACCTACCTCAGATCTAGAGGTCCAGGGTTCGATTCCCGTGGGGGCAGAAATTTTCTGCTCGGTTTGGTTGGTAGTAGGGCTTTTCTAAGTCCGCCTGGCTAGCTACCACCGTCTTACCTAAGTCTGCCGCCTTAACAATAATGTTAACAGCATTGTTGTGTTCCGGCAATTCGAGGTAACATAGCCAGTTCCTCTGTGGTTGAGGAATCCGGGTGTAGCTAGCTTCCATCGTCGGCCTTATCTTCACTTACCATCAGGTGAGATGAACGCCAAGAGTTACCCTGTTATGGGGCCATTCATTAATTACGTAAGACGAATTTTGCTAGTTTTCGACCCCCTCCCCTCCTATTATAAGAAAAAATAAGAATAGGCCGACCCCCCTCCCCCCTGTTTAATATTTATTACGTAAGAATCTAAAGGAATAATTTTAGACGTTTCGTTTGTTTTAATGTTTATTTTTCAAAGTAACAATTTTTAGAAATGTTTATTTGTATATACCTATATTACCTATACGCATCCGAGCGAACTTTGGCACTCGCGCGGCTGCCTGCGCTTTTTCAAAGTATAATTTCAACTTTGCGCATTATTGTGATCTTACGTAAGAACTATCGAGACTCTCTCCCACCCCCTTGTAAGAAATAATTAGACATGGTCGACCCCCATCCCCGCCTAAATCGTCTCACGTTAAAAATGAATGGCCCCGAAGGTTAAAAAAAAACTTCCTTGTCATCTAGTTGTTTAGAAAAAAATCACTGACCTGATCCTTCCCAACATCGTCCACATAGGTGTAATTTTCTAGTGATCTGAGATCATAGATGTGTTCTCTGGCTGACGTCACCACGCGCTCGGAGCCGTTCCTCACCAGGTAGCTGAGGAGGAGCAGGCACTGCAACATGGACGGAAAAGATATCAATAAAGATTTTACACCATTTGTTGGGTTATCAATACATATTATATTATACTCTTATGAGCAGCTCGGTGGCGTAATTGTTTGAGCGCTCTGGTTAAGATACGAAAAACAAAGCCACTTTCGCCATGGTTGATCCCGGGATGGGCCAATCAAACTTTGTAATCTCTTTGAATACCGAGATTACAAGCACTACCTGCCAATCCAGCATGACTGACCTTGTATGTGCGGCGCCAGTGAGACCTGTTGTCGTGCAGCATGCGCCGCCACAGCATGGACATCACCTCGGGGAAGTGCTCGTACGTGAATGTCGCGAGGGCTAGCTCCTGCATCTGCTGCCCGGTCGGACCCCACGCTTCGTCTGATGTCGCCTCGCGGACCTTCCCTTCCACTTCTGTGTAGTTCATCACCACATTTGTTCTGTAAAGATTTAAGTTGTGTAAATAGTGATTGAGATTCTGTCAGGCCTTGTGTCATCATCATCATTTCAGCCGAGACGCCCACTGCTGGGCATAAGCCTCCCCCAGGGATCTCCAAACCGATCGGTCCTGTGGTGACCGCAACCATCGGCTTCCCGCGACCGGTCCACCTAGTGGGGGGCCTACCAACGCTGCGTCTCCCGTTACGCGGCCGCCACTCGAGGACCTTTCCGCCGCAACGGCCGTTAGTCCTCGTTGCAATGTGGCCTGCCCACTGCCACTTGCGGTTCGCAATTCTTTGGGCTATGTCGGTGACTTTCTTCTGCAGATCTCATCATTTCTGATTCGATCACGCAGACACCCCGAGCGTAGGCCTTGTGTATCCATATGGAATCACCAACTCTTTAAGATCAGTATTTTAAAATAAGTATTTTAACATAACAGTGGAGGCCAGTTGTTTCTGATTTTCCAAAAATGTATGAATGTGTGTCCTTTCGGACTGGCCTCAGAGTGATGAGTGTTCCAAAAAAATGCACATAGCATTCAGCATGTTAAGTGTACTTGCACAAAAGAGTACAATTTTTTATTGATAGTTGAGAGCAAAATAGCAGTGTTTGGTAACCAGTGATTTCACAGTAGTTACTTTACATGTATTGGCGTTTTGGAGCAAAATTTGAAACGGAATTAAGAATACATATTTTTAAAACATTAGTCATATTAAAATAATTATGATCACTATTACAGGCTGTAATAGGTACTTGTGCATGACATAAAATATTTTCGCAAAAATTGTCAACATCCCTATTAAGTTAATCCCTCATTTGACGCAGCTGGCCAAATGGTATGTGCCCTTTGCTATGCATGCTACTCGGTCACGGGTCCCGCGTTCGAAACCCAGTAGGAGCAAATTTGTGCATGATAAGTACGAGCATTTCTTCATGAGTCATGGATGTTTATATGTTTATTTAGTATCTATCTAATTTTTATATATGTATTTCTATCATTATTTCTCCATTATCTAGTATCTATAACACAAGCTCTTAACGATGCTTACTTTGAGCTAGCTAGATAATAGGTGTGTGATGAATATTAAGTATGAATATTATTATTATTATTATTATATATATATATATATATATACCCATATAGATACCCAACTGAAAGTCTTTATTCGACAACTGACATCTTATCATGCGAAAATTGTATTTACTGCAAATTTTGCTTAGGAAACATAACTCGCTGCCTTATGACCGAAGAAAATGTAATATTAGGACAATATGTGACGTTGCTCCTCAGCCCCTGGTAAAATCAGTTTTCGCGAAAAGGCAGTACGACAGACAATCGGCCTATTTATATAATAAAGTAAACAAATATCTAAACATTTATCCTCTCCCATCTTACAAGTGTAAGCTAAGCTTAGTTAAATGGTTGCTATCGAAAGGCTATGATGAAGTTGAAGGTATCATTCATTCATCACTATCATAACATAGTTTCCATAGACGTAAAATTTGCTGTGCTGTTAAATGTTGTTATCTTAGGGAAAGCTATCGCTTAAATTGCCTTCGATTTGGCTAACATCATCATTTTATTGAAGTAGTGACAAAACGGACATGAAATTCACACTTACATAATGCCACTGACATGTGTTACAGATTCATGACAAGCGCGAGGGCACACTCGTGCATGCACTGACACGCACACGCATATAACATGAACTCGCACACACACACATACAGAAACATACACACTGATAATATTAAGCTTAAAATCTACTAATGTATTAAATTTTAAATTGTTATTAAGCTTAAGTCTTCTAATGTTACCCTGTTATGGAAGAGCGGTGCTTCCTAGCACAAGCAAATTTCTCCAAAGCTCCAGCCACTATAAACTGTATTAGACTATAAGTTATGAAAGAAATATTTTTGTATTTTGTATTTTAAGTTACTTTTGCAATAAACAAAATTTTTAAGAGTTGTAAAATGCTATAAGTGCCTTATTGGCAAAGTTAGTTAAAAAACGAGGCCAAAGTAGGTATCCTGCAGCCACAGGTTCTGGCGAAACATGAACTTGCTCTCAAATTGCTAGTATGATTAAAAAAATTTCTACATTGAAAAAGTGGATTATTTTAAATATGAGAAATACAATACTATGGTAAAGTAATTATTATTAAAAAAAGCATTAGGACAATGTGAAACAGTCTATAGTACCTAACCTATGACTTTATTAAATTTTATATTTGTATACCTTGACAAAGGTGGAAATGTAGTGAGACTAGAAATAAGACTAACATCAATGACTGTAAGAGCGCCTTCACACTAGCGTTTGTCCAGCGTAGGCGTTCGATGTACTCATGCGCAGCGCAGACGCCGCGACAAAGTAACGCACGCGTCGCGTTGTCGCGACGTCTCTGCTGGGGCACATGAGTACGCTGCGCCAGCGTCGCAGGTGCGCGACGCGTGCGCCGCGTTAAGTTACGTACACGAAATTGTGTGACGTCTGCGCCGCGTTAAATTAACTGAAAATGAAACACTGCGAAAACGAGACGCGTGCGTTACGTTGTCGCGGCCTCTGCGCTGCACATACGTTCATCGAACACCAACGCTAGACAAACGCTAATGTGAAGGTGCTCTAACACTAACCTAAATTTCACAAATAAATTTATTCTATTCTATAACATAATAGTTATAGCTGTAAAGCTCACATTAAAATGATAATAAGAATTCTTAATTTAATTACTAACTGTCTATTAGATTCTTCAATAATTTTTTTTATATGACATATTTATTATTTTTAACATCTGTTTTGTGCCATGTTTCTTACAAATGAATAATTTCATTTTATTAATTGATTTGTGACGACCGGCTGGTCGAGCGGTCTGTACCCCTTGCTATGCAGGCTACTCGATCAAAAGGTCCTGGGTTCGAATCCCAGTAGGAGCAAATGTTCGTATGATGAGTATGAGCATTTTGTTTATGAGTCATGGATGTTTATATGTTTATTTAGTATATTTCTAATATTTATATGCATATTATTATTAATATTTATCCGTTATCTAGTATCCTTATCACAAGCTCTTAATGATGCTTACTTTGGGCTAGATAATAGGTGTGAGTGTATGAATATTATTATTATTATTATATTATTATTTATTGTTAGATTCTTTAATGTATAGAAAAATAGAAACATAAAACATTAATTAGAGCTTTTATTATTTACTTGCTTCAATTAGTCTTTATTACAATTTGATAAATTTGGAATTTTCATGTTCATTACTGATTGCACATAAAAATTGCAATTAGTAGCTGTAGTAATAATAAATAGGACTTGTTAATGATGCAACTAGTTAAGCAATCTTTTTCATAGTGGTGTCTGTCTACTAATTACAGCAATTTATACCATAACCTTTGTATAAACATATCAGATAAGGGAAACAAATGACAAAAACTACTTGCGGGTGTTGTTTCATAGAGAAAATCTAAATTTCTTTAGTTACTTACTATTAAGTGAAAAGAACTGAATATTGAACTGAATATTAAAGATGAAAAGCGGGGCTCCTTAGCCTCCAATACCATAAGTAAGCAGTAGATAGGTTTTTGAAATGGTCTTATTAGAAGATAAGTAATCTACTTAAAATGTTGATATAAATAATGTAGGTGAAATGTTTGCTGTTGCAATTGAGCTGGCACATGTGTGCATAAAAATAAAAGCAACTTTTAAAATATTACTTTAGAAACATTGCCATATCAATTGGAATTAAAGTGAGTCACTAAACATTAAACTAGATTTGAATAATTTAAGCACAACACAATTGAAAATCAATTTTTCAGAATGCAAATTCTTTATCAACAATTTAACAGAAATTGGTGACCTATCTACACTTGGTTCAAGATTTTTTCCCACCTAAAATAATTGATGAAAACATGCATTGTAGAATGACAGTGGGAAAATATACCTATAAACATTTTGGCGCAATGAACAGGTTTGTGTTAATAATTTCGTATTAAGCCAATGACAGTAGATATTGCTAAATACATTCACATGGAAAATTATTGTCCTTGGTAATGTAGGTAGCCTTATAGACCCAGAGGAATTTAACTGGATTTTTTTTTCAAAAACACTATCATCAGAAACTGGTCCAAAATATTATATCAGCACTGTAATGAATTCGGCTGTTATCACCTTAGTGTTAATCCGGTAGGTAGGTATGTCAAATATTTAAATATACCTTTAGATTTATATAAAACAAACAATCAAGTTTGTAGCGAAAAGTTGTTGATAAATTTTACGAAGTCTGTTCATATTTATAGGCATAACATAGTATTACTTTGGTGTTAATGTGAGATATTTTTCTAGTAAATCAATGTATTTTAGCTACAGATGGTTGCAATTTACATATAAAGGAGCAAAGTACTCTGCACTTACACTTTATCTGCCAGCTCTCTCACTTTCCACATACTTATAAAACGATCCATTTTGGCTGTGTAACAATTTAAATGATAATTCAAAAACCCAAATCACTGATTTTCCACTACGAGCAACATAAAAATTAAATTAGAATGGGATCTGATGATTTGGCTGACATTCTTGTAAAATGGCGACAGGGACAATGTTGACAGGTTATAATATTAAAAAAAACTATTTTATTTTTCTACCATTTCCATTTACGAAAATAAAGCTACTATTTTGGAAGTAATACCGAGACATAAAAGTATATCTGTGATAGTTGGGTCTAGCAAACGTTTTGAAATACTTTACTATGATTGATCTTATTGTGATTTAACGGGAATATTTATTTCTTCAAAAGATAGACTAACAAAAATATTTGATATGAAAATATAGTCGAACAGATCTAACCAAAATTTGCATTTGAAGCCACCCTTACTTAGTTTTCAATACACAATTGATAATAAAACTGTTACATTTGATGTGCTGCTATTCGCTTGACATTGGAATGGAAAACTTAAAAAAATGTCATTTAAATTATGTGCATTCTGTAATTACTAAATCTACTTGGTATATCGTCCTATCGGCTTTCGCTAAGCGGAAAATGTATGGGATTTGACATAAACTTTCGATTGACTTTCGATTGTAAATGTCAAATTCCATACATTTTCCATTTAGCGATAGCGGTAGCGATTGTCAAATGGCATCTTGTCTAGGACCTCAGGGCTATGTTCACTATATTGAAAAATAGGTAAAAATATGCAAAGCAGTGTTCAATCAACTATTTTCCTTTTATTTTCTTTATTTCTTGGTGCATACAAAACAATAATTTTTATTGAAAAAATTTCAACACAGCGAAATAATAATCATGGCACTTATGTCCCTTTAGTGACGCTTAGTTGACTTCTAGGTCGCCCATCATATTGCCATATTGAGTAACTAACTGTGAAATCGATGAAATTTTAACTTTGTACATACAAACAAAATGGCCCTAATTCTGGAGAACACGTGCTAAGTTTAAATTTAGTTCAGTTAATTTCTTTCTCTCAATATGAAGACGAAAAGGATGACTATCATATGATTTGACATTTAGAAACGTGAGTTCAATTTTCGACCTTATTGAACGTGATACGGCACCAACCTGTACACCTGCTGGGCGGGTATGAAACATCTCCTTTATAAAACAGTTTTAGTAATTTGCGAGATACCCAAAAACCACACAACAGATATTTATTTGTAGACCTGCCGGGCTGGTAAGGTTCTAAAAGTAAAAACTTCGAGTTTAAAAATGTTTTTAATTTATTATATACGTTAACGAATATATTTATATATCTATAATTATTTTGCTGCCTTATTATTAACTTATAACAACAAGTTTATGCAAACTCCAATATTCTTGATATAAATTATAACACTAATAACTAAGTATCAATACGAATAGTTACTAAGATAGATTTTAATATTTTTGATTAATGATTTTTAATCGCCGAATATTTAATTTTGACTTTTTACTTCTAATGAGTTTAACTCATTAGAAGGTCATACATCATTTCTTCGCAAGCTGATCATTTTGTGGTTGCGCGCCGTAGTATTGCCAGAGTTCAATTGCTTTGATTGCAATAACTTCCTCGTATTGTTCTGGTATCTAAAAAAGGATAAACGATCATAATTTAGAAAAACTACTAATTTTAATAAAATATTTCTAATGGGAACATTTTTTTTTTCAAACTATTACAGCAAGGGAGAACTGTAAATTAGCAATAATAAATCAAAAATAACCTCCGAGACGCATTTCAAGACTTCATCAGCTGTTGTCGCCTTCAAAATGTTTCTGCGCAGAGTTATGACTAGCATAACAGCGACAAATGCAAGTATTTTCGGCGCACCACTACATAATTTGTCCCAAATCCTAAAACAAAAAAATATATTTTTATATTCAGCATGCATCTGGATTTATACTGAATTGAGCAATTGGGTGCATAATTTTTTTAGGTTTTCTAATATTAATATTAAACATTAATAATTTACAAAACTGAAAGAATTTTAGAAAGAAATTGGCCCTAATACTTAGAAACACGCTAAATCTAATTTTATTTTTCGCAATATGAATACAATAAAATACAAAATTTAAAATCTTAAGTAACCCCTGGCGTGATTAATCATCTATCCAACACCATCTCATTGAGACTATTCATAAGAGCCCAAACACGCTATATCTGCTGTAAGTTTCGGAAGAATTAAGCATTTTGCAGACTTTTTGATGGTATAGGATCAGCTCAAGGATAGTAAGTCACGGGAACGTCACCGAAGTGACAGTACACCAAATTTCAAATCAATCGGATGTGTAAAAGTTAGTAAAACCATATTATCATGTAGAAAATGAGCTGATAGTCATCAAACGCCTGAACTGATAACTAAGAACCATCATAGCATATAGCATAGCGTCATATTATAGCTAAGAACCATCGTAGGCACATCAGCTTTAGGACGGCCGGCTGGCCGAGTGGTCTGTACCCCAGGCTACTCGGTCAAGAGGTCCCGGGTTCGAATCCCGGCAGGAACAAATGTTTGTATGATGAGTACGAACATTTGTTTACGAGTCATGGATGTTTATTTAGTATATTTATTATATTTATATACATATTATTATCATTATTTATCCGTTATCTAGTGTCCATAACACAAGCTCTTGATGATGCTTACTTTGGGCTGGATAATAGGTGTGAGTGTATAAATATTATATTATTATTATAGCTTTCAAACATAAAAAACCGAATCAAAATCGGTTCATTCGTTTAGGCGCTACGATGCCACAGACAGACACACAGATAAATAGACAGACACGTCAAACTTATAACACCCCTCTTTTTTCGTCGGGGCTTAAAAAGGATGGCTGTCGAATATTTGTCACTTAGAAACGTGCATTACATTTTCGACTTATCATAAACTCGAACATCATAAAATTCAGTGTTTACGAATCATCGCCAGTCCAGACATGCAATTTTTAATTGTTCATGGTGTCTTTAAATTCTATCTAAATATCATCCACATATCAGCCTTCCACTGCTGAACAAAGGTCCCCCATCAATTTCCAAACGGAACCGCGCAGACTGAATCCAATGGCTCCCGCGACACTGACCAGGTCGTCTGTCCATCTAGTGGGACATCACCTCATGGGATGTCCTCATTTCTAATTCTATATTGTGACATAACATAGCTCGCTCCATAGTTAGTTGGGTGACTGTAAATTTGTACAGAAAGCTCTTAGTAAGCGACCATGTTTTCATCACTGGCAACACTGGTATTATATATAATATTAAGTCCTCGGCCAAAGGACTTGCATCCAGGCTATGTAATTTTAATAAAAAAATAAAAAAATAATATTAAGTAATTATATTTTTAATCGCCGAATACGCGCGACACGACATTCGACGCTTTAATACAAACTGTATTCGCTGGAGTATAGTGGGACTATCTGAAGTCCGACGAGAGGGCGAGGACACGATAGTTCTTAAATCCGGCAACCTGCTCTATTTCCGGGAGGGCGAAGATCTGTCCCAAGGTGGTGTCGGGTTCATTGTCCACAAGTCTCTCGTGAACAACGTTGTACAAATCGGAAGTGTGTCGAATAGGGTGGCGTACCTTATACTCAGAATTACCAAACGGTATTCATTGAAGGTCATACAGGTTTACGCCCCGACCTCGACTCACCCCGACGAGGAAGTAGAAGTAATGTATGAGGATATCTCTCGGGCAATACATACTTCCAAAACTCATTACACCGTTGTCATGGGAGACTTCAACGCAAGGCTGGGCAAACGTGGCGATGATGAGTTGAAAGTGGGGCAATTTGGAGCTGGAATCCGGAACTTTAGAGGTCAAATGCTGGCCGATTACATGGAGAGGGAAGGACTCTTTATGATGAACTCTTTCTTCAAAAAACGGCCGCATCGAAAATGGACCTGGAAAAGTCCGGATGGCGCAACGAAAAATGAGATCGACTTCATCATGTCGACTAAGACTCGGATATTCAATGATGTCTCAGTGATCAATTCGTTTAACACGGGGAGTGATCACCGAATGGTACGAGGCACATTGAACCTCAATGTGAAATCCGAGAGGTATCGACTGATGAAGTCTACGCTCCGCCCTGCAGCTATCCAGATCCAAAACCCCGAACTCTTTCAGCTCGAACTGCAAAATCGCTTCGATTGCCTGGAGGACTGCACAGATGTGGACACCTACAATGACAGGTTCGTGGAAGCTGTCCTTACGGTGGGTTCTAAGCTCTTCAAACCCAGCCGTAACAAAAGGGCTAAGAAAATCTCCAAGCCAACGTTGAAGCTGATGGAGGAAAGACGTATGGTTATGCAGTCTTCTGAGGATGCTCGTCGGCAGCTCAATAAGCAGATCTCTAAGTCCTTGACTCGTGACTTACGCCGATTTAATACAGAACGTATTAAAGAGGCGATCGAGCGGAACAAAGGCTCCAAAGTGTTCGCAAGAGATCTTTCGCTTGGATAAAGTTTGCTGACGAAGCTGAAGACGGAGGACGGCAGACTCATTACGTCACGACCTGAGCTTTTGGCCGAGATTGAAAACTTCTACGGACAGCTTTACGCGACATCACGCACACCTGTCACTCAGGCCACCGATCCAAGAGCCAAATTAACCCGACACTACACAGAAGATATCCCGGACGTCAGCCTGTACGAGATTAGTGTAGCTCTCAAACAGCTCAAGAACAACAAGGCGCCGGGCAACGATGGAGTTACAGCAGAGCTTCTGAAAGCAGGTGGACGTGCGGTCCTGAAAGCTCTTCAGAGGCTATTTAACTCCATCATGCTCGAGTGTAAAACGCCAAAAGCATGGCACAGGGGCGTGGTGGCACTCTTCTTCAAAAAGGGTGATCGGACTCAATTGAAGAACTACAGACCCATCACGCTCCTGAGTCATGTTTACAAGCTGTTTTCGAGAGTTATAACGAATCGTCTCGCACGCAGGTTTGACGACTTCCAGCCTCCCGAACAAGCCGGATTCCGAAAAGGCTTCAGTACCATAGACCACATACATACGCTGCGGCAGGTTATACAGAAGACCGAAGAGTACAACCTGCCATTATGCTTAGCGTTCGTGGACTATGAGAAAGCCTTCGATTCTGTTGAGACCTGGCCGTGCTTCAGTCACTCCAGAGGTGCCAAATTGACTATCGATACATCCAAGTGCTGCAGTCACTGTACGAAAACGCCACTATGTCAGTCCGCCTCCAGGATCAAAACTCGAAACCAATACGACTTCAGCGAGGTGTGAGACAGGGCGATGTTATTTCGCCGAAACTGTTCACAGCCGCGTTGGAGGATGTGTTTAAGCTTTTGGACTGGAGAGGACTTGGCATCAACATTAACGGTAAGTACATGACGCACCTTCGTTTTGCTGATGATATCGTGGTCATGGCTAAGACCCTGGAGGACTTAGGCACAATGCTCGACGACCTCTGTAGAGTCTCCCAACAAGTGGGTCTTAAAATGAACATGGATAAGACGAAAATTATGTCGAATTCCCATGTTGTACCCGCTCCTGTGAAGGTTTGGAGCTCTACACTGGAAGCTGTTGACGAATATGTTTAACTGGGACAAACAGTCCAACTTGGTAAGTCCAACTTCCAGAAAGAGGTTAATAGACGGATCCAACTCGGCTGGGCAGCGTTCGGGAAGCTTCGCAGCATATTCTCGGCCCAACTACCGCAGTGTCTCAAGACGAAAGTCTTTAATTCGTGTGTGTTGCCAGTGATGACTTACGGAACTGAGACGTGGCCGCTTACAATGGGCCTCATAAGAAGGCTCAATGTTACCCTAAGGGCAATGGAGAGGGCTATGCTCGGGGTTTCTCTGCGTGATCGAATTAGAAATGATGAGATCCGCAGGAGAACTAAGGTCACCGACATAGCCCGAAGAATTGCGAACCTCAAGTGGCAGTGGGCAGGCCACATTGCAAGGAGGACTGACGGCCGTTGGGGCGGAAAGGTCCTCGAGTGGCGGCCGCGTACCGGGAGACGCAGCGTTGGTAGGCCCCCCCACAAGGTGGACCGACGATCTGGTGAGGGTCGCGGGAAGCCAATGGATGCGGGCAGCGCAGGACCGATCGGTTTGGAGATCCCTGGGGGAGGCTTATGCCCAGCAGTGGGCGTCTCTCGGCTGAAATGATGATGATGATGATGATGTATTAAAGAGGCGATAGAACGGAATAAAGGTTCCAAAGTGTTCGCAAGGGAAGTGTCTATTGGGCAAAGCCAATTGACAAGCCTGAAGACTGAGGATGGCAGCTTAGTGTCGTCTAAGCCCGAGGTGACTAGGGAGGTCGAAAGGTTCTATGGAGAGTTATATAACACTACAACGAATCCCGCTATCAGTTCGGGTAAAGACCCAAGAGCCCGACTGATCCGACACTATACCGAAGATATCCGGGACGTCAGCCTGTACGAGATTAGGGTAACCCTCAAGCAACTTAAGAACAACAAGGCACCGGGGGAGGACGGAATTACTGCAGAGCTTCTGAAAGCGGGTGGTACACCGTTACTTAAAGTCCTTCAGAGGCTATTCAATTCCGTCATTCTCGAGGGTACAACGCCACAAACGTGGAGTGGAGGCCTGGTGGTGTTTTTCTTCAAAAAAGGCGACAAAACCTTATTGAAGAACTACAGACCCATCACGCTTTTGAGCCACGTTTACAAGTTGTTTTCGAGGGTTATCACGAATCGTCTCGCGCGCAGGTTTGACGACTTCCAGCCTCCCGAACAAGCCGGTTTCCGTAAAGGCTTTAGTACCGTAGACCACATACATACGCTGCGGCAGGTTATACATAAGACCGAGGAGTATAACCGGCCACTTTGCTTGGCGTTTGTGGACTACGAGAAGGCCTTCGATTCGATCGAACCATGGGCTTTGATTTAGTCTCTTCAGAGGTGCCACATTGACTATCGGTATATCGAAGTAATGAGATCTTTGTACGAGAGCGCCACCATGTCGGTCCATGTACAGAATCAGTATACGAAACCCATCCAACTGCAGAGAGGGGTAAGACAGGGAGATGTAATATATCCGAAACTGTTTAAAGTCAAAGTCAAAGTACTTTATTGCATCATGTTGTAACATAGAAGTTAACAATACTATGGAGAATCAAACATGACCCTGCAAGGGCACCGCAATATCATTACATTAAATTAAATTAAATCAAAATAATATCATTATAAAATTTATACATATAACTTATATTATTATTATAAATCAATGGCTATCATTTAAAAACTCTTGCAGCGAATAATAACATTTTTCTATGAGATATTCTTTTAACATTTGTTTACCGCTGCGTTGGGAGATGTTTTCAAACTGCTGGACTGGACAGGACTCGGCATCAACATTAACGGCGAGTACATCACTCATCTTCGGTTTGCCGATGATATAGTAGTCATGGCAGAATCCCTGGAGGAATTGAGCACAATGCTCGACGACCTCGACAGAACCTCCCGACAGGTGGGTCTGAAAATGAACATGGACAAGACAAATGTTATGTCTAATACCCATGTCGCACCTATACCAGTTACAGTTGGGAGTTCTGTTCTCGAAGTTGTTGACGAGTACGTCTACCTCGGACAAGTGGTCCAGCTGGGTAGGTATAACTTCGAGAAAGAGGTCAATCGACGAATCCAACTCGGATGGGCAGCGTTCGGGAAATTGCGTAAGATCTTCTCGTCCCAAATTCCTCTGTGCTTGAAGTCGAAAGTCTTCGACCAGTGTGTGTTGCCAGTGATGACATACGGCTGTGAAACAAGGTCGCTTACTAAGGGCCTTCTGTGCAAGTTCGCAGTCGCACAACGAGCTATGGAACGAGCTATGTTAGGTGTTTCTCTGCGAGAAAGAATCATAAATGAGGACATCCGTAAGAGAACCAAAGTCACTGACATAGCTCTTAAAATTAGCAAATTGAAGTGGCAGTGGGCAGGGCACATAGCACGCAGAACGGACGGCCGGTGGGGCGTTAAGGTTCTGGAGTGGCGACCACGTACCGAAAAGCGCAAAGTAAGACAGCCTCCTACTAGATGGACAGACGACCTGGTCAGGGTCGCGGGGAGCCGTTGGATGCAGGCTGCGCAAAACCATTTTATTTGGAGATCGATGGGGGAGTCTTTGTTCAGCTGTGGACATCATAAGCTGATATGATGATGATGATGAATTATATTTTTATCTCTAAGCGATTGTTTTAGTTAGTTTCTAAGCAAGTTAATGGATAAAACAGTTAAGTGTAAAAAAGTGTTAAGTCACTTTAAATAAATCCTTACCTTATTATAAAAGAGACTAGTTTTAATAACCTACTTATTTAATACTAACTTTGTGAGTGATGTATCATCCAAAATGCCAGCAAAACAGCAGTTGAGCCACTTTGTAAGTGGCAACACTTCCAAGGCATTCACCTCCAGAAGATGACTGTAACAAGCACATACAATATTTTTGTAAGTGGTAACACTTTCAAGGCATTCACCTCTACAATATGACTGTAGCAAGCATGTACAAAATTTTGTAAGTGGTAACACTTCCAAGGCATTCACCCATCATTCACCTCTACAAAATGACTGTAACAAGCATGTACAATATTTTTTAGTGGTAACACTTTCAAGGCATTCACCCATCATTCACCTCTTTAAGATGACTGTAACAAGTGTGTACAATATTTTGTTAGTGGTAACACTTTCAATTCAAGGCATTCACCTCTAGAAGATGACTGTAACAAGCACATAAAATATTTTTAGAAGATTCAACAATAACAGAACATGTAACAAACAATACATACTATTATTATAAATGTGAAAGTAACTCTGTGTTGTCTGTCTGTTACCCTATTTAAATAACAATTGGTATGAAGATTGATACCAGCCCTGGGAAGGACAATCATAGGACACTTATGTGAGCGATAACCTACATTATGCAGGCAGTGCCTTCCCTATTTTAACTAAATTTACCTAAATAATATATAAATCTTACTTATATAGTTCCCCATCTTCTTTTTCCAGCATGCTCTGAAATGCCTCCTTAAGCTTTGGCATGTCCTTTTGCATCTGCCGGACAATTTCTGTCAGACTCTTGGCTAACCAGTAAATGTCTACTTCATCTTCATATAGCTCTAAGAGAGTTTCAGCTATTGGCACGAATGTGTCTGCTGACTGGAATGGAAAAGCTATATTATGACTTGTATATTTTGTTATCAAATGTAGAAATGTAGTAATGTAATGAAGTAGAAAAATATCTAAATATGTTGTTTTTGGTTAAGATATTTTTATTTATTTAATATTTTATTAAATGGGGATTATAACAGTTTACAATGCAGCCAACATAATTTTCTCAATCTTATGTAAGTAAGAGACAAAAGCAATAGTAGATTGAATAGCTAGTTCTACTACAGCCATGTTTATAAAAGCATATATCCAATAACAATTGACTGTAAGAGAGGGATAAACTATTATTTTATCAACATTTTTATGGGCAGTGAACAGCTATAGTCATCATACTGTAAAACTTAAATGATGTCTCGACCCAGTCATATTAATCAACATACAGAATAGTTAGTCTCCCTAAAGATTGGTGGTTCTGTCTCCTCATTATCTAGGAGCCACATCTGCAGCAATATTTGAGTCCGTGGGGCCTTCATGTCAATCATTTCTAGCATCTCTATAGCATATAAAAGATCATTGTACTGGTCTGTACGCTGCTCCATTACAAAATGGTGTGAATCTGGATATACTGGCAAGATATCTGCAAGGAAATGGTTTAAAATACAGCATAGGCACAACAGTATCTAAGTTCTTATCATGAAATGAGAAGTAGTAAGAAGCATATCAGCCAGACACATTTTGTGAGTTATAGGTAGTTGGTCTATTTTTTCAAAACTAAGTCATTTCTTTACATTCATAGTACGCGGTTATCATAGTCGGTTTACTTTCCACTCAAATACAATCGATACAAGTATTACAATAACCTACCCAACAACACTTTCCAAACTAGATTCCTGTAAGCGGCAGGTACTGTGAACCTTAAGCAGAACTGTTTCAGTTTCACCTTGTCCCATGGTTTCTCCTTTAATAGTATTTCCAAGGATTTCTTTTCCTCGACACCCCGGCATCCGACTTTTTCGTAATACGACGAGCGAAAATTACGCTCATCTGTCATTTTGGTAGTGCTGTGTGATTTTTTAAATATTTAGAGTAATTATACGCATCTACAATGTGAATAAGGAATTAAGGAGGAGATTAGATTTTCATTTCGCTTAAAACAAACAAAAAGAAACACGGTTAAAGCAAACGCAGCAAACACAGGATCAGATAATATTATGCAGCAAACCAAAACAGTTGACTTCTGACATTGACAATTAGGCTGCGGTCCGAAAATCACAAAAGTAACTATCAGCGATATTAGCGCGCTCAAATACGTCCCGAAATACTGTCAGCGCGCTAACATTAGCCGGGAGTGGGGAACCGCGTGACGTCATCGATGAAATCATAGATCATAGCACACTTACAGCGCCAATGCTCTCGAGGGAAATCACTGTGAGCGAACTGTCAAACTGTGGTTTGTTTATTTATTTTAGGTTATTTATTGTAAGCGGAATTGTTGGTGTCCAGCACGTTGGACAAAAGAGAAGTTGTATTGTGATTATGAATTCACAAACACAAAAGTAGGTATTCAGATCACACTGCTTTAGACTCGAATACTCAAATACAATAGTATTGATATGTGCATTTAAAAGGTTGACATGCTAAAACTTCGGTCCGAAATTGTTAGTACGCTAAAAGCTCTGTGAGCACTTTTATCGCCCATTTTATTTCTAACCGGGCGATTATAATCATTAGCGCTGTGAGCGCTGTAATCTGTTTCGGATAGCCTAAAATTAATTGGAGCTACCTTACGGTCCATAATACGCAAACAATGCATACGTTACAAACAGGGGAAACGCCTTGGGCCGAATTTTGCGTTCAATAAATTCAGACCATACACTTTCGCTCATCCGTGTGTACTCCTGTTAATTACCCTAACAAAAAACATTTCTGAGATTTTAAGTTTTAATCAAAGAGTAAATTTTCGAAGTATTTGTAGCAAATAAAGTACGAGTATGTTAACATGTTTTTTTACAACATTTTTACAAAGTCAAGTCATAAACTAAAATTGGACATTAGCGCACACACTGCACTACCTTTTTTTCGTGAGCAGCGTTAGCACGGCTTCATGACGTCACAATAATTTCGTTGGCATGAATACGTTCAATTCGGTTCGTTCGTTTGTAAGAGGTAAGAGCGCTATGTGCGCAAATGGTTCATTGTTATTTGACAGATAACTCCGGCTCCGTGGTTGCATTCCGTTTTGATCGAACCTCAGGATCTTATTGTTCTGAGCTCAGGCCTAGACAAGATGCCATTTGACAATCGCTACCGCTATCGCTAAATGGAAAATGTATGGAATTTGACATTTACAATCGACAGTCAATCGAGAGCTTATGTCAAATCCTATACATTTTCCGCTTAGTTCCGCTCACCCATCGATCTCCAAATAAAACGGTTTTGCGCAGCCTGCATCCAACGGCTCCCCGCGACCCTGACCAGGTTGTCTGTCCATCTAGTGAGAGGCCGTCCTACTTTGCGCTTTCCGGTACGTGGTCGCCACTCCAGAACCTTAACGCCCCACCGTCCTTTCTGCGTGCTATGTGCCCTTCCCACTGCCACTTCAATTTGCTAATCCTAAGAGCTATGTCAGTGACTTTGGTTCTCTTACAGATGTCCTCATTTCTGATTCTATCTTGCAGAGAAACACCTAACATAGCTCGTTCCATACCTCGCTGCGAACTTGCACAGAAGGCCCTTAGTGAGCGACCTTGTTTCACAGCCGTATGTCATCACTGGCAACACACACTGGTCGAAGACTTTCGACTTGGGATATCCCTGTGAAATTCTTCTAGTCTATCTGACTTTAGACATACTCTTTCTAATCTGTGATCTGATTTGCGTTTATGAGCTAACGTCCACCCTACAATGTCGAAATCGAAATGTACTATTTAAACATCCGAAACGAGTATTTTTACAAATACCTACGATTCGGTTAAGTTGGGGCAGTGCTTTCAAATAATATTTGTGTCTCTGTCCACCAATGAGGAAGGATTATTTTTTCGTCATAGCTGTCCACCCGCGGGGGACAAGCAGGGGGTGGACAGCGGGAATAATCGCGATATTCGCGCTCACAACGTTGGTACAGTCGACAGCACATCAAGCATTACAGTTTGACTTTGAGACGTAATTTGTAATTAAATACATAGTAATTAAAATAGAATAAAACTAGAAAAATTTCACGTCCTGAGGCAGGAATCGAACCTGCGACCTTTCGCTATCCGGGCGACTGCTCTGACCACTGAGCCACCCAGGACTTGGGATATCCCTGTGAAATTCTTCTAGCCTATCTGTATTTGCGTTCATGAGCTAACGTCCACCCTACAATGTCGAAATATTCTATTTCAACATCCGAAACGAGTATTTTTACAAATACCGACGAATCGGTTAAGTTGGGGCAGTGCTTTCAAATATTCTTAATTTTTGATTTTAACATTATTCTAAATGTTTGAAAAATTACTTAGTAATTAAAATAGAATAAAACTAGAAAAATTTCACGTCCTGAGGCAGGAATCGAACCTGCGACCTTTCGCTATCCGGGCGACTGCTCTGACCACTGAGCCACCCAGGACTTGGGATATCCCTGTGAAATTCTTCTAGCCTATCTGTATTTGCGTTCATGAGCTAACGTCCACCCTACAATGTCGAAATATTCTATTTCAACATCCGAAACGAGTATTTTTACAAATACCGACGAATCGGTCACAGGGATATCCCAAGTCCTGGGTGGCTCAGTGGTCAGAGCAGTCGCCCGGATAGCGAAAGGTCGCAGGTTCGATTCCTGCCTCAGGACGTGAAATTTTTCTAGTTTTATTCTATTTTAATTACTAAGTAATTTTTCAAACATTTAGAATAATGTTAAAATCAAAAATTAAGAATTAAATACATAATTTAAAACAAAACACATAACATTACACACAAAAATACGTTATACATATTTTTTTAGTTCGCAATAAAGAATTTGATTTGATTTGTTTTAATTTAAATTTATATTTAATTGAAATTAGTTATTTATTATATTTTTAATTCGTTATTCACCCGTGTGTTATCAAGGAGGTAGGATACTTACGTTTTATTAGCGTGGCGTATTGTTTAGGTGGGTAGGTACTGAACAGAATTAATTTAGCGTAATTCCTATAACGTATATTTACAGATAGAAACCAACCGTATCCTTTTTACATATAATGAATGCAAGTATTCTTACTTAGAAATTGCTAAAATAAATTCCGGGGTATGAATAGCACTGAACTGAAAATTAAAGTTTTTAGCACTGAACCAGAATGAAGACTTTGTCTTAATTTGGTAGGTATAATAATAATAAAAAAATATGTGTCAATTAATGTTGTTTTTGAAACTAACAACATAATTTAGTGAAATTATATACAATTTTAGCGTCATTTTCAAATTTTATTTTCTATATTCGATCCAGTTGACAACCCGTTACTATGGAAATAAACAAAGTTGAAATATTTTGTGTTCACTAAGTACTTTGTGTTGTTTTGATCTCAGAATAAGGTTTTGATATTACAAGAATAGGCTTCAAATATTTATATTAATCGTTCATATTAATCATGGAGGTACCCGAGTCCTCGACAAATAGTGATCCAGCATATATCGAGAAAAAGCGAAAGGAACTTGAAGTTTTTTTCAAAGATGCAAAATTTTCACAAGATGTTATTAACAAAGTGATCGAAAATGAACTCAAACCATTAACAGAACATCAGCAAAGACCTTACATTGCGGCGTCTAGTCCAGGTGAAACAAAATCTGAGTATGAAGTTATGACAGGCCAACCATTTACAAAAATCGAAGATTGCGATAGACCATTGTCTGTTCAAGAAATCAAAGAAAAGCTGAAGGGGAACCCTATAATCGCTGAGAAAGCAAAGCAAATACAAATCGTTACAGGTACAGAAGACCAACAAATATGTATTCCTTTGGACCAAATTAATATAGCGAGTTATAAAGAAATGAGAACAGAATTAGATTCAGCGGAAGGTAATATTGAAAAGCTAAATAAAATATCTTATAAAAATATGCAGGCTTTAATGAACTCTGTAATTGAGTATGAAATCAAACCACTAATAAACGTGAATAAATATGGCGAAGCAGAACGAGAAACTGGAGAAAGTAATGAAAAAGAGTTAGAAGCTATTGAGGATGTAGTTAGTCAATACACTGACAAATCTTACGAAACAAGGTTTCAAGAAACAAAGGATATGCTGTCAAAACTGGCCGATAAACATGACAGCCCGCAAATGTGCACTCCAACAAGTACAAAAATAAATCAAGTAAATGTAGATCCTGTCTTGAAGGCATCATCCGTTCAATTCATAAAAGGCCATGTTAGAAAGACTGCTTACGAAGAAATTAAAGAAAATTATGAAATTAATGAAGCTATGAATATTTCCTTGAAAGATAATCCAGTGATCCCCGATTTAAGCGGTAGGATAAAAAATCACCTCAAAGCAGGTTGTGATTATATAAAAAAAGATAGACTGGAATCAGTGACATGCAATAAAGTTGTTCCTAAAAGTATGGAAATGAAATTGAAAGAAACTGAACAAACACTGCGAGATATAAATTCAGTTTTGACTAATAAAAACGATAAACAAGCTGCCGGAGATAATACTGAAAAGCTTCATGATGAGCCTACTGTAAATGACAGGAATGATAATCAGAACATACTACAGACTCCACAAAAATTCGATCAAAGTATGGAGCAGACATTACAAACTGCTTTAGAAGGCATATTTGAAGTAAGTTGCAATGAAAATCAAGACAACAAAGATATGGAAATTCAAGAAATGAAAACTCTTGCGCGAAATATTGTGGAAGGAGCTGAAAACCTAAGCACATTGATTCAGGAAGATATTACTAACAAATTGAATAGTATGAATGAACTTTTAAACGACGTTAATGAAGCTTTAGAAAATTCTAAAAAGTCAAACATTGTTTATCAGAAGCTCAAAGAAGATCAAGAGGTGTTGATGCAAGAACGATCTATTAAAACTGATGTTGTCAAAGAAGAAGAGGCAGAAAAGAAAGAAAACATTGCAGAAAACACTACAGCAAGCGTTAGTTCGGTTACTGATGCCCATATTGACGATATACATACCGCAATAAATAAGCTGAACGCCGAATTGAAATGCCACGAAAACAGAATTAATCAAAGTAAAGCTGATTATGAAAAACGTAACACAGAATGTAAAGTATTCATAAAAGAAGTTGATGAAATATTGCAAAAGTCTCAAATTATTTTACACCCTATGAAAGAATCTAGCGATGATTTAAAGAACATAAGCTTACATAATAAACCAAACAATCCAGCCAAAGAAGCCGAACTACGAAAAGATGAAAAGGTTAGGAAAGAGTTGTGGGATGTTGAATTTAATTACAAAGACGACAGAAATAAAAGACTAGCTGAGTTTAAGCAACGTGAGCTGGAACGAAATAAACGTATTAATGATTTACTTTACGATATTAAAGACAAGATGAAAGATAATAAAGAAGTATTGAAACTTGCTAATAATATGCTACGTACAGAAGAGAATGGAAAAAAGACTCTCATAGAAAATACAAGTAATACAAAGATATGCGAGATCTCAAAAACTTCAATTGATTCTAAAGCTCAGGGTGATTATGCTAGAGATGATGATAAACAGAAATCAATCACAGAAGAATCATCTTCTAAAGTAGATAATAAAGGTACGGCAAAAAAATAAGTTCTAATTCTAAAGTATATCTTTATAAATACAAAATCACTTTAATTTTACTTTCAGTGATTCAGTTGTCAGAAGAAGAAATAAAGAGACTAGACATAGAAAAGGCAAAGCAGAAAACAGCAGAAAAAGAAAAACAGCGACAGAAGGAATTTCCGCTTAAAGTGGAGAAAGAATGGGAAGAAATGAATAAGGGACCACGGATGACAAAGGAGTTCATAAAAAATCATTGTAGACAGCATAAGTTGTATTGCACGCCATATTTAAATGACATACTATATCTGCATTTCAAGGTAATATTTAGGAATAGTGAGAGTTGTATTTAATTTTTTTTGCTGTTTGTATCATCCATTGTAAAACCGATTCGAGTTTCCAAAATATTACCCAATGGATCATCGCCTGTTTAGCGACAATCTTTTTCCTTGTAGCTCAAGACGATAGTTCAAGCTTTGTTTATTTGTATTTTTCATAAATGATTTAACATCTGGACCAAAAAACGAAAATGCTAATTAAATTAAATTATTTTCAAAATATATTGCAGGGGTTTTCCAAAATCGAGAACCTTGAAGAATACACAGGCCTGAAATGCATCTTCTTAGAAAACAATGGCATTCAGCGGATTGAGGGTTTGGATACGTTGGCCCAGTTAAAATGCCTTTATTTGCATTACAACGTGGTCAGAAAGATCGAGAATCTTGGCGGATGCCCGCTTCTAGACACGCTCAACTTGGACCATAACTTTGTTACAAAAATTGAGAATTTGGAGGTGGTGCCAGATTTACACACCTTAAGTATCGCTCATAATATGCTGACGACTGTTGGTGAGATCATTACACATAACACTAAAAAGCAATATTTCTCTCAAACTTTTTGAGAATTCGGTTAACTTGAAATTTCAGAGGATTTGGCACATCTCAAGTTATGCAGAAATCTGTCGGTTCTGGATCTTTCTTACAACAGACTCGAAGACCCTTTGATTATTGACGTTTTGGCAGACATGACCATTTTGAAAGGTACTAAATAAATAAAGTAAATACGGTTAGTATTTTTAAAATGATCAATAGACAAAAGTGATAAAACACACATATAGCCATTAATAATCATAATAGTTTTTTTTTTTTATACAACTAGATGACAAACAAGCTGACGGCCCACCTGATGGTAAGCGGTTACCGCCGCCTATAGACACCTGCAATAACAAGGAAAAATCACTTGATATTGCAGGTGCGTTGTCATCCTGGGGCCTAAGATGAAATGCCGTCCATGCCCAGAAATTACACTGGCTACCTTTCCCTTCAATCCGAAACACAGCGAACTATTTCACGGCTGAAATGTGATAATGAAAGTTATGATAATTAACATTTAAACTTTGTCAAATTATATTCAAATTAACGTGAAGTGAAATATTTCAAATTATCATCGCCCTCTCCAGTTTTAGTCCTTACTGGAAACCCTGTGGTTCGACAAATCCCAGCGTACCGCAAAACCCTGACCCTCCGTCTCAAGGAGCTGCTAAACCTGGACAACCGACCCGTGTTCCCAAGAGACAGGGCCTGTGCTGAAGCTTGGCAGCGAGGAGGAGTGCAGGAAGAAATCGCTGAGAGAAGACGGTTAGTAGTATTAAATTTAAATTGCGTACCACTACCACGACATATGGGAATGCGTGGAGAAGTATAATAAGGAAGACAATAAATATGACTGAACTAAGATTAAAAAGATAAAAAACTGCAGTGTGTGAGGTGCAGCGTGTTACTTTAAAAGCTATTTGTTAGTCACTAACTTAATACAATTACAGTCGGATAGCAAAAGATCAAGAGAAAGTGATGCAGAGTGTACGTTATCTGATCAACATGCGCGATGAGAAGAAAGTGCTGCGAGAAGCGAGGGAGCAGGAGGAAAGAGAAAAACTAGGACTTCCACCGAAGGTAAGAGATGCAAGTTTATGACGAGTGACCAGTAAAACCTAAATAATTTAATACCTTACGTGTATGTAAGAACCAGGGGTGTTACGGATACTTGCATCCTCAACCGCAAATGCGGAATATTCGCATTGATTCAGACATCTTCATCAGCAATTCGGCGCCCGTAAAAGCAACAGCTGTAACACGTCAACATGTAGTGGGCACTGGTGCCAGAGTAGCGCGTGCCTACCGCGTGTTTGCTAATTGCATCTTCGCTCGTTAATTGACCAATAAGGAGGCGCAGATTGGTGACAAGATCTTACAGATATTATGTACTAAAATTGAACTATCATTAAAAATATTGAAATCCACATCAGCTACCGCTGATGTGAACCTCTAATAAGCCGCATCCACATCCAGGGATGTTAAAATTATTCCATCCGCAACAACCCTGGTGCAGCACATAGTTTAAAATCAGAAGTAAATAATCATAAACATAATTTTCATTTAGAGGAGCTCGGTGGCGTAGTGGTTTGAGCGCTCTAGTTTCGATCATGAAAACAAAGCAACTTTCGCCATGGTTGGTCCCTGGATGGGTCAATCAAATTTATAATCTTGAACTCCTCCGTGCTTTGGAAGGCACGTTAAGCCATTGGTCCCGGTTGTTATTGCAACCGCTTTAACCCATCAACCCGCATTGGGCCAGCGTCGTCGTGTTATGGCCCAAACTTCTCATGTGTTGCTACCACGTAGGAAGGCCTGTGCCCAGCAGTGGGACGTATATAGGCTGGTGATGATGATGATGATAATTTTCAGGAAGAGACACAAGATGAAGAGACTAAAATTGGAAATACTTACAAACCTGCAAGTTTACTAGAAATTGAAGGTCCATCCACTTTGGAAGAAAAGTTTGGTCCTGTTGAAGTTAAGACCAAGAACGGAATAGCGGAAGATATGCTTACTGGTTCTGAAGCCGAAGATTCTACTAGTGAAGATTCAAGCGACGACAGCAGTGAAGGTGATATAATTAAGGCAGAAGGCGAGTCTATTGTTATAAATATTTTGTCAAAAAAATACAGTCGCATCTAAAAAGATGTAGTACTTATACATTTAAGACTTCGAAATATGTATACAATACCATAAGGCTACTGCAATAGAGACCGTACTTTAACTAGTATCTAATCTGTGTCCGTACTAACATTCTTTTAAGCTTTGTGCGTGTACATCTTGTCACACGTGACTGTAAAATAAAGATTAGACTAAACACAAAACAATTTTCAAGTGTTGAAGGCATTCATAGAATAATAATTTAAGTACCTAATGCTTTCAGAACCATCAACTAGCAAAATAGAGTGGTCTCAAATTAAGCACGGTAAGCGACTTGTCCAAGAAGTCAGGGAGGAGACGCAGATGGCAAGTCAAGAGCTCAACGACTATTGGTATGGCTACAGGGGCAATATGAAGCCGAATACTGAACCAAAGTGAGTAATGAATGACATCTTTCATTTTTAACCCGCGACGAAAAAAGAGTGGTGTTATTATGTTATGGTTTCTTTAGAACCTCTAAACAGATGAATCTCTACCACCACTAGGATATTACACTATGCAGTATATTATTACAGATTATGCAGCTCAATGTAGAGATAATTATTATCATGTCTTCGTATAGGAAAATCTAGACTTTTGGGGTGCGGTGTATCTTGGAAATATACAGAGTTTTTTTAATTGTTCTTATTTATTTTACTTTATCCAGTAAAAAGTGGATGAGAATGAATATTTTTATTTCAATATATTGAAATTTTTGTTACAGTAAATTCGTTACAGATTTCCAATCTGTCAACAACTTGCTGTTCAATCAGCCTCCACACACCGATAGAAAGAATATCACTCATGCTCTGGAAGGTAACAGTCAATATGTCTATATAATGCACTTCCTAATTATAAGTAATTTTTATAATGTACAGTCGTAATAGAGGCGGCTTTCGTAGTGCAGAACAATATTTATTTAAAAATATTTCAGAGTCAAGACAATCACAAAAAGAAGCTAAAATAGTAGAGTTAGAAGACGACAAAGAAAAAATAAATAAAGATGATGCTAAAGCGAAACCACTTGTCGAAATCATTGATGATAATAAACCAGCTGTTAAAGAAAGTGAACAGCAAATAGATGAGAACAAACAAGACTGTAGCAGGAGTGTTTTAGTTGATCATGAACAAAAACTGATAATTAAAAAAGCAACTCCAGATAAAAGTACAGGAAATGGTATTTATGAAGATTATTCCAGTAAACTTTCTCAGACACCTAAAACCAGCAATGCTTTGAAGGAAATTATAATAGAAGAAATAAAACGTGGTGATTCGGAAAGTGGTTATATTGCAGGCAGGCCTGTGGATAGTGATGAGAATAAGAGTGAAATATCTGATGTTAAAGGGAAAGAAAAATCTACTGAAAATAAGAACGACGTCTCTAATGAATCAAGCAACATTGATACAAATTCAGTAAATAGAAGACAGAGCGGTTAGTGTTTCTTTGTTTCAATACTATAAAATAGGAAACATGGAACATTTCATTCAACTTCTTTCATATTTACTCCCATTGTGTTTTTATCATAGAACTCTACAAAGCCATTAATAACATTTTCAAAGCAATACTTAATTAATGACCTAATGACTTATAATAAATGACTTATAGTTCAACAAAGTGGAGGCGAAGGAGTAGCTCTGATCAACTACATGCATCGTATGACTACTAATGAGGAATGTGATGATGAAGATCTGAAGCCCAGTGCTGAGGACGTAGAAATATTTGCAGAACTAGAGCGAGAACAAGAGGAGAGACAAGCTAGGATTGATCGAGGCGAACCAGCCGTGGACCCTATGGTATAATGGCAATACTTTCACAATATCGTTATTGACAATTTTATTTAAATATTTAGAAAGAAAATATTTATTTAGTAACACACAAAGTAACAATAGAAGTCTTTAAATATAATACACACCTTTAATCCTTCATTAGTAGATGGTAGTTGTAAATAAATATGCCCAATTGACGAAGAAGTTAATTGCTAATGTTTATTCTAAAGTCAGTTATATTGATAAGTTCGAACACCTTCATTAACAACGAAATAACTTTGTGCAGAAAAATGCCAATAAAATTGTAATTATTCTGCAGAAATTATACGACAAAAGCACAATGGAGGCATTTTACAAGGATGAAGACAGGGTTCCAGCTCACGATGTTAAAGATAAGACCAAGTACACGACGTATAAACATGATAACGCATTCGACAGGGTAGCTATCAGCCAACTCACTGGTGGCGAAAGACCTGGTGAGTTAAAACTTTGAGCGGGGAGATTTTTGAAATTATCTGGATTTATGGAATCATTTTTTCTCTTGCTTGTGAAACAAGAATATAAAATCCGATATTTAAAAAATATCGAGATTTTTCATCCCCTAAATATTCTTGATTTGACAAAAACAAATTAAAAATGTGCTGTATTGAAAGCTTATACTGCCGATTTTATTATTACAGATGAGAACAAAGTGAGGCTAACTTATGTACCAGGTGCAGTGTTATTCCAGTATGTGGATGGTCAGAAGTCAAACGCTGATATCGAATACGAAATTGGAGAAGAGAAGATTGACTCTGGACGTGAGTTAATAATGTCAAGATTATTATTTATCTAGCGAAACATAATACCTATTTAAATGTGGAGTATTCATAATGACTGATTTGCTTTGTTCGAAAATTGATGGACACAAAACCTAGATATTAGGTTTTTTTTATATTTTTTTCATGTATCATTAGTTTTACCTAAAGCATAGTTTTAAAATCACACACTTTGTAGCTTCTTCAGGCGAGACCGACTCAATAATTGTCTCTAGCGATACAAATACTACATCAGAGGAAGATATCCCGGATATCAAGCTTAAAACTGGCGCCAAATCTAAAAGACCTGCTACTGCGTATACAAAAAAGACTGATGTTAAAACAAATGATATAACTAAAAAAGAAAATGAAAATGAGAAAAGTAAAATAAACGACGATTCTCAGCCTATAAAAGATACCAAACAAAAACATTCACACGATAAATTACCAACTAAAGAAATGAAAACTTGTGAAGACAATAATTCCAACAACACGAATAAAAATGAAGAAGACCAAACGAATTATTCAAAAATCAAGGTTAATTCTACAAGTAAAGGTTCCCCCCCGCCTGTCGCTTCAACAAGTACAGTGACTAGAGATGTGAATGCTAACGCAAACGTAGGAAGTGGTGACATTGAAGGACTTACGAAGGACAGGAAAGGTACTTGAGAAAAAATATGTTGATACGAGAAGAGCCCAAATGACTACACTCGCGTATTAAAAAAACTATTCAGCCTGATCCTGTGGGCGTATTTGTTAACTTATTTTGCAGTCTAACGTGATGATCACTTATTGCAAATCAATTGCTTCTAGCAAGAAATGACTTGCACAGTCTAAAGAGCACTATGATTTATTTGTATGCTACAGACAGGTGATTAGAACTTTAGACTTTACAAAATAATTTAGCAAAAAAAAACCGTTAAGACTTCAGTATTTATTAACATGATCCTAAGATAGATTAAACCATTAATTGATTGACTATTCCGAGTGTGCTAGGTATTGTCCTACAAGGTAGGAAGAGTAGTAAAAACATATGTTTGACGGGAACTTGACAAATTTATTATTTGTATGAGAACCTATTTTAATGTGTCAGTCTAAAAAATACAACTTAGCACTGCATTTTCAGATCAAGATCAATCCAATAATCACGCAGCATCACCGTCCTATGAAACAATGTTAAATGTGAACCGCGAGGAAGCGAAACAGTCCATCATTGACACCATCAATTCATATGAAGATGAAAGATATCCATCACAAGGTATAACTGAGAAACAGACGATGAAGTAGAAACTTTTAACAATGGGCCTGATAATCTCAGTACATTTCTTTCATCCGTCCAATAATTAGTCTCAGATATCTTATTTTAAGTAATTAGGGAATTCAGATTGTTGCTATACTTTGCTCATAGATATTGAGGGAAAGAGATGTATACATTTAAATAAAGATTATAAGGCCCATTATGAATCTCATAAATCATCGATGTATGAGACATTTTTCTTGTCCATTATTCTAGGTGTCGACTACTCAGACATGGCTTCCAATTCTCGTATTGAGCAATCTGTCGCATCCGAGATATTGCATCGTACATTACAATACGAGGAGAAAGAGTATTACAGGCAATACGACGTCATGACCAGCCAGGCAGGCAATATTGATAACAAAACTAATGCCATTATAGAACAGCTGACTGACTCTATGGAGAATGAGTATTCGGTAAGTTCCTTAAACGAACACGTCTGATACAAGCTCTCAAAAAATTTGTAGCGTGCTGTGTAAAGCTCAATATTTTAGTAAACATTAAATATTAGAAAAACTCTTCAAATTGCGATAATAGATTTTTAGAGTAGGGGCTTAGGGTTTTATTTTAAGCCTTAACAGTCAATATTTCATATTTTTCAGCTGCCCGAAGTTTCCCGGATATTAGAAGCTCACATGGAAGCAGCAGAACAAAGATGGCGGGCTGGCAATTTCACCAGTTACATATCAGTCAGCCCAACTGAATCTATAGTCGATGTCGAGGAAGCGGAATCTACGTTGATACCAAGCCATGACACTTCATTAGAAGATACGTTAACAGAAGACTCTCTTACTAATATGCAAGTTATCACTGAAGTCGATGATTCGGGCATAGGGAGGTCTATGGTCGAAGATGATGATAATGATGGTAGTAAAAATAATGAACTTGATGAGAGAAAACAAGATCGAACGTCTGATGTTGATAAAGACGGCGCTAAGGATGAAGCTATAAAGGAAGAGGAATCAGTTTTTAATGAGTCTAATGAAGTATTCGAGGATTGTCAGGATGTTTTAGACGATAACGGTAACACAGCTACAGCTATGGCTGAAACTACACAGAATTTAGATTTAACAAGCCAGATCTATTCTTTAGAAATGAAATTAGCGCTTGGTCTCGATAAGGAAGCATAGATGCCTAATTCACATTCTTTGTACAAAGTTCCTCACGATGCAGCCAAAGAAACATCACTGTTTTGAAATGAAAAGAATAAGATCTTTTGACAAATTTAACAAGTTAACGCACATCACGGTTTACATATTAGGATCAAAACAAATATTTGTAGCTGTGTAGTGTTACTATTAGAGAAGTAATATAGCTGCATGTTAAGTACGTAATTGTATGGGACTAAGTCTTACATAAAACATCTTTATATAATAATAATTCACATTGGTCACTATGAACGCGAGATGTGTATTTTTCGGTTCAAAGATTTTAATTATTTTTATTTTATTTTTCATAGAAAGAGAAAACAATAATTATGTTTTGATATGGTCAAGTTATAGACTTTACAACTTTATTTTTATTATTGAAAATATTTGTTAAATATGAGCAACCAAAGAATGCAATATTCTTAGCATTATTACTCCAAGATATAGTTCGCCTATAAAATTATTTATAGAGATAGATCTGTTTTTCAAATATCTAAGAACCAATATTTAGAATGCTAAAGAGCTTTGGTGAGAATTACTAAATGTTTCTAAGTTGAGCTGTTACTAAATAATTTAGGTTTTATTTAAAGCTAGAATAATAAAAAACAAGTTTTAACAAATTATAATATATTTGAATGTAACTAAAATACATTGATTTATTGCACCTATTATAATAATTATAATATAAACAATAATTAAACATCTATATAAAAATATGTTTCTTTCTCTTAGTAGTTAGGGACAAAAATAATTTATAGATTAGTCTAACTACACGAGACGGTGCGGCACCGCTGAGACTTTCAGTATTGCCTAATGTATTTTAATAGTATTCCAACAATGACCATTTAGCAGAATGCCCATTCCCATAACGACCACTTCCTAATGTTAAACATAAAATTATATTTCATTTATTACTTTTTTCATTACATTCCTTAAGTAGAAAGCAACTTTCAAAATAACGTTCATCAGTTTTTTCAGTCATTCACTCATTCACTGTTTGTTATGGGAAGTGGTCATTCTGGGAAGTAGGCTTTGCGGGAAGTGGCCGTTATAGGAAGAGATCGAATTGGGAAATAGTCATTTTTAGTATTAGTGGTCTTTCTCGTCACTCAACTTATTGTAGTTTAATTTTGTTTAATAATTAGTAGTTTTAACCTATGTCTTAGATCTAGTGTCACGCCTTCCCGTATAGTTAGATCATTACAAACATCTGGATGTGATGGTAGGACAAATTCATAGTTTGGGTGAAGTCATTATGATATTATAATCGCCCTTATTTCTATTTATTTTTATTTACACCCAGTTTTTTTTGTGGACCAACTATGTACCTATACACAAATAATTGTGGCATTACGAATGTTTTTTTAAAAATCGTATCCATAAGCAAAAACTAAAGGTATTGTCATGAAAAAAATAACATTGACTTGTTTTACCTCCCAATAGTTTTGAAACATAATCACGTTGCATTATACGCATAAAAAGTTTTATAAAAGTTTTCGTAATAGAAAATTCAACCTGAAGTTCAAATATGATGTTTTTTTAAGGTAAATTTTCTAAAAAATCGCTGCGAAAACTTAAGTTGCCCAGTGCTTCCCACCAGAGGCCGTAGTAACGTTTGCGAAACGTTACAATCACGTTTGCGTCTAATGTCCAAAGGTACACCAGCACCTCTATCGTGATGTATTGCAAGTTGCTTTTTAATATGGAATCCATATGACGAGGTAGTTAGGTTACCTACTCGTAAGAGTCGCACTAGGGCCCAGATTGCACAGGCAAGTCGGAGTGGTGTGAATTGTTCTGGATCGGCCACCAACACCGATTTGGATTCTGACTACACCAAAAAAATGTAGCGATATTGTCGAAATTTGTCGCCCAAATATCTGCGTTTGTCGTGGTATATTTTCGAGATATTGAGGTGGCCAATCTAGAACGAATGCGTCCTGACTGGGCCACCAATTTACCCCTATAACTTTTAAACTACGGCTCGACATAAGCTGATGTTTGACGAATAATCGCGACATTTTTGAGATAAAACAGATTTTTGCTAGGTGATATAGTTTTCGAGATATTGAGGTGGCCGATCTGGGGCGAATGCGTTCCGGCTGGGCCACCAATATATCCCTATAACTTTTAAGCTGTGGTCCGACAAATTACGACGAAATCGCGACATTTCTTTGGTGTAGTCAGACTCCAAATCGGTCTTGGTGGCCAATCCAGAACGATTCACACGTCGGAGTGACAATGCACCGGCACATAACATAGGGGGGCTTCTTACAGTCCTACATTTCACATATGACGGGACCTTTTTACGGGTCACACTGCCCTGCCGACAAGCGGTTGCAATGTCAACTAAGCTAGCTCGCAGCCGACAGAAAGAAGAAAGGTGCATCGCTGAGGGGTTTAGTGGGTAATCCCCCCACCCCTCACTCCCCTCAGAGAGAGAGTGGATAGGTTGGTAGAGCTTCCTCTCAGCGCAAAAAAGGGCCATTGAAGTCAAATGGATCGTATGCATGTGTAAGACCGGGACTAGAGGGAATACAAATTGTACCTGCGTCTACCACCAGTTCATTATTAAGAGGGTACCTCGCCAATTTAATGAGCGATAAATCGTTCGACATAAAAAGTCTAAGATGATACATCTGATTCCCTTCTGTTTTATAAGCAACGGACTAATATTTAAAACCCATATTAATTTTATTACAAAAGCAAAAAATGTTGAAAACGTTCTCAATTTGTTTAACCCCTTTAGTTCTCTCGTAAATATTTTATTTGCGATTTTTTATTGGTAACACGCGCTATCTTGTTATCTTTTTCCTATTACATATTGCGAGAAAGAGATACGCTGTACTTTAATTTAGATTATGAGTGTGTCTTCAGAGTTAGGCCTAGTGTTGTCCTTTTTCCTCACGATGAGAAGTCATAACACTGTCCCTCTCGTCTGAAACGTCCTAAGTGGGAAACACCGGAGCGTTTATGCACAAATCAGACCGATAAACATTTAATATAAATGTGCTTGCGTAAAATTAAGATAATTGTTATTAAATAATAATTGAATAAATAAACCATATCCTATCTACCTTTCTAACTTATACTTAAAAACATAAATAGGTAAATAACATTAAAATTAACCAATTCGTTATTCAAAATTTGGCCACGAATTATTCTTAGATTAATAAAGCCCAAAATAAACGCTGCAGTTGCATTTCCATACAAATAATATGTCTTGCATTTACTGGCATAATAAACACGCATCAAAGGAGATGTTCCAAAAATGTATGGAGACCAGGTCTATATACACTATACAAAAAAATGGGCACAAAATATGCAGAACACTTTTCAATTGTCCATTTTCCTTTCATTTGTATTGTTACGTGAAACAAGAGTTATAGAAGAAACAGCACCACGAGCAAATATTCATCATGTCAATTTGGTGACGTTAAGTTGATTTCTAAGTCGCCCGCCATATTTAATAATGGTGACATTGACGAATATTTTGAACTTTGAACCCGTAAACTATATGCGAAAACGAATTATAAGTATTTTTCCAGACTTTTTTAGATAGCGTACGTAACACCTGGCCTTTTTTTTTTTTTTTTTTTGTCGGGGAGAAATCTGTTTATAGACCTACCCGCCGCTGGCTAGGCGACGGGCGTGTGTGGGGGTCACCCAGTGATAAAGACACTAGGAATACCCACTAAAACTCCCCGGTAACTCCACTACCCTTCGCAGGGGTAGCCTAGGCTCTGCCGAAGCAATTTCACTAGCCTACCCCCAGGCAACGTAACACCTGGCCTGATATGAAACATCTCCTTTCACCATTCATATCCTAATTTCATATAAAAGACAACGACTGTTCATTAAAATACTATATAGTATTAACGAACAACATTACCGATCCTACTAAAAATAAATATGTTGATTGAACCAGAATATCATTATAAGCAACTGCTAACCGACAGATGGTTTTTAACTTAATAGTTTGTGATTATATTACTACACTTACAGCAATTTCACTAGGTGGTAGACCCACCTATTTACCCCCTATTTCCGCCGTAAAACAGTTCGTTGTGTTTCGGATTGGAGGGAATGCTAGCCAGTATAATTACTGGGTATGGAAGGCATTTCAGGATGGTATCTGCAATATCAAGTGATTTATTCCTTGTTATTGCACGTGTCTATAGGCAGCGGTAGCCATTTACCACCAGGTGAGCCGTCAGCTTGCTAGACGTATTCTCTAGGGCTTTAGTTGTATATAAAAAAAATATGCACTCCAATTATGTTGTTCTGGGTGCCAGGATAACTAATACAATGATTCCACCAAATATTGGTGTCCATCACACGATTCAAACCTGGGACCATTGGTTAATCAGTAGGCATACTGACCACTCGATCGACTGATAGTTTCAATAATTATTTATTTACAAACATTTGAAACCCTATAAAAACAACGCTTACGATCTAATTATAAATTTTAAACCAATGTATGTGAATAAAATAAAAATATACATTACTGAATTGTGATGAAAATGATATATTCATAAGTAGTGATCGGAAATTCGTGTGCCCTAAGCTATATTTTACGATAGCATAATATGGATATGCCCTATTGAATATTCCGGGATTCCGGGATCGTAGAAAACGTTTCGTACCAACGTAAAGGATAAGGTCTTTTTTAGGCTTTCATTCCGAATAAATTTGAACAGCAATGCGATATACCTCTTTACAAAGCTAATTAAATAAGTTTCTCGATTTTAAGTCAATCGAATTTTTCGAGGTGTCCGTTTGTCTGAATATTTAAAAATGGTTCCAGGAACTAAACGCAAATTTGCTTTTTTCCCTTGTCTTTCAAGTCGGTAAACATGTCAAACACGCCTATTGTTGCATTGTCTATTATATATTTGAAGTTTTTACTATAATTTTAGCTGCAGCACCATAATTTTTTTAATACCAAGATTAATGATTGTAATATTAATGCAATAACAAAACGCTAAAAGAAACTATAGTATGGCATTTTACATATTCGTTTTAAAAATAAACGGGGCACTGTAAAATATTTTTAAAGGACCAAAAATTCTTAATTAAATATTCCTTTTCACAATATTAGGCTGGATTGCTGTTCAAAATTAAAATTATTTTAAGCCCAGGTTTCATACATATATTGTTTTCCTCTCCTATATTTAATTTCATTCCATATTGTAATATGCAAGTGGAGCTGCTCATTTTCAATTTAATTTTAGCTTATGTAACAACATTGTAAAATATGTTTTTTATAAACGTAGGAATTTGGAAGCATTAGTGTCAATGAAACAACAAAACTATTCATCATCACCAGCCTTTATACGTCCATTTGCTAGACACAGGCCTTCCTGCATGGGATTAACACATTATTATTATTATATTTTGATAGACCCATCCGGAATCGACCATGATGTAAGTTGCTTGGTTTTCGTTACCTGTACGAAACATTATGTTTCTTTCACTCATTAATTTGATTTGATTTTATCCATATTGTGCTAGCTCCAACTTTATGTATATCTACACCCGAATGTCCGATCACTGTATAAAAGATATAAAATTGTTTGGTTTGCATTGTAAAAATGCATACGTATAACAAATTTGTAAGTAATAAGGCGGAATATTTCCGTTAAATATTGATATACATACTGTACATTTATGTGTACAGAAGTGTAAAAGTTGCACTGTAAAATCACTCCTATTACGACAACATAAGGTCGTTAACAGTTTCCCGCAGGACTTTGTCCCATTATGACCGTAATTCAGTTTACAGCGGTATATAAAATTAACAATAAATTATATGTATAGCCATCGCTATAGTGAAACCTGGCGTTTTGACTTTGTCTGTCTGTTCGGTTATCACATAAAAGCGACTTAACAATTATTTTAAGACTAGGCACAGTAAAAGTGCACGATATTAACAACGGGAAGCTTCCATTTGGTCTATGGAACATGACGTCATCGGACGCAATAACTCATTTTATTATTATTTTGTAAAAGAACATTATATTAGTGTTATTTAGGAGTTGGAAGAGGGTGGTAAGCTGTTTCCAGAAATAATAGAAAGTGAAGCACCAAATACATTTTTATGAGATAAACACTTAGGTACTAAAATTTAATTAGTTATTCCTTATTAGTGTTTTGAAATCGGTTTTAAATTTGTTTTTTTTTCTAATAAATCATCCAATGTTTATAATAAAAAGCTTTATATAATATTGATTAAGAACATCATTCCCATTTCCTTGAATGACAGTAGAATCAGGCGAAAAACTAGTACGTAGTTATATGGAAAAAGTAAGAAAAAATTGTACCGCAAAACGTCGCATATTGCCGATGACGTCACGTTCCATAGACCAAATGGAACTACCCACGAGAACATGGGCTATATAGTATTCATCGCGGTATTCCAGCGATAAAGTATACAAAATTAACCTCATGCGGCGTGCTGTTTTAGGTCGAAGATCTCCATCAGTAGAGGTTCTATGGGGTTCACGTCCAGATACACTCCAGTCACTTCTTCGGCAAGTTTCTTGAGCTCCATTATCTTCTGGATCAGCTTCAGGAAGGTGGACTTCGCTTCACAGCCACGATATACACTTTCTAGATACCGCCTCAGGAGGTAGTAGTAGGAGTTCTGAAATGAAATGAAAACATATCGTTATGTAGACACAGTATTCTTATAATATTCTGTCGCCTTTGTTCCCGTTAAGTTACACCGTTTTGTGTTACACTGGGCCTAATTCTGAAGACACACTCTAAGTTTAAATTTAAGAACAGCATATCTCTTTCTCGCAATATGCAACAGGAAAAAGATAGCAAGAATTCGTTTAGAGCTGTCAACTAAATTTAGACAGATTTCAAAGGAACCATAGACAATTTTAGACGGCATGTACGGAGGTGCCTTCTAAACACTGCATTTTATCTCGTGCAATAAGGTCGAAAATTGAATGCACGTTTCTAAATGTCAAAACATATGACAGCCATCCTTTTCGTATTCATATTAATATATATAATTAATATAAATTAATATATATATAATATTAATTCATATAGAAAGAAATGCACTGAACTTAAATTTAGACTACGCATGTGTTCTCCAGAATTAGGGCCATTGTCCCTCAACGGGAAAAAAATGTGGCATTGAGTTACAGTGTTACTAATTAGTATTTTTTTTCCCAATGAGTTACACAAAATAGTGTAACTCAACGGGAACAAAGGTTCTATCGTAGCAGCATTATGTAGACATAAGGACGTTCTGGTGTACCGAGCTCTGGTGGATCATGGGCAATGCGTGCTTTTAATAAACACCTTTCCTTAAGTTTCCTACAAGACTGAGACAGACAAGAGTCTGATACTGTGGACATTTTTAAAAGGTGGACAATTCCATGCAGTGGACATTTCGCGAGTATAGGATCAAGTGATACCCCTGGTGTTGCAAGCGTCCATAGGCTACGGTAACCGCTTACCATCAGGTGGGCCGTTTGCTTAATTGCCAACTTGGTGGAATAAAGGTGTTGAGTCATTTAAAAAAAAAACAAAAAACAAACTGTCTATATCCAAATAGGTCACAGAGAAGCACTTTCAAATCGTTAAAAATCACTCTTAATGACTATCACAAAAAATATAATAACTAACAACGTCATAGTGTTCTGTGAAACGAACTGAAATGAAGAACATATTTATTCAACTTAGCCCCCAAGAAAAAGTTTCCATTTGCCGTGCTTTTTAACCGATTTCAAAACGAGGAGGTTCTCAATTCGTTTGGCATGTTTTTTTTTCTATGTATGTACAACGATTACGCCGAGATTTCATGATCAGATTTACGTGATTCTTTTTTTGTTCGATGCGGAATAGTTGCCATATGGTCCCATAAATTTTTTTCAAAATCAGTTGGGTAGTTTGGTTTTAAAATAAAAAAACTGAAATGAGAAAATCATCTACGTATGCGAAATTGCGGATTTTTGCTTTCCCATAACTTTTTATTAGTGAAAAGATACGATAGTAGGAAACAATGTAAGCTTACGGTCATCCATCTAGCTTTGACCTTAGAAAATTATCACTAAAAACTGCAAAAAAAAATATTAAAACCGACTTCAAAAAAAGGATAAAGTAATTAATTTAAAGTAGGTACCTACTCATCACATAGAAACATATTTTTTGGAGTTGGTGCTAAGTTGTTTCCAGAAATAATAGAACGTGAAGCACAGACTCCAAAAAATATGTTTCTAGGTGATGAGTACCTAACTAGTTAAATTTAATTATTTTATCCTTTTCAGTTTTTTGAAGTCGGTTTTAAATTTTTTTATATATTTTTTTACAATAAACCAACCTGTTCCAGCTTGATGACGTCCCGGTGCACAACCTTGAGCCGGTCGGGCGTGAACAGCAAGATGGCGGACATAATCAGTATTATATTCTCGTCGGTCCTCCAGCGAGGGTCGAACGAGCGGATGAACGCCTCGTGCGTCCTGTATATGTTGCCTTTGGCTAGCTTCAGTACGTCCGTCCGTATGCAGTTGTACTGCTCTTGGCAGTTCGGGAGCTGGAGGTATTCATATTCATATCTTTATTGCAAGTCACTACATGTTTCCCTTTGTTCCCGTTGAGTCTCACCATTTTGTGTCACACTGTTACACATTGGGAAAAATATTCCCGATGACATTAAGTGACAGTGTAACTCAACAGAACGCTGTATTCCCGTTAAGTAACACCTTCTTGGGTAAAATAAATTCGTATGTATGTAGCTGGATCATCCCCTGAAGTACCAGGCTACCATAAGTATATGAGAGGTTATTTATTGTACCCCTACGATTATTATATAAATAAAATAAGAGTATGCTAAACATCTCCTACATAGATATGGTAGCCTGGTACTTCAGGGGATGATCCAGCTACATACATACGAATTTGAACCATGATTTTACCCAAGAAGGGTTACTCATCGGGAATATTTTTCCCAATGTGTAACAGTGTGACACACGTGTGACTCAACAGGAACAAAGGCATGTTTCAAAAAACACAACAGTTTATTGTATTATTAAGGAATTTAAATAATATTTAATAAACAAAAGTGACAGCGAACACGAATTTTATTGTATTACGTCACTTGTTGTTGGCACCAGACGCTGTCAAAAGGAAAACCGTGTAAACCATAGCAACGTAGCAATGTTTGGTAATAGGTGACGTCGCAGCGCTCACGTAACATGTATTGGCGTTCTGTAGCGAAATTCGAAACATAATCTATGGTACGTTATTTTTAAAACATAAGTCGTATTAAAAATAATTTATGATAACTATAACGGGCTACAATAGGCACTTATACACGCCATGAAACACTATCAACTAGGCAAATAGAAGAATAAAATAGAATTCATTTATTCCGACATCATGGTCATAGATTCAGACATTATGTGAGACATTAAATAAAATAAAATAAAACCAAAACTAAATTTTTAATTAAATGAAGGTAAATAATTGCCAACTACATATAAACATTGAAATTAAACTAAAATACAATTAATGAAATTTCAGCACGGTTAAAATAAACATTAAATTAGAACATAAAATTATTAATTATTGACTATATTATATTTATTAATTTGTTCCTTTGCTATTTAGTCAGCACATGAACCATAGAGCAATGATTCATGTACTGACAGTCAACCTATCCTAATATTAGCTTATAGACGCTCGTAGAACCTTAGACACTGATCACGCGTTGCCTACCCTGTGGAAATGCTTTTTCAAGCTCTGGCGACCTTACTCACCGCAGAAAGATAATAGTACAAAGTAGTGTTATGTGGAGAGGACACTTTGTTCGTCTTATACTAAAATAAAAATATTTAGTCTTCGGGAGAAAGAGGCAGAATGTTTCTTAAATTATACCTACCTTCCACTCGTTCTTCAGGGGGTCATAGGACATCGTTCCACGTAGCACCATCATCTCAATGCAACCGCCTTTGAGGAGGGCCACCTGTAAATATTTGTTAAGTACTTATGACTTTATTACCTATTCAGACCCTTTGTTCCCGCTGAGTCACACCATTTTGTGTCACACTGTTACACATTTGGAAAATTATTCCCGATGAGTAACACTGTAACTCAATGCCACTATTTTCTAAATCTAAATCAATAAATAACCTCTCACATACTTATGGTAGCCTGGTACTTCAGGGGATGATCCAGCTACATACATACGAATTTGAACAATGATTTTACCTAAGAAGGTGTTACTTAACGGGAATACAGCGTTCTGATTAGTTACACTGTCACTCAACGGGGGAAAAATAGTGGCATTGAGTTACGGTGTTACTCATCGGGAATATTTTTCCCAATGTGTAACAGTGAGCCTAATTCTGAAGACTCACTCTAATTATAAATTAAAGTACAGTACATCTCTTTCTCGCAATATGTAATAGGTAAAAGATACCAAGAATTTGTTTAGAGCTGTCAATTAAATTTAGACAGATTTCATAGAAACCATAGACAATTTTAGACGGCATGTACGGAGGTGCCTTCTAAACACTGCATTTTATCTCGCTCTATAAGGTCGAAAGTTGAACGCAGGTTTCTAAATGTCATATTTTAAGACAGCCATCCTTTTCGTATTCCTTTTGTGAGAAAGAAATGCACTGACTTAAATTTAGACTTAGCATGTGTTCTCCAGAATTAGGGCCAGTGTGACACAAAATGGTGTGACTCAACGGGAACGGAACAAAGGATTCAGATAAGATACGACAGACAGACGTGGCAAACATTATGATTTATGACGTTGTTAGTTATAACCAGAGGTCGGAATTAGGTAGAGTTATTTATGTACTAACACTGATTTCATACAGCGAAAGAATAAAGTGGATATGCCTCAAATCCCGGGATTGATTTTTAAAGAGCAGAAAGGCCGGTGATTTATAAAATAAAAAAGTTACTCACTTTTACACAATATAAACCACTGCACGCGCGACGTTGCCAAATTTACATCAACGACATCGGATGTCCAAAGTTGCAAAATTTGAAATCCCGGGAAGAAATACAAGTACATAAATAACTCTAACTAATTCCGACCTCTGGTTAAAAAACATTTTTTTTTAGCCATACAAATGGGATTTTTGACGATTCGAAAGTGCTTGCTGAATTGTTACAATCAAGTAGGCGTAGGCAAAAAACATTGAAAATTTAATATTAAGGACGCACGTACCTGGTCCTCTTCGCACATGTTCTTAAATGCATTAATTTTCTTGGCCATTTTGATAAACCTCCGTATCGCCACCGCTGTCAAATTCATGATAGTAATCAGTCGGGGATCGTGTGTGCTGTTATCCCCTATACCCTATAAAAACAAATGGTAAAAATGTTTATCCTCAATTGGTTAATTTAAAGTTTATTTTGAAGTCTTATCATCGTTTACCCTACATAATAATATTAAGATATGTATAATATTCTTTTATATATGTCTTTGTATACACCTATTACCTACACATCCTGTAACAAATCAAATTCCTCTGATCTTCTATTCCATATTCCGCTATCCGTTTTCATTAATTCTATTTCACAATCTTTTCACATCGACACTGGCAAATAGTTAATACTCTATAGCCAAGAAGAAAAAAAAGCACCCGGTATATTTCCCTTTTATGCTATTTTTTCTATGACTTAAATCTAGAAAGCAGTTAGTACCCGCTGCATCCTCCAGTATTTATCGAAACATTCCCTTTACATAAAAAAAATACAATTGCAGCATTGAAATCATTCCTTATTACTAAATGCTAATATAACATACAAGAGTTTTTTGGTGATAAAGAAAATGATAAATAAAAATAAAAAATCCTTTAACGTCTCATATATAGAATAATGTTAAAGTAGGTATTATAAGTGTTAAATTGATAATGTTTGAGATTTATTTAATAACTAAAATGTAATTGTAATCTATTATAGTTTGTCCTCATAAATTGCAATGCCCTTGCAGGGCGTCACATGTAGACCTATTTTATACCTTCCACCGTATTGTATATATGTAATGTGACAAGCAATAAACGATTTTGAATTGAATTGAATTGAATGCAAACCTTAAGTGCGTCCGTGTCGCCTATCAGCTGCGATATGTCATCGTCCAGCGGTATGTGGTGAGCCTTATTTGCTACTATGAGCTCGTTCATTTTGGCTTGCTCCACCTGCAACAGTTAATATCTGCTTTAAAATGGCAAGGTTGTATCAATCTTTCATATTTCCACTATTTTTATTTACACTTCTTAAATTTGAGGACCACCTCGTGACAACCATTGCATATAGACACCTGCAATGAAAGGTGGTACCTAGCCATACATGAAAACATTACCTCATTTAGTTCCCTAGATGACCCACTGCATGGGTTTACTGAAGTGTATGCTTCAAACTCCAATTTTATGGCTTCACATAATATTGACTCCATTGAATTTGGTTCTATCCTGTAACAATAGGTTAATTACATGGTATGGCAGTGGCAGCAAACACACACAAATGCCATACACACACACCACACACTTTCATCAAACATAACACTTCATGACTTTTACTGGGTAGGCATATTACTGCTACTGCTTAAATCAACCAACCCGCATTGGGCCATTGTGTGCTGTTATGATCCAAGCTCCTCGTGTGTTTCTCCCATGTAAGAAGGCCTGTGTCTAGCAGTGGAATGTATGGGCTGGTGATAATACCTTTCTACATCCTGCAGGATATCTCTGGCTTTATTGACATCGGGATTAGTGCTCGTTGATGGGATCTCCGCACAAACATGCTGGGGCTTTGGATCCGCATACACTATTGTGTCACCGTTGGTTAATATTGACCTGCAATATTGTAGACAGGTAATTATTTATTAATGCTATGGTTAAGACAGAAAACACAGGTTTGAATAAACCTATATCTGCAAGTTGCAATTCTAAACTGTATGTAAATCAAATTCGAATTAAATTCTCTTCTAATAATTGATTTTAATTTAATTAAGATTAAGTATAATAAAATAGAATAAAACTAGAAAAATTTCACGTCCTGAGGCAGGAATCGAACCCGCGACCTTTCGCAATCCGGGCGACTGCTCTGACCACTGAGCCACCCAGGACTTGGGATATCCCTGTGAAATTCTTCTAGTCTATCTGTATTTGCGTTAATGAGCTAACGTCCACCCTACAATGTCGAAATATTCTATTTCAACATTCGAAACGAGTATTTTTACAACTACCGACGATTCGGTTAAGTTGGGGCAGTGCTTTCAAATATTCTTAATTTTTAATGGGTGCAAGTCCTGTGTGGCTCAGTGGTCAGAGCAGTCACCCGGATTGCGAAAGGTCGCGGGTTCGATTCCTGCCTAAGGACGTGAAATTTTTCTAGTTTTATTCTATTTTAATTAGGTACTAAGTAATTTTTCAAACATTTATAATAATGTTAAAATCAAAAATTAAGAATATTTGAAAGCACTGCCCCAACTTGTCATGAAACTCTATGAAATAAAAAGATAATTAGTATTTACAAGTTTATTTACAAGGAACTAAAATAACACGTCGGAAGAGAGCACGCACTGAGGTTAAACGTATAAACAAAAAGTACACTTAAGGAAGGGCCAAAGTCCTGAGTGGATGCGCCGAGGAGCCCCACGGCACGACGGACGCACAGTCGGCAGCGCAGTAGGCACGCAGCAGGTGCACACCGGGGCGCGCGTAGGAGGCGTGCCGGCAGGCACACGCAGTGCGCGCCTCTACCGCGCGCCTCTACTGCGCGCCTGCCGCGCGCCCTTGCTGCCCGTGCCTCAACGGCACGACCGCGCGCCCCTACTGCGTGTGCCTGCCGGCACGCCTCCTACGCGCGCCCTACACCTGCTGCGTGCGCATCCACTTAGGACTTTGGCCCTCCCTTAAGTGTTCCTTTTATTTATACGTTTAACCTCAGTGTGTGCTCTCTTCCGACGTGTTATTTTAGTTCCTTGTAAATAAACTTGTAAATACTAATTATCTTTTTATTTCATAGAGTTTCATGACAAACTTAACCGAATCGTCGGTATTTGTAAAAATACTCGTTTCGGATGTTGAAATAGAATATTTCGACATTGTAGGGTGGACGTTAGCTCATAAACGCAAATACAGATAGACTAGAAGAATTTCACAGGGATATCCCAAGTCCTGGGTGGCTCAGTGGTCAGAACAGTCGCCCGGATTGCGAAAGGTCGCGGGTTCGATTCCTGCCTCAGGACGTGAAATTTTTCTAGTTTTATTCTATTTTATTTACTAAGTAATTTTTCAAACATTTATAATAATGTTAAAATCAAAAATTAAGAATATTAAGTATAATAATTATTGAACACCCAAAAAAATAAGTTGTCACAATAGAAAGATATTTTCTAATTCCTATGTATTTGTTGCATGCCACATTCCTTTTATGTTCATGTAAGATAAAAAGAATGTTTGTCACATTCATGTTGATGGTACACCTGCCCGGCCCATTAATTATATTATTATATGCAATGACTTATGGGACAGGGAAATAGTAAAATTCATAACTTGATTAATTATTCAAATAGTTTTTTTACATATCTGTTAACTTCGTTAATGCATTTTCATCTATTTTTTTTAATGTTGTTCATATACATAAGAATTAATGCTGTAGTTCATTTAACAGAAGGAAACCTATTGATATAATCATTATTGTTTCAGGAGATAAGATTAGAATATTATCAATAAGTAACTTGTTAATATTTAACATGACATTTTCACAATGAAATTATATTTTTGTAAGTAACCTGTGTCGAGACTTAATTGGGCTCATATGAGACAAATTAGAAGTGCAATATGTAAATCAAAGTTCTATGTCAGAAGCTTCAAATAATACACGCACGAAGGGTTCCATACAATTATCTATAAACAAGAGTCTAAATGTTGCCATTATCAATATTGAGCAAAAATCATGTTTGTTGTACGGGAGCCCCCTTAAATTTTTATTTTGTTCTGTTTATTACTATTTGTCAATTCATGAGATACAGCTTGGTGTCAGACGATGATGACGGATGGACAAGGACGAGATGGACGGACTGCGGAGTCTTAGTAATAGGATCCCGTTTTACCCTCTGGGTACGGAACCTTAAAAATTATGTATGTTGTTCCCAAAAAATTCATTTGCATCCCTTCTAATAGTGTATCTTTTTTCTATCCATCATATTTTAATATAGATTAACAGCCAAATCTTAACCCTTTTTAATTTCTCTTAAATATTTATATTATTGTCAAAGCTAAAAACTTGTGTTAGCGAAAATTAAATTAAGCACACTTTAAAATTTATTACGGCCTAAAATTTATGTGACATTATTCAGCTGTTATATGCATATTTTTATTTAAAATTTGAGTTATAATTAGCCTTATGCTATTTACACAGTCTTATATCTTTTTTGTTAAAATTCTAAATTCAATCAATCAAATAAGACAAAACACTTTGTAGCTATTAGAGGCCCACTAGGGGCCTAATATTCAGGCAGGCCTCTAGTGGGCCACATAATAAATATTTTAAATTTAAGTTTGGGGCTCTGTCTATATTATTAATAATTACAGAAAAAAAATACAAAAACTATAAAAATTATTTGAAATAAAATGTTTGAAATTGAAATCATGAACTACTATAACATTAATATTTATTTTTATGATACATACCTAATGGTATTCTGCTTAGGAGAGTTTTCATACATAGTGCTATTACTATCCACATTATCGTACATGTTGTATGCATCTACCCTGTGATCATAGATAGCTCGGTTTATTACAGACTTTTCATCAATAGGGTAAACCTTTACAGTATAATGGTCATTATTTTGTACTGCAGTAGGTGGATAATACATTGGAGGTGAATGAAGTGACGATTCCACATCATTGTTCAAAGGAGATTGAACTGTTGTACTACTCGGACTACACGTTGGACTGTTTAGTACATCATACTGAACAATGGATTCTTTTTGTGGTAAATAACCATTACTTGTTATTTCATCGTCCCGCTTTAAAACTTTTGAGCTAGTGACAGCATCTTCAGACGTAGGATGCTGTCGTTTCCTTGCACGATTCTCCTCAATTTTTCTTCGTTTCTCAGCTTTATCTTCCTCTGACATGATAAATTCTTTCACCATACCAACAGACAAACATTTTTCTAGACGACATTTCTGACAAAATCTACGTGTAACAATTGTAATCTCACAATTATTTGTAAACGGGCACTTAAATTCCTTACTAGTTAATGCATTTCGTCTGAAAAATGCTTTACAACTTTCACATGATATGGCATTGAAGTTGTATCCAAGTGCCTTATCACCACAAACGAGACATATCTTTTGTAAGCTGGCAGGGAGCTCCTTCTTTGGACCTCCACCGTCCTCCTTTTTATCACTGTTCTCGTTACCACTATCCATTGTTTTTAGTAAACCACATCAAAAATAAATTGTAGTAAACATCATAGTAAAACGATACCAACTACACTTGAAAACTCACGACAGAGATATTTACATGTACACATCTTGCTAAAACTAAGAGTCGTTGGATAGATATAGATTACATTAAAGCCGATTTCGATTGATAAGAGAATAATTTGCTGAAATTAGCGATAAATAACAAAATCGGATCATGGGATGACTAATGTCATGTGGTCATGTCATGTTAGGTTGAAGCTTGGGGCTAGGGGTAAAAAATATCGATATTTATCAGAAAATAATCGATATGTATATTACAAAACTCTTTATCTTGATAAATAAAAATTCGGCGTATCAAATTTTTTATTTCGTTCTGTTCGTACGTCGCTGATGTCACATCAATTATATACTTCCTACTACACCCCGACCAATGCGATGTGATCAATAAAAAAATGTAATTCTTAGATAATATCATTTTGTTTGTTTTGTAGCCAATTATGAAAAAAAAAAAAAAAAAATTTTAAATTTAAATCTGTTTATTTCACTTAAAGTACACGTACTAAACAATATTACCCGAGATATAAAAAAAAATCTTAAAATTAAAGATTATAGCTATCCCTGGGGAGTTACTCATGGTTACATTTTATTTATTTATTTTATGTATTATATTATATGTATTGTTTTATTCTATAATTAAGTTAGGTAGGCAGAATCATTCTAGCTTTATTTTATTTTACATCCTTGTCTATACACTTTCCAGATATGTAATAGCATTTTAAAATTCGCTTCACTTGATTGATATTTTTATTACTAAATTTATTTATTATTTCTTTGGGATATTTATTAAGTATATAGGGAAGGATGTACAACCACACTCTTTTCCCATAATAATTGTTAAATTTAAATAATTCAAATGTATTAATATTTTGTAATTTACGCATGTTACTCAACCTTTTTCTTTTTTTTAATTGACTTATTTTTACAAAGTTTTCAGATACTAAAGCCATTTCAATTTTGTCAAAAACATTCAGTACCTTACAATGTTGGAACAATTTTTCATAATCATCTTTATATCTGTATTTAATTTTTAACGGTACTATGGCTTTTAACAATCTTATTTGTAAGTTGTAAATATCTTTTAAATATGTTTTGAATGTTCTTCCATAACTAGAAACACCATATCCTATTATAGAATCTGCCATAGACAAATAAAACAATCTTAGTGTATTGTAGGGCATCTTATGTTTAACTAAACAAAGTTTCGCCAATATAGCTCTCAGTCTATCACAAACATGATGAATATGTGGGCCCCAATTAAAGTTTGAATCAATTTAAATAATAGTTAAAATAAAAGAAATAGTTACTTTGAAAAAGGTGAAGGCGTGGGTGTCTTTTACGACAGGTTATCTTCAAACTATTTCAAGCTTCAGTCTTCACAATAATCAATCGATAAAATAGATATATAGTTAGTATACAAAATGTTTTGTAATTTAAACATTCATATATATTGCAGAGAAAATAAAGTTCATTATTATTGTTATTCAAAAAGACTAAGTAGGCTACATATAGCCTGCTTAGTCTGTTAGTCAGCCCATAGGCTGGCTCACTTCTCTTCGCCTCGAAAACAAAAATCAATTTTCTAGTCTCTATCTTCTTTGTAGTCTGTATTTGAATAATAGAACTGCTAGATCTTTATTTATTTCATTTTTAAAGTTTGAATTTTTTTTTTATACAACTTGATGACAAACAAGCTGACGGCCCACCTGATGGTAAGCGGTTACCGCCGCCTATAGACACCTGCAATATCAAGGAAAAATCACTTGATATTGCAGGTGCGTTGTCATCCTGGGGCCTAAGATGAAATGTCGTCCATGCCCAGTAATTACACTGGCTACCATTCCCTTCAATCCGAAACACAGCGAACTGTTTCACGGCTGAAATAAGAAAGGCCGTGGTACCTACCCAGACGACCCTACATACGGGCCTACCACCTAGTAAAAAAAGAAAAAAATATATTTTGTAGAATTGAATAGTTTTCATTTATAGGTAAACGCGCAAAGAAAAATACCGATAAATTGGATTATCGATTTATTTCATGTAAATAATAAATAAATAAATCTTTAATTTTCTAAAATATCGACACAATATGTCGATGATATTTTTTTTCTACATCCCTAATGTCAAGTTATTCTTTTTTAACTTTTTATGTTTTTTTTTAGTTCATTCTCCCTGTAATGGGAAGGCAACGGGAACTAATGTCCATACAGCCATGTCGTAAGTATATTTTTACTACTTTAATGAGGTGGATTACCACGAAAAAATTCTCAATATCTTTTATTCAATGATCTTCGAATTGCACAAACACTTGCTTAAGAAAACTAACACCAATTACAAAACACAAAGTTCGCTCACACACAATTATGTAATTAGTAGGTATAAAAAACATTGACATAACCTTAAACCATCAAATCAAATCCCTCCAAGAAACTTTTTTTTGTTCGAGTCTCCCTATAAAAAGAAGGCAAAAGGAAATGCTCATACAGCCACGTCTTAAGTATTTCTTTATTTCTTCCTTTATTGCATTGAAATGCTGGTGTTACACATTTTAATGCATCTTAGGAGTAAATGACGCGAAATATATGATGACAGTCTCCATATGACGCTACTTGATGAGGTGCTTAACCACAAAAAAGTTCACATCGTCCAAGAAACTTCTTTTTAGATGAACTCTCCTTGTGTAGGGATGGTTAAGGGATCATGACCATGCAGCCATGCCTTAGTATTTTCTTTGATTCTGCAAATATTGCCCTTAAATGCTGCTGTAACACAATTCAATGAATTTGGAGAGAGTTAGGCGCGAATTGTTTGATGACAGTCTCCATGATGCTATTTTATTTATTTATTTAAGGTACACCAACAGCGATACATAGAGAACCAATCACAAAAAGTAAAATTGCTACAACAACTCTTGCATAGATGTACGCCAATTACAGGTATACACAACGTTCACCATACAATCCAAAAGAAAAAAGAAATTGGAATAAAATGAAATCAATTAAAATGAAATAAAGAGCTTAAAATAAAGAGCTTACATAAATTTCAATTTATCAATTACATGGAAACAGTGTAGTTTAATAGTTTGTTTTTAAAATTTGTAGGGGAATCATTAAATATATCTATATTGGTTACATTGATTGAGACATCGTTATATTAAGAGCTTATTCTAGATAGGGGGCAATGTAATCCCAAGTTAGTTACATGACTCGGAATGTTAAATATCTTACGGATGGGATGTCTGGGATAATTATAAGGGACATTTAGATTAATGTTATCGACAAGTTGAGTACACTTAATTTTATTGTTTATTATTTTAATGATAATATGGATAACCACGATAAAATTCTGAATTTTTCACATCACTATAATGATTTTCCAATTACCTACACGTCAACAAAACACTTTCTTTTAAGCTTTAGCAATTTAGTTTAGTAACACAATTTCCAATTCCAATCCGACACATGTTTGTTATGTTATTAAAATAAATTTTATTCTAACGGAATTATTTAGGATTTATTAGGTTTTTTAACGGAAGTAATTAGGAGTAAGAAACGGATTACATTTAACCATATTCATAAGTACCTACCCTTAGTAACTTATTTATTATTAGGTTACATTGAAAGGATCCCACTCAGCTTAATGTCGAGGCACTTGTTGGCGTCTCGACGCTGGTGTTCGGTGGGTACCAGGATAGGTTGTCTGGATGCAAAAGGTGGTTTGCCGCCTCATGTTAGGGCGGCAGACTTAGGTAAGATGGTGATAGCTAGCCAGGCGGACTTGGGAAATGCCCTACCACCAACCAAACTGAGCAGAAAGTTCCTGCCCCCACGGGAACTGAACCCCGGACCTTAAAATAAAACATTAATCTTGGAAATAAAATTAAGATTCAGATAATAATAAAGATGAATTTCTAAATGTGTAGTCAAGGAAAAAAATGTGTTGGGGTGGGTTTTACATGGTTTTACAGTCCAGGTGACTGTTCTGACCATCTAGTCCAGGGATGGCGAACCTTTACGTATCAGTGTGCCATTTTTCTAAGGAAATGTTTAATGAATAGACGTGCCATCAAATCAATTTTTACTTTGTGATTATTGGTAAAATAAACGTAGGGAGAGCATTCAAAGTACTCTGTGGTAGGGAGGGATCACTCGCGTTCGCCCGTCATATTTTTTATTTTTTTATTTTTAATATACTCACACCTATTATCTAGCCCAAAGTAAGCATCATTAAGAGCTTGTGTTATGGATACTAGATAACGGAGAAATAATGATAATAATATGTATATAAATATTAGAAATATACTAAATAAACATATAAACATCCATGACTCGTAAACAAATGTTCGTACTCATCATACAAACATTCGTTACTACCGGGATTCGAACCCGGGACCTCTTGACCGAGTAGCCTGGGGTACAGACCACTCGGCCAGGCGGTCGTCAAAATTATACCTACTTCACACTGTTTTTGTAATGAATAATGAATTTTATGATCAGTGACGTGCCCACAATATTGAGTTGCGTGCCATTAATGGCACGCGTGCCATTGGTTTGCCATCCCTGATCCAGTCACTTACATTCTAATGTTATTGATGCATATAAACGCATACTTTATTGTAACAATTAGGTACAAACAAAGAAAGAAAAACGATATAAAAATTATGTGCTTTAAACGAGAATCGAACCCGTTTCTCCTAATGTCCGGCTGGACGCAGTTATCAATACGCCATAGTGGAAATTAGTAAAGAAAAGGAAGAAAGCGAAAGAGAAGAAGTAAAGAAAATAAAAGGAAAAGAAAAGAAGAGGGTAAGAAGGCGATAGGCGGAACGCTTTCTACGCTTTTTTAAACGTTTTAAAGCAACGTTTTATTTCTTTATTTGTAATTGTTACAATCTACCTAGTTACTTTTTAAAAATATGTCAAAAAAATTATTTACTTAAATAAGCCTTTATTCTTCAACTAGTGCTATGATGATTTGCTGGTACAGTCTGCAGGAAACTTTGATGTCTTTTGACCTGTATTTCTTCCGTAATAAGAGTCAATCAAGGCTGATCGATACAAGTAGGTACATATGTATATGTAATTAAAATATAATAAAACTAGAAAAATTTCACGTCCTGAGGCAGGAAACGAACCCGCGACCTTTCGCAATCCGGGCGACTGCTCTGACCACTGAGCCACCCAGGACTTGGAATATCCCTGTGAAATTCTTCTAGTCTATCTGTATTTGCGTTTATGAGCTAACGCCCACCTTACAATGTCGAAATGTTCTATTTCAACATCCGAAACGAGTATTTTTTCAAATACCTACGATTCGGTTAAGTTGGAGTAGTGCTTTCAAATATTCTTAATTTTTGATTTTAACATTATCATAAATGTTTGAAAAATTACTAAGTAATTAAAATATTATAAAACTAGAAAATAGTTTCCTATAGTTTCCTGCCTCAGGACGTATAATTTTTCTAGTTTTATAATATTTTAATTACTTAGTAATTTTTAAACATTTATAATAATGTTAATTAAATCAAAAATTAAGAATATATGTATATGTTTCCGTACCTTAGTCTATTGTTTTATGTAAGTAGACATCAATTTTTCAGTGACGTACGCTCGGAATTCTGTTGTAGTACGTACCAAACCAACGTGATATTATTTCAGATTATGATTAAACAAAATAATATGAACAATATTGTTAATAAATACAACACGTAGTAGCTACGATCGCATGTTTACTTTGAAATTTACATCCGTCAGCAAAATTAGGTAAGTACCTAATACCTACCCTTTCTCGTCGCAGTAATATTAGAATATCAGACGTATAGCTAACTATCTAATTTCAAATAATTTTTTTACCTACTAATTTATTTCGGTGCAGTAGCTCTTGAGAAACATGCATAGGGTTCTTCTGATAGTATTCAATATTTATTATTTGTATTATTTTTATACTCATAACAATAATGTATTGAAATTTAGCATCATTACAATTAAAATTTAATGTGTATAGTAGTATATCCTCGGTATGGGTGTAGGTAACTACTTACCACAGGAGGTGAATTTTGTACGGAATGGAGGCATGGGAAAACAGCAGATCATTCTACAGGATGGTGTAGGTAGGTCAATACGACAATACCTTTTAAAAAAATGTTTTGCAACTTTGAAATACATAATAATCATTTGATAATTTAATGACATTTCGGTAAAAGTTAGAAATTATGTCCAATGCGGATTGGACATAATTTCTAACTTTTACCGCAACATATAGCTTAGAGTAATATTAAAAACAAATGCCCACCATATTTCCTGCTTTCATTCGCAGTAAATTAAAAATGGAAAAGGAAACACGGCAGCTGTTGTTGTTATTTTTTTTACAAGTTTTCTTGGTGGCCAGTGCCGCGAACTATCATGTGAAAATAGGTTCGGAGTGTGTTAATGTAGTGGATAAAAAATTTCTTAGTTTCACTGTGGATCCAAAACATCTCTTCTCTAGTGTTAAAGTTCTTAACAGGTGAGTAACAAAATAATGTTTTTTTTTAAATCTATGAACTAGGCTTAGTTTTAAAATCATCATCATCATCATCATCAGCCTATGCTTCCTCCTGGGCAGAGGTTTTTTTTTAAACAACTAGATGACAAACAAGCTGACGGCCCACCTGATGGTGGCTACCGCCGCCTATAGAAACCTTCAATAACAAGGGAAAATCACTTGATTGCAGGTGCGTTGTCATCCTGGAGCCTAAGATGAAATGCCGTCCATGCCCAGTAATTACACTGGCTACCTTTCCCCTTAATCCGAAACACAGCGAACTGTTTCACGGCTGAAATAAGAAAGACGGTGTTACCTACCCAGACGCAGGCCCATCTTTTCCAATGGGCACTATGGGCAAGTGCCCCGCGATCCATGGCGCCCCAAGTTCGCTTTTTGGAAATTAAGATTTTGATTAAATTTTTATGGAAATATGAATGTATAGGTATATTGTATAAAGTAATTGAATTGATAAACTACTCTTTTTTTGAAGTCGGTTAAAATAATAAAGTGCCCAGAGCCCACAATAGGTTAAAGACGGCACTGCCCAGACGACCCTACATACGGGCCTACCACCTAAGATAGATTATATTCTGATACATAGGCTACCATTTGGCGCGATAGCCGATATCTACGAGGAAGTAAGTTCGAAATCAGCGATGGCTACCTTATCTTGTAACCGTTAAACATCAGGCTTGCCTTTTGCTTGTCGCCCTTATAATATCATAAACGTTTTCTGTTATGCTATGTTAAAATTATACATGATTTATTACCCGTCAAGCATCAGATTCCAGACACAATAATTGATCTTTCAATTGTCATAGCCCTCCGGAGAGGTATCGCCGCTTGGCAGATTATACTAATAATTCTATTTAAAGAAACTACAACAGAACAAGCAATACATAGTTTTTTGATAGGTAATACAACTCAAGATGGGACTAGAAAATAGTAGCATAAACAGTGGCGCCATTAGAACGTATTTCACCAGTACCTATTAGATTCATCATCAGCCTATTTACGTCCCACTGCTGGGCACAGGCCTTCCTACATGGGAGAAGCACATGAGGTGATTGGGTCATAACACCACCACGCCTGGCCCAATGCGGGTTCGCGAGTGGGAACTCTACTTCCGAAGCACGGAGGAGCTCGAGATTATTTTATTTGACCCATCCCGGGACCGACGATGGCAAAAGTTGCTTAGTTTTCCTAATGGAAACGAGCTCTCAAACCATTACGCCACTGAGTTCCTCCTATTTTCCGAATATATTTAAATTGTTTGGTTTACTTATACAGTTTTAACACGTTCTTTGTTTCAGTGAGGAACGCACTTGCATGGCATCATTTCTGACACCAGCATACCTCCGTATAGCAGGACCTTCAACTGCGCGTGTTGCTTTCCGAAACTCTGCCCTAACCATAGACAATGTAAATGAACCACAGACTAAAGAACCATTGCCAAACCTCCTTGGTAAATACAGGAAACGTCTAGCATCAAAGAAGTTGGAAATCACAGATAAGCAGTGGACGCAGTTTGCGAAATGGGCGAATAAAACCGGTTTCAAAGTTGTTTTCGCTTTGAACAACGAAGAAAAGTCAGCGTCTGGTCTATGGGATCCAAATTCAACGCTTTCTCTTTTGTCTATGGCTGAAAAGGCGAATATTGGGAACGTAGTTTGGCAGTTGGGATATGGTAATTGTATTTTTAAACTGGCAAATAGAAGAAGACTGAGAGGGTTTGGACGGGAACCGAACTCATGTTATAGGAAGGAGGGAACACATGTAGAGCAAATGTGACAAAGCCACGATGACCACCCTCTAATGGGCCTAACAAGGCGGGAAAGCCCATGCCGGGTATTCTTCCGACGCGGGATGTTTGGTTCAGGTGTCAGGGCCCCACTCTGTCACCCGCCATCTTGACTATGACGGCCCGAGTTGAGCGGCATAACGCCCCATTCTGCGGCCAAGTTACTTCCGGCCTTCCGGCGGAGCGGGTAAGCGAGAGGTTTTTCCACGCGAGCCCGCTCCAGGGCTTTCTTCTGTTATACATATAGCACCCACAGAAGGAGAGGTAGGATAATATCCTGAGAAAGGACAGCAAGCTACCATGTGGCGCGACCTTGAATCCACCCGCGTGGATCATGGTTATCGCCCCAAAAAGTAGCCTATATGCCAATAAAGTAGCCTATATGCCAATAAAGTAGCCTATATCCTATCTTAGCCAGTAGTGTATGTCCATAACAAATTTTATTTTACCCGTTAAGATTACAGAATAAATCGATTTTTCAATTATCATAGACCTCCAGAGGTATATCGCCGCTTGACAGATTAAATCGGTTCAGCGGCTTTGTACCGAAAACAGACACACAGACAGAGTAACTTTAGCATTTATCACATTAATATGGGTTATCACACATTCACAATCAAACAATTTGACCAACAGAGTGCAAAAACCAATCCATAGACGACTACTTAAACGATTTGGAGACATTACGTCTGATAGTCGAAACAATGACGTCACGCCAGCCACTGGACTGGCGTATTGTTGGTGGTGACGTCACTAGCTGCTTGGGTGAGTCCAAGAGCGATTTAAAGGATTACGTCTCTCTGACTGCTGGTATGACAACCGCTTTAATGTTGAATGGGTAAGTTCGAAACTATCTTAATATTTCATCACCAGCTAGAAGTATATGTCCCACTGCTAGGCACAAGCCTATGAGGAGTTTTTTTAAAATCTTATCGGGGTAACTCTTGACCTTCATCTCACTTGATGGTAAGTAAGATAAGGCCAACGATGGAAGCAGGCTACACCCGGATTCCTCAAACCTCAACCACAGAGGAACTGGCTATCTTACCTCTTGTTTGCGCCTTACTGCGCTATTCCAACAACGCGCCTTAGACATTGGCCCTAATTCTGGCGAACACATGCTAAGTTTAAATTTTAGTTCAGTCTATTTCTTTCTCTCAAAATGAGAAAGAAAAGGATGGCAGTCATATTAATTGACATTTAGAAAGGTGCGTTCAATTTTCGACCTTATTGAACGTGCTAAAATGCAGTGTTTAGAAGGCACCTCCGTACATGCCGTCTAAAATTGTCTATGGTTTCTTTGAAATCTATCTAAATTTAAGTGACAGCTCTAAACAGATTCTTGCTATCCTTTTCCTATTACTTATTGCGAGAAAGAGATATGCTGTACTTAAATTTAGAATTAAAGTGTGTTCCCAGAATAAGGCGCATTGCTACTAAAATATTAGTAGGCTAACTTCATTACTGACATCGAAATGTCAATTTTTCATTTCTTGTACTGCGGTCACAAAGTCAATTTGCAATAAATATATTTCTCAACATTTCAACGAGTTTCTTTGGAATTTCCACACGAGACACTTCTAACAGCCGGAACGCAACAATGCCGTTATAATGATTGCTATGGTGGCAGACTTAGGTAAGATGGTAGTAACTATTAGTCAAGCGGACTTCGAAAAGCCCTTCCACCAACCAAACCAAGCAGAAAATTTCTGCTCCTACGGGAATAGAACCCCGGACCTCTCGATCTGAGTTCGGTGGTCTCAATCACTAGACCACAGAGGCGGTTAAAGGCGGCAGTTTGGGCGATAACACCACCACGCTGGCCCAATGCGGGTTGAGGAGTCAAAGCGGCTGCAGTAACAACCGGGACCAACGGCTTAAGAGGCTGATAAACGCCAACGACCTTGAGAAAATGAATTCCGAGGCCCCGCCCACTAATATTTCCGACAAAGTGGCTCCACAATACTACACCGACAAGCCGCGTAACTACTACAACCTCAAAAGCGCCAAGCTAAAAAAATGCCACTAGATGGCGTGCTCCACGTGGTTTATTTCATAGACCATTATAAAAATAGAAATGAACAATAAAATACATAACACTTTTATAAAAAATAATGTGGTATTTTTAAATTAATGGTAAATATTTTACATGGTCAAACTACTACAATATACACAAAACAAACAAATTTTATTAAGGGACCTATTATGAAATCGAAACATCAAAATCAGGGATGCAATTACAAAAGACAAATCATAATAGTTTTGACATACGTACTTTCATGTCAGCTGTTCTATAAATTACAGCTCGACTTGAATAAATTTTGGTTTTGAAACGCCTTGTAAATTTTTAAGTGCATGGATAGCCCAATCCGACACTATGAGAAATAGCGAAAAGTACTCAAAGGACTCTCGAAAACGTAAAAGAAAAACTAAACTGCATCATTGGATGTTTACAAAATATTCCTAGCCAGGAATCAAAACTATTGTTTGAAAAAAAACTCACATGGTGTATTACACCATTCGATTAGATTCCAAATTACAAAATTCAAGTTTCAAGTAGGTTTTGCTTTTATAAATTATGCTACAAAGTACGAAGCAGTATGCAAAAAGTTACAAGTAATCAACGAAACGTCGAACCAAATCTAAATTATTGGCGTGATGTTATTAAAACGTAAAGTGGATTACTCGCACTTGTTTACATTTTATTTCTTTTTCACTGTGGCCTTTAACATTACTTTAAAACATGTAGCAGTTTATAAAAATCCAACATTTTCCTTCCGTTTTCCATATGTAATATCTTCCCGGAATTTATTGTTCCTTGTATACCGCGATACTATCGAATCGTGTAATGAATGATAGTGTTTTTTTTTCAAAATCAACGAGCTCTATTTCTACCTTAATTTTTGATTTCTCAAAAATCTAATGCTGCACTTTTAGTTTTTATCGAAATCGTTCCCGATACTCTTTTGAGTACTTTTCGCTATTTCTATTTGGAATTCGGAATCCATAATAGATTATTTTTTTATCTAAATTGTTTAAGCAGCTTAAGTGTCACAATGTAACACACAGAAAGACACAGTTACTTTCGCAATTATAAAAGTATGGATGTGTCATCTCATCACAGTAAAAATAATGTCCGTTCGAAGTAATAGAAAGATTAATCAAGTAAGTATTTATTTAGGCTAGGCTTAAGCTAATTTAGTGTTGTATGCATTTAATAATCTAAATTTAACTCTGCCTGTTGTTCCTTCATGAATCACATTTTGTAACCGGAAAAACTAATATTAAAAAGAACAGAAACGAACCATTCGATATCTTGATTATTTTTAAGACTGCCGGGTCTGACAATTACGTAGGTCTATGAAATAAACGAAACTTATTTTATGGTTCTATAAAAAAACTTTGTTGAAATTTATCTTTGTATTATGTAATACATATAAATACATAAGTTTTTTTTTACTTTCCTTATTCATTATTAGATAAACAAAGAATAATAAAAAAATAAAAAATATATTAATAAAGTATTAAAAAATAAGAAATATAAACAAAAAAGGACTAAAAATAAACATACATAAAAATTTAAAAAAAAACCAAAGTAAAAAAAAATTATACAAAAAACATTTTTTGTATTTATAGTTTAATCGTTTTTTATATCTATATTTTTTTACTTTCTTATTTGTTTTAAAAAAACAAAAAACAAATAATAAATAAAAAATACAAATAATAAAAGAAAAAGTTGTGAACCATTGAAGGTTTGAACCCCTACCTCTCGGCTAGTAAGTCGAGCATCTCAACCACTACGCAATCGCGACAGAGTCATTTATTTCAAAATTAACTATCTAACTAAATTATACGATATACTTATACATTTCCCTTCAAGTAAAAATAAACTTACTTTACAACTTCCATCTGTGACTGTGAATCTGATTCTGAATAGGTTCAACTTTCGAGATGATTATGGAGTTTTTGATAGTTTCAAAAATTAGATAAAATTAGCTATCTAAAGAAAAAATAATCAGGTTATTATTGTGTTATTTATCCCTATACGAGTGGTTTTTGACTCTTTTTAGACCTCTTTCTTGGTTTTCCATAGTCCAAAATAATATATATAATAATATATATAATATATACAATAAAATTTTTATTTCATAAATAATATTATTAATGAAATAAAATTTTCACAATAAAAATTTACGAAATTATTTACTCATTTTTGTCTATCTACTATAATACACTCACATAGTAATCACTAAAACCTAAAATATAATTGTCTATTTGATATTTGCAAATTAAAACAGACGCAGACTGATTTAATTAAGAACCGCGAGCAAAGAAGCGACACAGGTACACCTAGCAGCACGCCTCGGCGATCACTGTCGTTTCCTCTACAAATGAAAGAGAAGAATGGATAATGGCGCGAGTCGCTATTGAAATCGGCTGAAGAGTTTAGAATAAATTTATTTACTAAAAAACTAGCTACTTATTTGAAATTGTAAAACATCAATATTATAAAATTTAATATAACAAGTTTGTTCCCTGAAAATCAGAAAAAAACCTTTGACAAATAACGCAGAATTTGTTCTGCAAACTGATTTTGATGGGTGACTTTGGCATTTTTTTTATACAAAGATTTTGATTATAATGTGTTTTGGGGGCATGCATATTATTAGAAATATGTCCAAGAGTAACATATATTTTTTTCACTGTGTTTATTTCAACAGATTGTGCTAAAAAAAGTTTTAAGTAAGGCTAAATTAGCAATTATCAGCCTCTTAAAGGGGCTTTCGGTGCACGGATATGCTCGAGATTATAAATTTTTGATTGATCCATCCAGAGTCGACTATGACGGAAGTGGCTTTGTTTTCGTATTCGAAACCAGAGGGCCTAGGTTAGATATCATTTGACAATCGCTATTGCTAACACTAAATGTACTATGTATTGTAAGTCTAATATATTTATTTTTATGGAAGTTTAAGTTTATTATAACACATCTCGCACCCAAGGCCCTATCATAATAACAGCGCTTCTGCGACGTTTTATAATGTCGCAAAAGCTATATTATGCTGAGATAGGGCCTTGTTGACGGCACCTACGGATATGTGTTAATTGTTTTATTGTTTCTACCTTTTCTGTGTTTTTAATGTCGAAGTTTTATGTTGCATGCTTCTTTGCTTGGTGTCTGTCAATAAAAATAATTTTCTTTCTTTCTTTCTTTCTAAATGGAAAATGTACGGGATTTGACATTTGCAATCGAAAGTCGATCTAGGGCTTTTGTCAAATCCCATGCATTTGCTGCTTACCGATAGTGATAGCGACTATCGGAAGGCTTGTCTAGGCCCTCTGAGCGCTCAACCCATTACGCCACCGAGATCTATAATACTACCAAGAATGGTCACTATTTACTAACATTGATATACAAAACCAGTTAAATAGGTGTCTAGCGACGCGAATAAGGCTCTGTAGATGCAGAGAATGTTCAAAACTTTGAGGGTGTGTGAAAACCATCAAACAAGCAACTTGATCATCAAGATCTTGGTCTTGACTAGAGATATAAACTTTCGTATCTAACCAGGCGTAGGTAACTTGGATGTTTGACAATGATCTTTGATTTTTTAAACATTTAGGTATATACAAGGCATGCAATAGTAGGTAGTATTGTTTCAATTTGTCAAACCGCGAAAGATTCCCGGGAGTTTTATTTGTCTCGGGGGTTGTTACCCAATTGTGTCTGGAATCTGTGGCTTGACATGTTAAAAGAAAGTTATTTGAATTTTAATTTAATTAGAAGAAAAAAGTACCTACTCTGGAATCTTCCAGGAATTCATCCTATCACGAGTTGGGACGATTGTCTGAGACAGATCGCTTGGAAATGCTCAGAGGCCTTTACTCTAGCAGAGTCGCCCTCTGGCTGACCGAAGCTCCCCAGAAGACGCACAACAAACTGGAACGGGCCGCAGACTGGCTCACCAGTCTCGGGTATTCAGCTAGGAACGGTCTCCATGTGCATTTTAGGGAGCTGATGAAGGAAGAGTTAAATGAACCTAGTTTGGTGAGTGGTCTTTATTGATATAGCCAACGATTCATACAAACATCTAGGTCAATCAGGTTCGCCCTCTCTTTCTTTCATACACAGACACACACACAAGCACACGCGCACACATTCACACACACATAAGCATGCTTCTAAAGTTTTATAGTAAACTTGAACATGAGTGTTTTGTGTAGGTAAACAATAGAGGTCAGTTGTAACAAAAGGAATTATGCTACATGACAAGCCAATTCTGCAGAGTTAAGCGTATACTAGGGCTTTCAATACCGGTATTCCGGGATCCCGTAATACCGTAATCACGTTTTTTTATTGGTATTCTTTAATACCGGTATTGATCAGTCGATACCGTGATTTTACGGTATTACAAATCAACGATTCTTTAATAGAGTTATATTAATATTTAACCGTTAGTTAGTCAGTCTCGCACGCATGTTAACAAAATTAGATGGACAGGCTAATGAGTTAAGCCAAAACCTTGCAAAGGCACTTCGAAAACGTATAAAAGAGCGAAGTCTCTCTATATCTAGTCTAGAGTGTTACAATACTTTCATGACCCTGAAGCTTATTTTAGTGATAATGATAGCAAAGGTGACATTTTTAAAAAACTAACATCTGATGAATTGCATGAAATTATCGTTAACTTACTGACTCGTTTGAAATATAAAAATAAACAACTGAATACTCCAGCAGTTACTGAGATGATTGCTAGTGTTGCCATAGCAGAACCTTCTACTTCATCGTCATCGTTAAATACAAGTGTTGAAGATGACGATATGTCCATCCAGAAACAGCTGGAGAGGGAAATATCAAAATTACCTAAAAGTACAATTGCAACTACAGACACTGATTTAGAATCAATAATAAGAGTAGAGATGTGTGTCTTCGAAACCGGTGGGGGTGGTCGGGAAATATTTTTATCTACAGCTTGCAAATATTTACTATCTATAGTACCTACAAGTGTAGAAGGTGAGCGAGCTTTTTCTTCGGTCAGCTATTTATACAACAAATTGAGAAGTTCGCTATCTGATAAGTCATTAAACGCTCTGTCCTTTTGTAAGATCACACTTTCAGTTGCAAAAAATGCCAAAATCTTAAGATGTTATTGATTATGTTTATCGTTTTATTTTCGTTTCTTTTGAATATTGTTATTTAGCATTGTTTGATTAGTAATTATATGAATGTTACAAAGTAAATGAATAGATGATTGTTAAGTAATCTACCTGTAATAATTATTTTTAATGCAATCTGCATTAAAAATAATTATTGCGAAGTTTAATTAATAGGAAAGGTTTTTTGTTGTATTTTTTTATTTTAATAGTTTATTTTTTATTTGATAAAAAAATGGGTCTTTAATTCTTAGTCCCGCCGAACTATTAATAAAAGATTACCCGGGAAGGGTAGAAATAATAATGTATGTTTAATATTTTGTTAGCCTGTTTTTCACGTACTTGTAACAGAAATAAAGACTGATTAGAAATAAAACGGGCGTTTTAATATCCTTTGATTTTGAGTTCATATTCAATACCGTGATCACGGGATCACGGTATTGAACAAGCTAATACCGGTATTGATACCGGTATTGAAAAAATCCGGTATTTGAAAGCCCTAGTCACGTCTGAAGATACGTTAAATACATATTATTATCATTATTTCTCCGTATTTCTAGTATCCTTAACACAATGCTCTTAATGATGCTTATTTTAGGCTAGATAGTAGGTGTGAGCGTATGAATATTATTATTAATATATAATTTACGAGCTATAAAAAAATATCGCTACGACGATTTACAATGCTGCTTCAATTTCGTGTGATTTTAAGTACATACTTATTAAAAATCGGTACATTCGGTTTGGTTTTGGTTTTTAGGAGTCGATTTAACTAGGTACACACGTCACACATCAAGTGTAGCAGTTGCACTACGAAAGCCGCCTCTATTACAAACGTAATAAGAGCGATCTCAAGGTCAAACTGTTACGCTTCATGTGCTGTCCCTGTACATCAATAATAAGAAGTTTTACCTTTTTCCTTTACCATTTCAGAGTTTCTACATGGCTTTACTATTCAAGAACCTGGTCGGTGAACGCGTACTCCCTGTCGAGAACATGCCAGGCGCTACCCGAACAGCTCTGTTCGCACACTGCACGTCGCTGCGTCATCAGCCGGTGCCTGGAGCTGTCACCCTATACGGAGTGAACATGGATAATGAACCAGCGAGGATATCGTTGAAACTCTCGAACAAGGAAAAGGGCGGAGAAATTATGCAGTTTATATTGAAGCAAGATGATGAAGGGTAAGTGATTTTGTACTATAAATAAAGGTGAGCGCCAATGGCGTGGAATAATTGTGTTTCAATCGTTTGGAATTCTACGCGGATTTCAACATTCACGAGCGGATTTCTGAGAGTTAGAGAGCCATTTGGCCCGCACGAGTTGCCAGCATTCAGATAAAGATGTCGTAAAATAAGTCTATCAATGTTTTTAAATATATCACATGAAATCTCCTAAGCCTGAAGATACACACAAAGTAAAGTAGTGCTATTTAGCTGAGATTTTCTCTGAGGTAGAGGAGCTACCGCAGTCGGTACATAACTCAACAATTTCTTTTCAGAAAATTGAACACTTTCTTAAAACTTTGCTAAAGATAATAAATTAAAATTCATTTTTCTTTCTAGGAACATCATAGTGAACGGCAGAGAAATGTCTAGTGAGGGAGACATACGTCCAAAGGTTAAAACAGTTTTACCGTACAAAACTCTAGTTATTAACTTACCTGCAAAGTCCTTTGGATTCTGGGTACTTGCCAACACTAATATTGAAGCCTGTTATGATGATGGAAAGGAAAAGATGACTCTGGCTGATGAAACAAATTTAGATGACGTAGACAATACAAAAGACAGAACGAAACGTTTTATTAAAAATAGTAATTTAAGCAATGATTTGGACATTTTTGACGAAATAAATAAATTTGATAATCATATAGACGTAGAAGATGAAGAGAAAATCGATACAATAAATACGGATTTATTAAATTTTAATAATCGTTATAAAAAGAAAACCACTAATAATCTGAAGCGTCAAACTTTTGAGAAACTTAGAGGCCCGAGGAAGATTAGAAAACAACTCAATCCAAAAAAAGGCTCGAAATTAGGGGTAACTGAGAAAAGACCTGTTTTAAATTTCATCCGCAGAATTTTGGAGAAACAAAAACTACTGATTAAAAAGAGAGAAAATGATGTTGTTAAAGTTTCGAGAACCCGAAGAAATATAAAGGACAGTAAAGATGCATCAATATCATTAACAAATGATATAGAATCATCATCAATTGAAAATGTAGTTGACAGTGATGCTAGTAAGAACAGCGAGACACTAAAAGCAAGTAACGATATTCTACATCATTCAAAGAAAAAATCTGATATTCAAGACGACTCTAGTAATTTTGATGACACCGTCGATAAAACAAAGCTTTCAGCTGATGGCATTACTGCTAAAATTAAATCTTTTTTCGCAAAATTACAGGCTTGAGGTTTATAGAAAAGAAGTTGAAGACGTTATAGGATCTTTATAGGCTTTCAATGTGTGAGGGGGGATAACCTAAAACAAATAATATTATCCTACATTGATGTTTCAATAAGATTTAAGATAATCAATGAAATTCAGAGGTGTTTATTCTGTACTAAAGGGACGATGTAAGAATGAAAAAAATAAATCAAACGATCACCCATTTAGAATTTAGTTTAAGTCTATCTTCATAATATATTAGTATTTATTACGTGATTAATAAGACAGGTTTGCCTTGTTGTATTTTGCAATTTTATGAACTAAAACCGGTCGCCGACTAAAATAAAAAAGATTTATATGATGTTTTGATTTCGAGCGATGAATTTTATATATTTCCTGGAGCCAACTATTTTTTGCTGGGAAAGATATTTCAACGTAATGAAATACAGTTTACAGATCAAATACACTAAAAATTAAAAAAATAGCAGAAAACCTACTTTTTTATAAATTTTATTTTTATAATGAAAATTCATTAAAAATGAACACAGATTTAATATCACCATGTGTAGCTGTATCGATCTCTATATTTTATTAAAGATTGAGTTATATTTATGAAGCCAGTAAACAATGTAATTTAATATCAAATATTATAGACCTTGAAATATTTCATACAAAATGATATCCTATCGGTAAAAGGCTTCTATTCATAGATGTTATTACTATTAATTTTGTTGTATATAGTCACTGGATTTTGTATAGCAATGATATTTCAATGTTTTGTATTTACATTGTTTATTAATACTTTACATTTGTTTAGTTAACTAACATACCTATGTATGTGAATCTGTATTTAGCTTCCCTATTACTCAAAGTTTCTATTTATTTGTTTATATTAGTTGATGATTCATCGCTGGCTTGGATATCCTTCACTCGCTCCTTAGTTTAAGACTAGTTACGTAATTACAAACACGTGATATTAGTTTAAGGGAATTTTGTACGATTTTTTATAAAATAAAACAAATCTTTGGTGGTACAATGTAGTTTATTTATTATTTAACAACATGGTAGATAAACCACTTTCACACTCGCCATGTAGTTCATATGAAAATGGTTATCTCTAAACTTTTATACATAACTAATACGGATCCCAAAAATCAAGAGTAACAATGCATCGCAACAGTAGGTTCAAATAAGTGTCAGCGAACAAGCTTACTATACGAGACTACCTATGTGACAGTAGAGATAATATGTGAAACAGAAACTAATTCTCAAACGATAAAGTACATTATCGAATGGCAGTTTTTTATAGCCTGAAGTATAGCGAACGCAAAACTAACTTATGCTTAACAACAAGGTTTCACAAAAGCTCAATCCGATTTAATCACCTAAAAACATTTTCAACAATAACCTTCTTTTTTTCGTTTTTCATCCATAATTCTAAGTTAAATGTTATCGTGGATAAACTACTAACCTTCTTTATAATAACAATACAACATACGTATGAACCACGTTCATATAGAGTACTTAATGGTTTTTCGAATTTATCGATTCAAAATTTTGTCTTACATTTTCTTTTTCTTTTATAATATTTATACTTCAATCAGTAAACTTGCAATTTTAACACTAGATGTCACTAATATTAAAAGCTAACGCACTAACTGTGATCAATACATTGGCTGATAACTATTATTAGTCGAACAAACAAGGGCATATTCATGGAAATACATCGATAAAGATTAGATCACACATTTGAACATCAGTAGCTATCGTCAGTATTCCCATAAAGGCACCCAAGTCAAAACATTTAAAAAACTTAATATTATTTACGCTGAAATACGCCACGGCAGTGTGCTTAAAGATTCACTTGAAAATTATTTCAGAGCCCAATTTTAACATCAAACTGTGGCACTTAAAGATCAGTTCTATGTATTTGAATCAGTGTACATTGCCGCGGGTGGTATCTGTAAAACTGATATACCAAATTTAACGAATTCTTTTAATATTATATTTGCGTTTTAAGTGTTAGAAGCTCTTGTGTTAGTGTGGTACGAAGTGTCGTTGTCTCTAACATCCTCTAAGCTATAATCACACGAACTTGCTTATTCTGTGACTATTTTATCAAAGATGAGAAGATAGGCTTCAGAATAAGTGTAATTGGCATCGATTGACTAATCTTCCGAAATGTTTCATCTTTATGATTCACATTACATTTATCATTCAGATAACGATAAAGTGATTCTAATTCAACATTTTGTATTCAGCTGGTTATTCAATCGGTACATTCCTCAACGATTTATGTAAATGTCATATTTGTAATTATATTTGGATCATATTATTGACACAACATATTTTTTCATTGTTGATGAATTTAAAACATTTAATAACCCCAAATAAAAGGTAATATTAATGTTTTGAGATAATTCCAAATATGACATCAGCAATATGCTTCAATCAGTCCCTAACGTTACTCCTAGTGCAACTATCAATAGGCTAATTTATTCATAAATTTTTAACAAGGTATGTATTAAAATGTATAAGTCTACCATTTCATAACTCCTCTAAGGATTAAGAATAACAGTGAAAATTTTAAACCTCCTACTATTGAGGGAGAGGAACTGGATAAATTCAAGACAAAGATCACTATCACTTTGAAGAAGTTTAAAGATGAAGCCATCCAAGACCAAAAAGTCAGCCGACCTAAGTAACTAACTGAACAGAGATATATAAATAGACAACAATAATAGTCATAGTATATATATTTACCCTGAGATGAAAGTCATAAGATCAATCAATCCAAATGATTTAATTTTGTCGAGGAAAATCTAAACTTGGTCACTTTTAGATTTATCAAAAACATTCTAAAGGCAATAATAAAATGAATTATTTTGATTAACGTACAATTATGTCTAAGCTACACATCTACCTTGTATAAACCTCTTCATAAATTCATTACAATTTATTTTAGGGGAAAGTAACACTGTATGTTGAGTGTTGGGGTAATTTATACAAGTAAGAACTATAGTTGAAAGACGCCGTGAGATGAAGATCGATGTGTAATTCTTGTACTGGGTGAGTCAACCGAGTGACTGTGGTGATGTGAGGAGACTTCTGTCACGAGTTCGACGCTTGGAATTCTTCCATCAAGAATTCAAAACATCGAAATAAACATAATGATCACATTAATCCAACAAATCAACATCAACAACCATTTGATATCACCCAAATTCCTTTCAAATATTGCGCACTTAAGCAACGTTATTACTAATTACAATATTAACTATACACCAAACATCAAAAGCTTAACATACAGACACGTAGATAGCTTAAGTGAAGCGTCTAGATAGAGTTCCGTCGTCAAACACAAATCACAAAACCAAGATGTTGTAGAGAAAACGACACTCAAACACACTTCTCAAGAGCTTACGCTTACACGTTTAACAAAGTATCATGCAAACCATAATATGTTACCAGAATCACTCGTTCGATTTAAATTAGTGACAGTTAGAGAATTTATTCAAACGTTTTAGTTGACACTAGACTTCACTACGTACCAAAATAATTTTCTAAACCACTATTTTCTACTTAAATGAGAGTCAACAACGAAGAGCACAGACTAATGTAACTACTAGTTAGATCGAAGATAGATGAAGTTGGACAAAGGGTATACACGGTAGATTTATTATAGAAGCTAACACATCAAGTAGACATTTATTATAGGGAGGGACGAAGATAGGAAGAGAAATTCATGAATTATTTGGTCGTGTTAAATCATACAAAAGTCGATAGGTCTGACTGAATCTTACACGCTATTATTGTTTATTTTGAATAACTACGAACAACCGTTTAGCTAGAAATTGCCATGCACATACATAGAACTATGTTTTTTTGTAATATATCATAAACCTAGGCTAACCACAAATACACTGTGAAAGTTTAAATTTATACCTTACATATACGATAGATTGTGATGATGACGATGGACGGGTTCAATGGGTTTATTGATGTCCATTACACATACCCATCTATGCCCATATACTCTTTAGATATATTTTAAGTGTATAGATATTGTAGACTATGATAGCTATGCGTGCTCAAAATAAAGTACTATCGAAACAAGCTATGAAAATATATATCAATGTGCAATAGAGTGCGAGAAAATATGTCGAATCTTATATATCAGAAAATAGTAGCATTCTCAGTAAATAATCAGAAATTATTCTTGTATTTGTTGTATTTACATGTGTGTGTATATTGAATAGATTTTATACGATCTGATTTTGCAATGATAGAAGTGAGGATAGGTATAATTGACCTTAAAGTTCAGTTAGCATAAACAATTAAAACATAAGTGATAAGTTCAAAAGCAACTTTACCAAGCATTATGTAATATAAAGTAACAAGTAGACAGTTTGAAATAATCTTAAAACTAAAATGAAAATACATGATGTGCTGGTTTGATGTAGGTCAGTTCGAGATTAGGAAAACTACGAGTAATGAGATAGAGATCGTGTTCATGATATAAACTTTAGTAATAGATTCAAAGACAAGGAAGATATTCAAGAGCTAACGAGAATGTCAAGAACGCGAGCGGGCGCGCCGCTCCTGGCGCAGAGCGTTAGTTTTATTATTTATATATCACAGCTTTTGACGATAACAAATCTTTTGCATTTGCAGCTTAAGTGGAATTAATTGTTCGAGCAATCAGCTCTGTTCCATATCACTGTCGAAGACACGCCAGCCGATACTTTGGCCGCTCTCTCTACTAGATCTCACTGTGTTATTGTGTCACAATGTGTATTTTGTACCTGGATGATGTTATCGTTCCTTCTGCGGTCTTAACACCACACCTAAGGGCTAAAATCGCTCGAAGAATTCGCTCGCACGATGTGTTAACTTTATACCTAAGCGTAAAACATCGATAAAACATTAGATTTAAACCGACGTCGCATCAACTACGCGATCAGTTCAACGGTAAAACAACAAGAAGAGTGTTTATCTACATTTCTTTACATTATTACGTCTAAACGAACATTGATCTTATATTAGTCATGCAGAACAAAATGGACGATTTCAAATCCGCAGAAGACTTGATTAAATAACGCGGGGTCTTCCCAGATCTGCGCCGGTTTAACAATACATATTGTACCTATTATATTTTCGATGTGGTTATTAAGGCTAGGTCGATTACAGGTTATGTACACCTAAACAAAATACACTGAGACACTGACACAATATCGATTTACACTGCATAAGCACGCATGCAAAAGATTTAGAGGCAAAAGTTGAAGAGATGCTTGAAGAGTGAAAAATGAGCGAAGAGCGAAGCCACATAGCCACGTCGCCGGCGCCGGCGCCGCTTCCGCCGCTTCCGCCGCTGCCGGCCCTACCTAATAGAACACGTCAAGCCACTGGAATTTGGATGAAAACAAATATTAGAGAATACATTGTTATTTCAATGTAAGTTTTAATTCCCGAAATAGATGAGAATAGATGAAAAGTGTCGATTTAGTAAATATTCAAGTTGAGTACCTACACGCGTGCTAACTTCTTAAAATACGTTTTCCCTTCTTTAATTAATATTACACCATTCTTTCTAGTTGTATTTATATTATTTCCTCATTACACTTAAATAACAATATATCACAAGCATCAACATATAAAACTGGATTGTTTCACACTCGTGTGCTGGTGACCGTTGACCCGGTGACTTTTTGACCTTCGCGAGGACGCTCTCGTCATCAAACGTCTGTGTATCGAGGGCTGCTCTCCATTTAATTTTTTTATGAATGTATAAAAATATTATTGCTCATTATCAAGCACCAACGCGCCACTAGCCAACTACAAAATTTAGAATTCGAATCTCTCCTACAAAAATGTTTGAGCGCGAATGATACCTTCCGAACGTAAGTCTTGTCTCATCCGTCTGCTGGGTGGGGTGGGGGTGTGTGGTGGGTACGGTTGGTGAAACATCGTCATAACAATGATCTTAGCAGCTACATCATGTATTCAGATACTATAGATAAGGTGCGCGGGCGCCGCGCTCACTGCATCACGCACTTGCTCTCGATCTGAGACTTCAGTTCATTCACTTGCGTTTCGATGGTGTTTTTCAATTCTGAAAACAGAAAAAGTAGTTTTTGATATATGTGTAGACATGTCTTTTCTAATAAATTACTAGTAACAGTACGTCTGGGACCTGTTTGACAATTTTTGCAATAGCGTCCATATGTAATGCTAAATTTGCAAAAATAAGTTATAAGTTTCTATTTTTTTCAATCGATGATTTGTATCAATTTGAAGGAATAGTATGGTATTCACGAGCTGGTTACAACAATGATGACCATCATCTTTGGCGGTTTCTTAAGAGATGTTTAGCATAATTTGGTCAAATGGTAGTATTTACTACCATTCTATTTAGACGTCTTAACCTAATGTAGTTTAAGGAGCGACATTTACAATTTATCGCAGGCTTAGCGCTCAGACTCCAGGAGTGTGAGAATGTCACCATGATGCACTGGTCCCTTTACGTTCCTGATGATTTGACGGCTGGTTTCTCCTATGAACTCTACCTTTACTTGGGTACACTGTCCCTGGGAGCTGAATAAAACAACTCCTCATAAAACACCCCAATTTTAAAGTCTAAGTCTGTCCAGATTCAAAGTCCATTCTACAAATATTAGGCGAAATATCCGAATTCGCTTGGTCATACTCAAACATAACATAAGTACTTCCAGTGGATTGTTTCAAATAAAATGAGCTGTCACTTAACTGGTCCATAAGTCGCATACGTCCGACTAAATTAGCCGCTTAACTGAATTCTAGCCCGTTGATTGAACGCCGGCATCCAATGAAACGGCTGAAGGACAACTATCCATGTCATTGAGCGCAACGTCAACATCATGTCAGTCGTCTGGTTTCAATTAGCCATTCAATTGAACGCCTAGGCAGGTCATTTAAGTCGAAGAGCTTTTGTGTGATTGGTAGTTTCAAGGTAATTTTTTATGAACACTTACAACGTAAACGATTTCGGTTATAAGTGGTCATAAAAAATAACCTTAACCTACCAATCAAACTAAAACTCTTCAGTTCAAGACGATCCATTTAATACGCCAAGTAGATTAACGTTAAGTGAGCCTAGTTCAATCAACTCTCGGCCTAGGTATTCAATTGGATGCCGGCGTTTAATCAACGGGCTAGGCATCTAATTAAGCGGCGAATTTAACCAGAAGGCGGCGACAGATACCAAACATCCATATTAAGCGTTTTTCGTCATCTTTTATAAGGCGCACGACCAGGGAGCAGAATGCTTTGCCAGCTTCGGTGTTCATTAAATAGTCACCTTCTGGGTAAGCTCGCTACAACTTTGACCCCCCTCTTAACTTCTGTCGGAGCAAGAGTGAAATCCAGATCTAGCTCATTTTATTAATAATTAAATGTTGTATTTCTAGAATGGGGACTTTGGATTTCTCAGCGAAGCGATCTACATCGGCTCTAAATACTCACTAGTGAACTCATCCTGGTCTTCAAGCTCAGCTTCTGCGGCTAATTCCTCGGGCGTCTTCTTCTTCCTCATCAGGGGATTGTCCGGCTCCGCCTGCTGCATTTCCACCACCTCCTCTTTCTTGGGGATTTTGTACTGGAACGTGAAACAGTTTGGGATATAAACATTGGTTTAAGTTTATTTGCTACAAGCACGTAGCGACTATGATATTGAACGTATTGTTACTTATTTATTTATTTCATTTATAGAAACAGTCTCACAAATATTGTAATATAATTTTACAAAGGACACGGTCCTTTTTGGGCTTTCATTCCGAATAATTTTGAACAGTAAAGTGATACACCTCTTCAAAAAGCTAATTAATAAGCTACTCGATTTTATATCAATAGGGTTTTTCGAGTTGCCCGTTTGTCTAAAAAAGTAAAAAATGTTCCAGCAGAAACTTAATGCAATTTGCCTTTTTTCCCTCGTTTTTCAAGTCGAAAAATGTGTCAAATGCACCTATTATTGCATTGACTATTAAATATTTGAAGTTTTTACTAAACTTTTTATATTATAGTTTCCTATACTTATGATTTAACTGTAAGTACAGACGACATCACATCAAGTGTAACAGTTACACTGCGAAAGCCGCCTCTATTACAAACGCAGTAAGGGCAGTCTCAAAGTCAAACTGTTACGCTTGATGTGCGGTCGACTGTACATCAAAACAATTAAGTAAACATTCTGCTTTTATTTTATTTCATTAGACTCAGACATTACTAATATCCGTTGTCAGATGCCAGACTGCCTTTCCATTTTAATTTACATTAATTTTATTTATACACACATTATACACACATGCGATGATGAATAACTAGGCGTTAAGTTAAGCGGCTGATTTAACCAGACGGCTGCGACTTATTACACAGTTCGAAATCAAATATTAAGAAATTATGTTATATCGCTGCCATTCTTGCGGCCCGCTACGGAATAGCACTAGCCGATATATTGGAAATAATGTTCTATCTGATATTAAAAAATAACTTTTGAAGATAATTCTAATAATTTTAAAAGTTTTGCGTTTGTAACAAACTTAGTTTGGGTCTAAATTATTCGCCCATTTGCTTATAAGCCTGAAGAAAATGACTATGAGGGATTTTCTTTGGAATTTTTCTACGCAAAAAACTGATTCCATAAAATTTTTGGCTTTTGCTAATTAATTAATTGATTAATTAACACTAGCATATTTGAGAAATATGGGTAATAATAATAATAATAATAATTTTCATACACTCACACCGATAGGTGGTTGGTATAAATTAAATATTTACTTACAAAAATATGTAAACTAGAAAAATTTCACGGTGGTTATGTAACATTCAAAGCTCTCATGTTTTAATTCAATGTCGTACTAACGTCAACATTCTGTGTAACATTAAAATCTCTATTCAATATACGAGCACATCTTAAAATTTCTGATAGGTAGCATTATACTTTGCATTATTTAAGAACAACTATAACGGTCCAGGGATCCACGCCTCCGGTTACCGTTACCGCTAATTTCCCAACGGGTGCCTTGTTCGATTTTCAAAAGTTGTATTGCCAGCAAATGGATTGGTTCTTTTTAATGTAAACTTCTCGCTAAGTACCTAAAATCCCTTGCGATTTTTATTTATTGCCCGCATAAGATAAGGAGCTTAATTATGAAGTAGAAAATTACATCCGCGAGAATCGTGGCAATCCTCTTTCCTTTTTAATATTCAATTGAGTACATGCAACCGTCGGAACTCAGTGTGGCTAGGGAGAAATTTATTTTAATTTTAAGGGCATTTTTTCCGCTGACATCCCAAGAGATCTCATTACGGTCGTGCCGTTTCAATAACAAGCTAAAGAAAGACGGCAAGTCTTCCTTTTAAAGATTACTGAACGTGATCCTTCGTGGTTTGGTTAGTTTGAAAGCGTGACTAGAGTTTAACTCCACCTTCGAAACAAAATAATAATTAAATAGTATAGCAACTCTTTGTTCATACCTTTTTTAGAAACCTTTTTAATTTTATTTGTCGCAAATATTCGAACTATTGTTTTCAATTAGGCTAAAGTTGTTTCTTCCATGTAGTAAGGCCTGTGCCAGGCAATGGGACGTATACACTATACAGGCTGAAGATGTATAGTGTGATGTGTTGGCGCAACACATGCACGAACGACAAGCAATATCTTTTTACTCATAAAGTCCACTTCCCAAACAAGTTAAATGAGTGGGACACAGAAAACAAAGATCGAATCAACTGCACTGAAAATAAATATCGGATCGACTGCGTGACATGTTTCCATCGAATCCATGATTCGATTGTCGTTAGTTCGCCTCTGTTACGAGTTATTAGGAGCCACTTTTTATTTGAGTTTCGGGAGCTAAACGCTGTCGCTTTCGCTAAATGGAAAATATGGGATTTAACATGCGTCCTTTTTTTTCTCGTTGAGAGAAGCTCTTAAAGTCTATCCCTCGGCTCCCGGGGAGGAGAAGTCCGTCAGCGATGCACATTTTCCTGCTCTGTACCGAGGCAGGGTCGGCTCAGATATAAAATCAAACGAAAATCTAGGGATTGAACTTGTTCCACTAAGATTCCATCAGAGTATTGTCCTTTCTAGCCAAGCCTTCATCAAACAACTTATGAACACAAATATCAAATTCCATACTTTAATTTTCCGGTTAGCGACAGCGAATATAAAAGTCGTATTGTCAGGGGACAGGATCGTTTCGATTCGATTCCATTAAATCTTCCACTAGGGTAAAAGTCACGAATGAACTTCTTGAAATGGCGACATTTGTCCGCTAGTGAATATACTATATACAGCTTAATATTCACTAAAATTAATAAGCTTCGTTGTTCCTAGCAGGCTAATGAGCTGAAGCCATAAATAACAAACATTTGTATAAGTAATTGCGGACATATTTCACGACCGATTTCATTAGTTTAATCTTACAGCGCGCTCCCAAATATAAATTGAACCCTGGGCCGTATATTAATTTTGTAGAATACGGCATATTTCGGAGCTGTGTAGGTGTTTGGACGTTTAAAATAAATTCTATAACCATAAAGCTTCATCATCTTCAAAGTCGGTTTCAGTTATGCAATTTTAGATACATCATCATCATTTCAGCCGATGGACGCCCACTGCTGGGCATAAGCCTCCCTCAGAGATCTCCAAACCGATTGGTCTTGCGCTGCCCGCATCCATCGGCTTCCCGCGACCCTCACCAGATCGTCGGTCCACCTTGTGGGGAGCCTACCAACACTGCGTCTTTTGGTACGCGGACCTTCCCGTCCTAACGGCTGTCAGTCCTCCTTGCAATGTGGCCTGCCCACTGCCACTTGAGGTTCGCAATTCTTCGGGCTACGTCGGTGACCTTAGTTCTCCTGCAGATCTCATCATTACTAATATGATCACGCTGAGAAACCCCGAGCATAGCCCTGTCCATTGCCCTTTGGGCGACATTAAGCCTTCTTATGAGGCTCATTGTAAGCGGCCACATCTCAGTTCCGTAAGTCATCACTGGCAACGCACACGAATTAAAGACTTTTGTCTTGAGACACTGCGGTAGTTGGGCCGAGAATATGCTGCTATATGAGAATATGAGTTATAGGTTACTACGTAACAATGCAATCAAAATGACCAATCTCATTTCGGAGAGCACACGCTAAATCTAAAAAGTTTAGTGCATCTTTTTCTCTCAGAATAAATACAAAAAGGATGGCTGTCATATAATTTGACATTTAGAAACGTGCGTTCAATTTTCGACCTTATTGAACGTGATAAAATGCAGTGTTTAGGAGGCACCTCCGTACATGCCGTCTAAAATGGTCTATTGTTTCTTTGAAACCTATCTAAATTTAGTTGACAACAAATGATTTCTATCTTTTTCCTATTACATATTGCGAGAAAGAGATATACTGTACTTAAATTAAGATCAAGAGTGTCTACAGAATTAGGCCCAATGTTGCGGGAAATTTTTGAAGTACTTTCCCATTTCAAAAAACAAATAATCAGAGTTTTTCAAAAATTCATTAGCATTCCAAATAAGTTTTCATTCATCTTTAAATTTTAACTTATCTTATTAAACCTCACCCATAGGTGCCGTTGCGAATTTTGTAACTCTTCTGTCTTCTACGCTCTTCTTTTTTCATTTCTGCTGAGATAGCCTCAATGAAGTCAACCTGACTCGATTAGGGAGTCGCGCGTAAGCAACGGACTCCCTACTAGAGTCAATTTCACATCAATGAGCTTGTTCTTCTAGATTCTTCTTCTTCATTCTTCTTTGTTCATTTAAATAATATTTACATGATTTTCTATTGTTATTATTAAAATTTACTTACCTACATTCTAAGTTTCTTTAAATATATTATGGCTTTAAATTTTAGGAAAGTCGTAGAAAATTTATTAAAATAATAAGTCGGTACACTACTTACATAAAATGTATTTATCTATTATAATTAAGTAATTACTGATTTTGCGAAATAAAAATATAAGTCAAATAAGGATGATAGAAGCTTAAACCAATAGTAATGTGTCTGAAATTCGATGCTTCAGATAGTGAGAATGAAAATAATATCTTTATTCAAATTGGCCAACAAGAAGAACTTTCAAATCGTATAAAATCACATTAGTATGACTATCACAAAAATATATTAACTAACAACGTCATAATGTATCTCTGTCCATCTGTCTGTCTGTCTCTGTCATGTCTGAATTTACGTTAGCTAACAATGTCTGACAGGTTATGGCAGTTATTTTTTAACAGGCATTAATCCGGAATCTTTAACTCATGCAGCTTAATCACCTTTATGTAATTAGGTAGTATTCTTTTCCTTCTAGTAGTTGGTGTTGTCAGGACAAAGTGAGCTACAATTTACAAAAAGAAAAAACATATAAGTAAGCCCCGGCCTTATTAATCATCTATCTAATACCATCTCATTGAGTCTATTCGTATGAGCTCAAACACGCTATATCTGCTGCAAGTTTGAAGCAAACTTGAAGAATTAAGCATCCCGCAGACTTTTTGATAGTATAGGATCAGTTCAAGGTTTGTATGTCATGGGAATGGTCACCGAAGTGACAGTACACCAAATTCCAAATTAATCAGATCTGTGAAAGTTTAGTAAAACCCTTTTAACATGTAGGAAATGAGCTGATAGTCATAAAACGCCTGAACTGATCTTCATAAATTATAGCTAAGAACCATCCTAGTCACGTCAGCTTTCAAACAAAAAAAATGGAATTAAATCGGTCCATTCGTTTAGAAGCTATGATGCCACAGACAGACACACAGATACACAGACAGACACCTCAAACTTATAACACCCCTCTTTTTTCGTCGGGGGTTAAAAATACAATTGAAAAAAAAACATGATTCAGTTTAAAAAGAGGACCGAAGTAACATTTTGTATTCATAACGGGGTAAAGTTTTTCTAAGTCCGCCTGGCTAGCTACCACCATCTTACCTAAGTCTGCCGCCATAACAATAATGTTAACAGCATTGTTGTGTTCCGGCAGTTCGAGGTAAGATAGCCAGTTCCTCGAAAGCCAATATTTACCCCGTTAAGCATACGACAAAAGAATATGTATACCTACGGAATTGTATGAGAAATTAAATACGTTAACAGTGACCCTAATTCTGGAGATCACATGATAAGTCTAAATTTAAGTCCAGTGCATCTCTTTCTCTCAAAATGAATACAAAAAGGATGCCGGTCATATAATAGGCATTTAGAAACGTGCGTTCAATTTTCGACCTTATTGAACGTGTTAAAATGCAGTGTTTAGGAGGCACCTCCGTACATGCCGTCTAAAATTGTCTATGGTTTCTTTGAAATCTATCTAAATTTAAGTGACAGCTCTAAACAGATTCTTGCTATCTTTTTCCTATGACATATTGCGAGAAAGAGATATACTGTACTTAAATTTAGAATTAAAGTGTGACTTCAGAATCTGGTCCAGTGTTTGCTAAATGCATTGTTTACGTGTGTGTGTATGTATGTGTGTGTGTGTGTGTGTCTTGTAACAACAAACAGTGTTAACGCGATCAGAAACTGCAATATAACTAAGTGACCGCTCGGCAACTGGGAGCCATCTTTGATTGCTTCGCCGGGAACACTAACAATGACTTCTGTAAACCAATATACAGTGAAAACAAGGAAATTAGATTACCAACGTACTATTCCACACTAAAACGCGATAAGATGGCCGGTGGTTTTGGTGAACGCGAAAGTGACTTTATCTGTCCAATTGAGATGAAAGAAGACGGTCTTTTTGGGCTTTTATTCTGAATAATTTTGAACAGCAATCTGATAAACCTATTTACAAAGTTAATTAAATAAGCTACTCGATTTTAAATCAATCAGATTTTTCTAGCTGCCGAGGATTTTTCTAACAATCAAAAAATGTTCCAACAGTAACTAAACGCAGATTTGCTTTTTTTCCTCGTTTTTCAAGTCATAAAACATCTCAAATGCACATAATGTAGCATTGTCTACTTTATATTTGAAGTTTTTACTATAATTTTAGCTACAGTTTTATTTTTTAAAAGAAAAAGGTAGAACACACATAAGGAAGCATAAATTTCTCCTTAGGCTTAAGAATAGCTGTGCCTTTTTCTCTTATGATAGCGGAATATGCTGTACCTAAGCCTACAGGATATTATATTAATAGCAGTAGTTTTAATAGAAACTACACTTAGAGTGGCTATAATTTGTATGTATTTGTATAATAATATTTTTTTGTATAGGTACTAATTTAGTGCTAGTTTATTATTTTATTTATTGCTTGATCCGAAAGTTTTTGTGTTTTGCATTATTTTAGTAATGAGTTGTGTGTGAGCTTAGTGCTATGAGCTAGTGTACTCTTTTTCTACCAATTAAAGGCATTCGCAGAATACCAGAGCGACGCAGTTTTTGCTGCGACATTATAGTTGAGTGGAGACCTTTTTGGTAATAATTTGAAATTGGTATGAATATTATGTGCTTATGATTGTTTTTTGGTACCAAATAAACATTTTTCTTTCTTTCTTAATAAATATTCATTTCCTATTTTTCATTCAACCTGTCTACAGCTGGAAGTGTCACGTCTCGGCATGTTGGATCGATGTAATTTTCCGGCGATCAGCCGCGTCGCACACTCCATTGGCTTTGTTCGACGTTGACACTACATCAAGGGAACCATAATACACCTTTGGATTAGTTTTTTCGAGCAGATTTTTGTGCAGCAGGCAAAGAGATTTTGTTCTTAAGGCAATGTGTCAAGTTTTTATTCGTTCTAGTTTTCAGTCAAGCCTTTAAGTCTAACGTATACTATTACCAAGGATGATAAATAATTGGTCCATGCTATTAAGCACAGACAGTCAAACAGCCAGGTGCGTTTTTTTGTGTTAACCTTTGTTTTAACAAAAAATATTTACTTATTGATAAAGACTTTATTTAAATTTCAAAGCTCATATGCTAGTAACTATTCATGTTGAGTTATCTAATGAAAGATTTTTGAAACCCCAAAAGATGAATCTGTTTATCGTTACTTTACTTGAACTTTGTGTATTAAGACATCTTTCAAGCGATCGATCATCATCATCATCACCAGCCTATATACGTCCCACTGCTGGGCTAAGGTCTTCCTACATGGGAGAAACACAAAAGGAGTTTTGGGCCAAAACACCACCACGCTGGCCCAATGAGAGTTGGTATAAGTATAAATTTTGATTGACCATGGTGAAAGTTGCTTTGTTTTCGTAATCGAAGCCAGAGCGTATACAACACCACAGAGCTCCTCATCGAGCGAAGTGATCGATCATCATTATGTAAAGGCAGGTGAAACAATCTTGAATTTCTTGTGGTAGGAAGTAAAATACCAAGATGAATAAATAACGTCTATTTTAAATAAATATTTGTTACACAACTAGATGACAAGCAAGCTAATGACCCTGGTAAGCTGGTAAGTAGCTACTGTCTATAGACACATGAAATGACAGTGAAAAAATGATTTGGTATTGCAGGTCATCTGATAGCAGGTGCGTTGTCATCCTGAGGCCTAAGAGGAAATGCCGTCCATGCCCAGTAATTACACTGGCCATTTCCCTTCAATCCGAAACACAGCGAACTGTTTCACTGCAGAAATAGGAAAGGCGGTGGTACCTACCTACCCAGACGGGCCTACCACCTAGTCATACTTACAATCGACTCATATTTTCTAAAGTTAATATAATGGCAGTGCTAAAAAGCGCCTAGTATACATTACAGTATCGCCCCTCAATTTCCGTCCTGATGAGTTTCTAACACATTTAGCAACCGCCCCCCGCCCCCTGTCCCCCACTCAGGCATCTTTGAGCAAATTCAACTATCGGCTACTGCCCCTGGCATCCTTTGACCACGTTGCAATATCAGTTTGTATGTTACTCGTTGATCGATGAAATTTGAGATGTGCTTTCTCAGTATCCGGTTCCATTATACTGATCCGAAATAAATTGTAATATAAATACATGTATCTTATTCTTTTGATATGCGTAAGTAAAAGGATAATAAAAATTAAAGCGGTCAACTTATAATAGTTGAAATGGAATGACACGAAAATAATCGTTATTCAAATCGGCCCCCAAAAAGCTTTTTCATATTATCATCAAAAATGCCATATTATATCAACCACAATAAATTGATATTACCTAACCATAAATATGTTCTCGTGGAAATAAAGCGCAGAAAGTAGAGACGGACAGGGTGTAATATGGATGTTGAGGTGGAGACAGTGAATTGATGACTCCGAAGACCGGCACGCGTGCTCCTGAGTAGGAAGGTGGAAGGCGGGATAAGGTCAAAAAACTCTTCAGAGCACTCTCCCTGATATAACCGATGGAAGGCGCTAAGCAACGCAATGTCTCGACGCAATTGCAGAGGTTGTTCGTGACCTCTACATCGCCAATGATTCGGATAGCACGACGCTGCAATCTGTCCAGTGCATCTACAAATATCTACTTTAGTGTCTGGTTTCTTTACTTATATAATTATAAAGATATAGTTTGGTTAAGAAGACAGGATCTTTAGGGAAAGATTTTGCCCAGCAGTGGACGTCTTTCGGCTGAGATGACGATAGTTATATCCGCACCCCACTTGATATTACAGTCGTAATATTACAAAAATAGTGACGCGACGCATTACGCCCCGCTGGTTCTCGGACGTTACCTGCAGAGCGCTAATGTATCGGAAATATTTCGACTGCAGACCTTACTTTGCAGCTAAACGTAAGGGAAATAACACTCAATTTAGAATGAATACTTATCGGTGTATTTGAAAATCTTATGACGTTTCAGCTATTTTAATTCAATAGGAAAGAAAGTCTGTATTTGGTGGGTATATTGAATTTGGTAGAAATGCCGTAGGTATAAAGAAGGTGAGGTTTTATGGTCTAACTATAAAAAGGAAACCGTTTTGTAACGAAACTCAATACGTAGTATATTTTTTCAACTTACAATAATAAATAATTTTAAATTAATGACAATTTATCAGTAATATAAACTGATAAAGCTGAGCTTGTAGAATATGTAGCCGATTTCAATGTTTACATTTGTTGTAATTATTTTCTATTGTTTAAAAATTGCTTATTCCTCTGCATTTATTTAACAACGAATATCTTAAACCACCCACAAATTTAAAAATAATCGGTCACACTGATTTACAATTAAATACAGAAACATTGTTTGGTAATTCCAGTTTGTACGAAATACTTCATACAAAAAGCTATTTCATACAATAACATTGTTGAAAAAACTTTACCTTATAATACCATAGACTTAAGTAGGTAGGTAGTACAGACATGTGTATTTTTATCCAACTCAATTCTAAATCATTTCGCCCATCGCGAAAGACTCCCTTTTTTCAAACTCATTCGAACGGAGGGAAAATTTTAAGCCAAAGGACATGAATTTATACAGCCTACACATTTAACAAGGAACCCTTACAGAAACGGGTCGTCAAATTGAAAGCTACGAACATACGTATAGATATAAAAAAACAGTTTGTCGGTATCGAGAGCTGTTCAGCAATGTTTGCGCGCACTAATAGTGTTTGTTTGTTTGTTTGTACACGGAAAGGTTAACTTTGCTGCGAGGGCGGCGGCGGGCCTACTTATTTTTTTATTAAAGTTTATTTTCTTAGTCCTAAACTTTTTGTTTAAAACTCGTAATAAAAAGTGAAAGGAAACTTCTTGTTTGGAAAGAGAATAAGGGACATGAAAGTGATGGTTATTAATCTATGTTCTGTTGAAAGTTTGGCGCGCTTTACACAACAACAATAATAAACAAGCATTTAACCCTCGAATTTCGAACGCCCGACCGTGGAAACACCTCCACCTTACAGAATTAACTCATTAACACTACTTTAAGTATTACGTCATCATGCCACCACGAAAAAAGTGCACAAGAATCACACAATTCCGTATGGGCCACGAAAAATTAGGAAGCTAGGAGCGAAGCATCGAGCAGTTTGTAATGAACCAGCCGCTCGAAGCTGAGCGAGCGTAGCGAGCGTGCAGCGGTTGCAGCGGTGGCAACGTGGTGATTTTTTTTATACAACTAGATGACGAACAAGCTGACGGCCCAACTGGTGGTAATTGGTAACGTATAGACACCTGCAATAACAAGAAAAAAATCACTTGGTATTGCAGGTCATTCTGAGGCCTAAGACATATAATTATGGTGATTATATTCTCTTCATAGCACTTTATACTTTCATGGTTATTAACAATTGAATAAGACTATATCACGGAGAGTGTTCTGAAGAGCTATTTGACCCTATCCCACCTTCCCCCTTCCTACTCAGGAGCACGCGTGCCGGTCTTCGGAGTCATCAATTCACTGTCTCCACCTCAACATCACGTACAAAGAAATTTAGTAGCTCTTTTCTTTGTCGTACTACCAGATCTTGGAATTCTTTGCCAGCACATGTGTTCCCTCCTTCCTATAACATGGGTTCCTTCAAAAGAGGCGTGAAAAAGCACCTTTCGCGCCGGCAAGGTGGAGGCGGCTAGAGCAGTGTCTGAACTGCACTAGCTGCCTTCGCATATGGACTCTTCTTACCGCTTGACATCAGGTGGTGTGACGTCATCTGTCGTGCTTTGTATAAAAAAAAGAGGTAAATATCCCGTATACACATAACTCTAATTCAAATATATTCTCTTCGGCTACGAGCGTCTATAGTTTGTGGTAACTGCTTGCCATCAGGCGGGCTGTACGATTGCTTGCCATCCTTATCGTAAATATAACACTTAAATTATTATAATCCTGTTTTCCGTCTTTACAGCTAAATTACTTTGCAAGCAAGCTAAACACGTTCAACCGATTTATCCCCTAATAAATGGACAACTCGTTAAAACAATTATTATTAATAACAACCCGACCACCGCAACACACACGTATAAACAATAAATTGTTACAGTATCCCATCAAAAGTCGCGTATCGTAATGATCCGCGACAAAAGTTTCGTAATGGCGCGACAGATGCGTGCCCAGAGTCGGCAACTTAAGTCATCGAATGCAAGTTTTAATTGTGGGGTAGGACCGTGGCCTTACATACAGCGGGCGAATATATTCGTATTCATTTATTTGCAGATTAAGTGTTACATAAGGTGTTACAATTTTTATGAGGTACTTAAAAATAACTCAATCACTCTATTTGAGTATAGCAAATATTTTACCAATAAAAGAAACATCAAATAAGCAAAATTATCCATTAATTAATACTTCAAATAATGTCAATACAATGAGTTGTTTTAATCATAATTAAATACCCGATTGTAATTTGGAATCAATATCTTACAATATAATTATGTAACTAGATTTTTTAAATATTTTTGACAAACATTTTCTAATGTTGTAATAAATGATCTCATTAACTGCTGTGTTCGAAAAGAATAATTAACATGTAAGCAGTTTATGTAATTCTAAGACCATTAATGTAGACTTAATTTGCATGTACAGGGTGGTGACGACAATAAACGACAATAAATAAAACTATATTAGTTCATAGAACATGTCGTCGTCCCCATCCTGTATAAAAAATGATAAACTATAAAAAGCAAGGGTCAAATTAAATCCCTCAAGCGGCGTTATCCCACCAGGGGCCTATTACAATTGAAAAATCAATTGTGTCTAGAATCTGATGCTTAACGGGTTGACGAAATCGTAAGTATCTAAAAAATACTAATTATAATACTCATTCGGGGGTTGTCAGAAAACCAAATGCCAATTTGTATCTGTTTATCCCTTTCACTCGCTACCTTTCTTGCTCATCATTCATACAAGAATGACAATGGATTGCTTACATTTCTTATAAATATAAAAGGGCTCAAGTTTTTACATTCTTTTTTGACATCTTCATAGAATATATTTTAATCTTGAAATCTTGCCAAGTTGTTTCAGTCACGTAAATGAGGCTTCGAAAAGGATTCCGGGACATCCCCCGGGAGCAGTGGGTTGACGGCAACAAGCAGTGTGGAATAAATCTCCAAATACTCAAAGTCCCTTTTGGGTAAAACCACTCAAATGATTGCCAGTTTCCTGTGAAATATTTTACTAGTTATTAAAAAAAAATATTTTTTATATTATTACTAAGCTTACAGAACTGTTAGTGTAGGTATTAAGTAGATTTTAAATGTGTTTTCTAATTAAAATTAACAGAAAGGCATTTTTAAGACAATTATTGTTATTAATTTTTTTTCAACATGACTACAAGCAAACTGACGGCCCACATGGTGGTAAGTGGCTACCGTCGCATGTAGACACCTGCAATGACAAGAAAAACAATCACTTGGTATTGCAGGTGCGTTGTCATCCTGATGCCTGAGATGAACCATCCATGCCTAGTAACAACACTGGCTAACTTTCCCTTCAATCCGAAACACAGCGAAATGTTTTACGGCCGTAATAGGAAAGGCGGTGGTATCTATCCAGACGACCCTACATACGGGCTTACTATCTCATAAGACGTATGTTTCATATTAAGGAAAAATGTCTTGTCTAGAAATAAGAATAGGAAAAACCCGTGAATATCAAGATCCGGTGATTGCTGTGACCAGCTACAGAGGACTAAGGAGAACTCCTTGAATTACTTCTATTCATTTTTTCGTTTTTGACATTAAGATTCAGAACGTAGTCAAATAACACTACCTAGTGTGGAGTAAGGACGCCTGAACTCATCAAAGTAGCGTTATAAAATCAAAATCAAAAATATATTTAGTTTCGAATCGTAAATGATAATATTTATATCTATCACAAAATAAATAACTAACAATAAGTAATATCATAATGTCTGTCTGTCATGTCTGAATTTAAGTTTATAACAATGTGCTAATATCTGTCTTCCTGTCTATCTGTCTTGCATGTCTGTGTGTCTGTCTGTCTGTCAACTACCGAGAAGATTTCAGCAACAGAATCGTTTAGTGACTCTTTTTAAATAATTAATACCAATGTTACATAAAAAAGTTACATTAAAAATAATATTTAGCTTAGATAACCGCCTCCACGCATCAACCCGCATTGGGCAAGCGTGGTGGTGTTAAGGCCCAAAATCCTCATGTGTTTCTCCCATGTAGGAAGACTAGTGCCCAGCAGTGGGACGTATATAGGCTGGTCATGATGACGACGTTCCGCAATCTTACTCTCAAATAATCAAAGAACAGTTCTAAGCACTCAAAATTTAAACTTTAAAAAAACGCTTTTAATAAGACCTCAGCTTTATAGCCAAATGATATTACACCGAGGGTTTCCGTCTATTCCCGCTGTCATCCCAGCGGTAGCCGCTCAAGATGTCGCAGTAGCTCCGCTAATATAATAAGTCGGGGAATTACCCCCGGCCGGAGGTGCAGTCAGATCAAATTAACCGCGGGATTGAGAAACTTGACTAGGTATCGAGACGAACAGTTTAAAAGTCGATATAAAGCTTAATAGAGTGCTGGTAGATGCTTTATTGCATTTATATCAAGTGAAGTCTTGAAGACAGCTTTTGAGTAGTGTGATTTATCGCCTCAATATAGCTGTTAAAGTTTTTTTTATACAAGGGTGAAAAATAAGCGTAGGAACCGCCTGATGGTAAGCGGTTACCTATAGACGCTCGTAGCACATTCGGCACTACTCACGCGTTGTCACCGCAATCTATTGGCGCTCGTAGCATCTTGGGAAATACTTACGCGTTGTCACCGTAGGCTATAGATGCTTGTAGCACATTCGGCACGAATTCAGATTATCACCGTAGTCTATAGGTGTTCGTAGCACCTTGAGAACAACTCCCGCGTTGTCTCCGTAGCGTATAGATGCTCGTAGCACCTTGAGCACTACTTACGCGTTGTCACAGTAGCCTATTGACGCTCGTAGCACATTCGGCACTACTCACGCGTTGTCTGCACCGTAGTGTATAGACCCTCGTAGCGTCCTGAGTACTACTCACGCGTTCTGGCCATAGCCTATAGTTGCTCGTAGCACCTTAGGCACTACTAAACCTACCTAAAAGTCAAGTGAAAACGTTATACTAATAGCACCACCAGTGTCCTCTCATAATTACATGAAATTACAAAAACTTTTCAACGTTGTCTGGTTCATGATTAATAATTTTTCACGCAGTTTTTCACAATTTTCCAGCTGTGACGAACACTGTTCCGCTTTTACGTTTTAAGTGGATTCCGTGTAGTGTAGAAACCACCAACAGCCTTCCACATTGTAGGCGGCTATGCAAAATTTGACTAAATTTATTACAACACCGCGTAAGACCCCTTAGAACACAATAATAATATTGCCTGTCAGATGGGTAAGGATGTCGTAAGCACAATACATATTTTAAGCTCTTTCAAATACAGTTAAACAATAAATTCATATTACATTCTATTACCCTAGAACTGAAAATGTGGGTTTTTCAAATACATTTAGAAAATGATTAGTTATTGTAACTACAAAATGCTCTGCAAAGTACCTATATATTTTTTCTGTTATCGAATTAATGTGACTTAGAATTAAAAAAAATGAAGAAATAAATGTAGCAACTTTTTTTATGCCAACTCTGCATGTAAACCCATAAATTATAAAGATATCATATATTACTAATTTTGTCCATGCACCGATACATATTCGGTGGTCACTAGTATGGTCTGACGTCACTAATCCGCATCATTTTAAAAGAGCGTTTTTTGATAACTGTCACCGCATATCAAACAAATCCCTATATCGAAGAAACTATTAGTTACAGATATACTATTGCTCCTGCCATATTTATCAACTAGTGACATACTTTTTATATATGAAATAAAAAAAATATTGTAATAAGGTGGCAATCAAGCATACGGCCCACCTGATGGTAAGCGGATATACTTACTCGCTTGTAACACCAGGGGTATCACTTGCGCGTTGCCGACCCTGTAAAAATCTTTTCACGCCTTTTTTAAACAACCATAATATGCTGTACTCATTTGAGAAATCCTCTGCAGGGATCTCATTCCACAATCTGAGCGTACGTGGAAGAAAGTTTCTCTGAAACAGTACAGTACCTACGCGACCACTTTGGTTGCTTGTGAGGACGAACTCCCTGCCAGTGGCGAGCGGTGCGATGATAGAAAGAGGCAGTGGGCATCATGTCAAATAAGTTGTTAAATTCACTTTTGTTCCTGCTTCACATACTGTTTTGCGTTTAAAATTTTCAACACAATTTTATCAGAGCGTTAGTATATCGATGTACACATAGCTTTATGTGTACATCGATATACTTTAACAATATCACTTCATCGTCAAGTTAAAGTTAACTTACAGGCTTGGCTAGGTAAATGAATTCCAAAACGTTCGCAGCGAGTGGCGCCGCGGAGCGGAATTGGTGAAAATTACGAAAGCCTTTGACGTTCCCATTAGGGGCCTAAATTTTATTAGCGGGGGGTTGAGGGCAGAGGGGGCGTTAGGGGAACAGCTGCTCAAGTAAATAGTCTGAAGACACAATTTTTTAAATCTTCAAATCGTATTAAGCTTCGTTTTTGGCCAATAGTTAAAGGAACCCTTAACAGTTTTGCCATTTCCGTCCGTCTGTCTGACCGGCTTGTCACGCCGACTAATTACTTAGCATCTTGAATTTTCCTTTTGTTTCTTTAATCACAGAGTAAAACGAAGATTTTCAATAGGCAGACACTCGCTATAATAATATAATATAGCTTAATTTACTAGGTGGTAGTCCCGTATGTAGGGCCGTTTGGGTAGGTACCACCGTCTTTCTTATTTCAGTCACGGCTGAACACACACACAAACAACGAACCACAGCGAACTTGAACACACACCACACCACACACAGCGAACTATTTCACGAAACAGTTTCACTCTTGGTAAAAAAGGCCTCAGGATGAAAACGCACCTGCAATATCAAGTGATTTTTCCTTGTTATTGCAGGTGTCGCTACAGGAGGCGTTAACCGCTTACCACCAGGTTGGGCGTCAGCTTGTTTGTCATCTAGTGAACTGTTTCATATAGTACACTTTCTTATATCTCATAATTCAATTCAATTCAAATTCAAAATCATTTAATAAACATAGATTTATTTAAGCACTTGTTGACGTCAAATTTGAATACATATTACAGTAGTATAGTAACATAATATAAGTCCGCATTCCACGTAAACAAAATGTAGATATAGATAGGTAGGTAGTAAATATATATATATATGTTATTGTACCTGTTTACGGTCAGTTAAGATTAATAATTTCTTATTTTGCGTCCCTTAAATCTCTTCCTCACTCCCTTTATAAACCTTTTCCCGTTGCACTAAAGGTTATTATACAACAAACGTCAATATCGTGTACTCGCATAAGTTGTTTGTCGTCCAATCAGTGATGAGAACGTTAATCTGCCGTACAAACAGACCGACCGAGGATTATGTTATAGACGAGGTACTTTATGTTGTTTCCATACATGGACGATATACCTATAATCGTGACTATAATTTATCCCAATATAGGGTGTAAGAGGTATGCATTTATTGCAGGCGGGGCAGGGTATAGGTGGCGGGAACCGCTTACCACCAGGTGGGCCGTCAGCTTGTTTGTCATCTGGTTGTATAAAAAAATCCTTTTGGAAATGAAAACAGACGGCTATGCCGGTGACCCTAAGCACGACTAGTTGAAAAAAAAAAATCGCGGAAAAACTGCTTTTCCATACAAACAGGTCTTGTATGTAGTGTGAAAAGCGTTTCCCATACACTCTGTTTTATTATCATATTATCATAGACCAAAAGTGATATACAGACCCGTCTGAGGTCTTTTATGCAACGTGTACACTAAATATTCACGAATTCTCTAAGGGTTGTATCTGACCATTAAACTGAATCACTTCCTCTAAGGGACTAACAAGGAAATCGCAAAAAAATACCTGTCCCTATCCCATACATTTGAGTCGAAGACGTATGGAATGATTTCAATGCTGGTCTCATCTAGAGAAAGTTGGTCAGTTTGATTGTCAAATCCACCCCTAGGCCCTAGAGTATTTGCGCACAATTAATTTACATGTATATTCAAGCTTAAAACTGGCTGCGTTTCAAAAGGCCATCGAAGAGACCCCTAAGGACGAGTGGGCAAAGTGCTTTTCTCAGTGGTTCCATCGGATGCAGCGATGTACTGATGTGAATGGACACTATTTTGAACAGATATAATGAAACTTGCTAATTTGGTTAGTTTTTGATTCTCTAAGGACTTTTAGTTTGACTCTCGTAAACCATTACGTCGCCAAGCTCATCTTTGCCAACGCATGCCCTTACAATGACAAAAATTATATTTTACTTGTAACTAGGTGGGAGGCTCGTATGTAGGGTCGTCTGGGTCTTTCTTATTTCAGCCGTGAAACAGTTCGCTGTGTTTCGAATTGAAAGGAAAGGTAGTCAGTGTAATTACTGGGCATGGACGGCATTTCATCTTAGGCCTCAGAATGACAACGCACCTGCAATATCAAGTGATTTTCCCTTGTTATTGCAGGTGTCTGTAGGCGGCGGTAACCGCTTACCATCAGGTGGGCCGTCAGCTTGTTTGTCATCTAGTAGTATAAAAAGAACTGTTGCCTGAGATTGCGATGTGAAAGCCACTTACGAAGCCAAAATGGGTGTCTGACATACACCTCTAGCTATTTTTACAGAAATCAATACGAACCACGTTCAGAAATACACAAAAGAAAATCTGACTTCACGACAAAACACTGAAGCTATAAACAGTAAAACACGTACAGCGACAACCTTCAACAGCTTCAAAACCGTTCTTATTACAACTGGATAAGATTGATAAAAACTGTAAATTGTGAAGTGATGCCATATGTACACCCTTTAGTTTTTACGTAAAACCCTTAACGGTTATGTCAAGGGTACCTACGATGCGTGATTTCAAGGACTGGCACGCACAGACTGACAGCGGAAAAACCTTTTAGAACAATATTACCAGTTTATCACCAATGGCGTAGGAACGGTGCTAAGCTAATCGTATTTTATGTTATCCTATCATGGGCCCATGAATACGTCACGATGCACGATGACCTTTAGGGATCTTTGTGGCTACCTTGCTTTTTTGAGAGATGCTGAAAAATAATTTCGATTGAAGTGTTTCTGTACCAATTTTCGCATCAATCGACCCAGACCACATTTTAGGAATGAAAATTCGAAAAACCCTCTCTTAGAGGATACGTACATTTCATAAAAGACACACTCTTCAAATTTCATGTCTCTAGAACCAGCGGCTTAGGTTGTGCGTTGATATATCGGACAGTCAGTCAGTCAGGAATTTGAATCCGCCAAGTCGAGCAAAACAAAGAGTACCATTCTTTTCTCGAAGCCATTCAGGGCATTTTCAGCATCCTGTAATTTTGTGCGGGCGAAAGCTAGAACTATGATTTTCAGTAAAGTATAGGGCATAAAATTACTAAGATACATTCTCAATAACGTTCAATTTGACCTTTTACTTTAGGAACTATCCTCGTCAAAGTTCCTTAGTTTTGTCACTGAAACACTAACTGTCGGACTGATGGGCATAATTCTAGCAGACCCAAATGCTCCATATTTTATACATAAGTAGTCTTTAGCCTATCAATTCATAAAAACCATAAAAATACTCCAATTTAAATAACGTTTCAGAGATATAGAAACTGCATAAGTAAGTTTGTTACCTTATACATATACACACAAATACATGCGATTATAAACTTATACTTTTGTAAAGGTCTCTCACTCATACAGGTTGGTGCCGTCAATACGACAATAAATCAAAACATGGGCTCGATTTGTTTATAGAATTGGTTTGGCACTTTCAAAAACATTTTATTCATTTGATAATTTCATGACATTTGTATGAATTATGCAGCCATTGTTCTATTATTTCATGCAAATGTCATAAAAATTATCAAACTAATAAAGTGTTTTTGAAAGTTGCAAACCATTTCTATGAAGTAACATAGCCCATTGATTTATTGTCATATTGATGGCACCACCCTGTATATCGCACACAACGCTTTACTCGTACTCATAATGTGTATTTGCTCACATTGCATGTGATAGGGCTAGCAACCATGTTCAATTAGGAATAATTTAAATAGTTGTCGATTAAATAGGCCAAAGCCGTGCTATAAATGACTAGGCCATCCTAGTCATTCCATATATTAAAAAAATAAAAATATGTTCTATTGATACGGTCACTTATTAAAATAACCGATTTGGTTTAGCATTATGTCTCAAAACTAATATGCTCGACTTGCAATTTTATACATGCAATATTTTTGATGTGATTTTAATACAGATAGATTTTTGAAACAAGTCCCAGTACGTCTATGTATGTCAGTTCGATTTCCTATCCCATTTAGTTCAGTAAAATGAACAAGCTCTCTACTATATGAAAGGAAGGACTATGTAATATCCAAGGAGATATTGTGCAATTTTCCGTTATCGTTTGAGGCTAGTTTAAAGTTCCGATACTAAAATGGAAGACGAATAATTCCCCGGGGTCCCAGAGACTGCGGCGCAGGCTTTGCGAAATTGCTGACGATCCAGAAGGCTAGGGATGTCTGCTGTCAGACTAGATCAGATAACGATTATTGCGGAATTTCTAAAATCTATTTGAAAATAGACAAAAACACTGACAATATTTGTTTTGGCAAATCGTTTTCGTGTCATATAAACCCCCATCTTTTAAGGTAGCGACTGAAATAGCACGTCAGGCGAAAATCTCATTTTATGGTTTCAGAGAATTTGCTTCCGCGTACACGAGGTATTTTTTTCATTTAAATGCTTGACATATTAATGGTACCTTAGACACGTGATACCCGGTAAGGGCACTGCAAAACATGGATTTGACAAAACGGTGTTTCTTTATAAAGTTAAATATTAAAAATAAGGCGTATTTGCAAAAGAGTACAGCAAAGAGCTTGTTCAAGGGCGTGAAAAAGTTTTTAAATGGTTGGTTGGTAATACATAACCCCTGGTTTAAGTACTGGGCGTGGACGGCATTTCATCTCTAGCTTCAGGATGACAACGCACTTGCAATCAAGTGATTTTCCCTTGTTATTGCAGGTTTCTATAGGCGGCGGTAACCGCTTACCATCAGGTGGGCCGTCAGCTTGATTGTCATCTAGTTGTATAAAAAAGGAGCCTCTATTATGTACGTAGTAAGGGCGACTGTTCATAAAAAAAGAATAAAGCCTGCTCTTAAATTTCAAGCAGATATCAATTGACAAGGGAAACTTATCATAAACCCAATTAACTTTTAAATAACAGCGATCCTTAATAAGCTTTAGTTATAATATAATTAACATCGGGGACGAGTCCCGTAACGCAGCTTTATGCAAAAAAGTACCATAACCCAAAAAAACGCGAAAACATGCAGATAAATTTGGTAGATTATTAAGGTCTTTTAATTAAAAACCAAGCCGGCGGCGTTTAGTTACCTAAATGAAGATACGCAAGCGATTACCTTGGTGCCGGCACTTTGTTGTTAAACAGAGGTACTTAAGTCTCTTTCAGTTGAAAAACGGAGATAAAGTCAACTCAGAAACGCTAGGGCGATTTAAAGATTTTTTTTATAGGAAGATTAATGAAATTATAGAAAAGAATAGAATCTTAATTCGTGTCAAACATGGTATAAATGGTGTTAATATTTAGTACAATGATTGTTTAGCCCCTTTCGATAGCATGCAAATCTTTAATAGTATGTTTAGGTAGTGGTACATCAGCGAAATTTTTACTACCGTGATATACATATAAGCATAAAATAAAAACTGTCAATGATTCCTAACCCAATGGTCAAAAAACTCATGAATGCTATAGAATAAAAAAATAAAAATCTCTTGTTGACATATTCTAAGATGTTAGGAGCCAAAAACTGGACCCGTATCAAGTACTACTTTTAAATATGAAAAGTTAGGCATAAATACTTCAGAACTCATCTTACATGCTTTGTAAAAAAGGACATAAATCTAGACGAAATCTGTTAATATAGACTCAAAAAGCTTAATAAAAAGATTGTTTTTGTTACTACATTATTTTATTACATTTTTAACTAAACTCGAAGCTTAAAGCTATGTTAAGCAGGGAATCTATCTGTGGACCTCCCAGTATTAGCCCCAACATTTTAACTGTGGGACTATCGCTTTCTCAGTGTAAGAAATAAAATTAGTATTTATTTCGTTTCTTTCTCGGAATATTCCGCGATGAATACTCAAGCCACCGGCAATATAATTGGTATTGGAACGCAAATTGAATCGGAGGAGGCGCGGCGTAATATAATCGTCTCCCGTCCTCAAGAGGTCTTTTTCTGACACGAAAATTGATAGGCAAAACATGCACATGCCAAACAAAACAGCCATTATCTTGAAGCGTTTGCACCCGTCAACTCATAATGGCAATGACACGGTCATACATAAAATTACGAGTCGCGCGGTGTGAAGCGTCCTCAAGCGGTCGCCGACAAATTGCCCGTCGCTCGGAGCGCTCCAAACGCTCGCTGAGGGCACTTGACCTACATACCGAGCGAATTAATTGTTGACGTGTTACTCAGCTCGTGTGCTTTGTAATTTCATTGTAAGTTCCGTGTGAAGTTGAAAGGGTTACGTTAGTGCCCATGAGACCTCATATTTTGTTCTTAAGAGCTCCTCACCTATTTCTTTGGCCCCATTTTGCAAAAAAGTGTATCAAACTTTCACCTGGTTTGGATAAAATGCAAATTTAATTTTGTAATATTATATAGACAACTTTTTCATTTAGAATATTTTTAATATCGATTAAAGAAGCTCCACATCACAAATCTGCTCGACCTATTTTAAAACGGAGCATATAACTAATATAATATTATTATTATTATTGATTAACTTAATCAAGTCCTTTTATTATGTGCCAATCTGAATCTATTCCATTTCATTTATTGCTTTTCCACAATGAAATAACATAAAGGTCTTAATAATAAAATCTAACATTATAGGTATAGACTCAGTCGGGGACAGCAACTTAAAAGTAAGGCCATTTCTTTCCTCTTAAATTTAACAGTGCGTTTTTTAAGATTAGCTTTACTTATCTTTCGTCGTTTAAGTACCTAGTAAATTTTAATAATAAACTAGTCTTGTCAAGTCCCTAATCTTTTCCGAATGATCTTCAATTTCGCAGTACTGCTCTTGTCATCACACTGTCATAGATTTACATGTCTTTATGTCAGACTAGTTCTTTATTTAGATCTTATTCTAGTCTTACCTTGTCCCTAATCTCCTGCCGCATTTTCTCTCGTTCCTCTTCCATTTTGCGGTGCTTCTCCTTGCGTCTGTCCTCAGCCTCCTTGATGGCCTCTTGCCGTTCGCGTTCGGCTTCTTCTTCTTTTTCCTTATCGTCGCTGTCATCACCGTCACCGCCCACTGCACCTGTAACAATAGAGGCTTCGGTTAGAATAGTCTTTTCGGAAAAAGATTAATTGCTATATTGGGCGCATATTTAGGGTGAATGTAGAATGCAAAATGTGCCTGCTCTGCAGATGAGGAGAACGCTATCAGGCTCACAAACCAGAATCTGTCAGCGATATTATTGTTATAGATGAAATAAGTTATAGATGAAGAGCAATAAAATTATGATGGTAAAAGAGTGAACTTCAGATTTTTGAATGAGTAGGACACTAATTGTGCACACCACAAACAGGTATCAAAATATTAACCTTCACATATTAAAGAGGAGTAAAAATTTGCATAGGTACGTACATTAATTATGCCCGATTAGGACTTTTAGCTTGAATTTGAATCAAACAAATACATTTTTAGTTTCTCCAATACGTATGGACACTAAAATAACACCTATAATAAATGGATAAGGACCTACAGTTTATTGTTTGTCTGTCAATACTACCCCAGTGGTCTAGTGGTTGAGACAACCTATGTCAGATATAGAGATCCGATGTTCGAATCCCGTGGGGGCTGAAACATTCCGAATGGTTTGGTTGGTGGGGGCCTTTTTTAGGTCCACCTGCTTAGCTACCACTATCCTACCTGAGTCTGAATTATAATGTTGACAGCAAAATAATGTTGTGTTTTGGAGTTAAGATAGCTAGTTTCTCTGTGGTTGAGGAATCCGTTGGCCTTATCATCACTAACCATCAGATGAGTTGAAGAACATGAGCTGCCTAGGCAAGAATATGAAATTACTTGCAACTTTTAATGGACCTTGATCAGTGGTAATAAAGGAAGTTCTTGAAGCGCAGATGTTACACATAATATGTTATCATTTGTACCAAGAGACAGCTTGTGCTTTTAATTCCACAAATGTACATCGCTTATTCAAATTCCCTGTTAAATAATTCAGGACATCAATTAATGGTCTCGTTCGGAGAAATAGATTGAATTATTAATTTGGATCAAAGGTATTAATGTGAAATGTTTAATTATCCGCCGGTGTTTCTACAATTGAATTATTGGCAGAAGAATTTTTATTATTCTTTAAATTAAAGTAGAGCTAGCTAGACAAATGAAGGAGAAACAAGAAAATTAATAAACTGGAATGAGAAAAGGTGAAGACGTAATATTCATAACACAAGTTCACTGATGCTTACTTTGGGCTAGATATTATGTATTGTGTGAGTGCATTAATATCATTCTTTCTACTAGCTATTAGAAATGCGCAAGTAGTTCCGTTTGTCTCTGCTGATTGAGATTGAATATGACATGGAAATAGCTTACGCTCTGAGATAGGACATAGTAGCTCAGAGATCGACATCCATTTGCGTGGAACCGCGGGCGTCAACTAGTATATTTATAAAATACTGATTCGAGGATTAAAATTCGATGTCCAATTAAACTGCGCTTCACTGTCTTTATCGCGCGTGATCCAATTTATAGCTGTCATAAAATTTAAAGCTAATTTAATTTGTTGAATTAATGGTGTTTTTTATTGTGCAATGTTTTTTTGTGTTTATGAGTAATTTTTTGTTTTTTCTGTAGGTAGAGAGGCACAGAGACAGTAGATCTGATTGGGATCTGATGGGGCGAAAGTGTTTTTAAGTCGAGATTGGAAGGAGTAATTGTCAGAAATTTTATTTCCAGAAGTGGTCTCCTTCCGGAGTGCGGTCATTTTCAATTGCGCACAGATAAAGGGGTGAGGCGGACAGTATTTTGATAGGTATCAGGTATCAAATTGTTACTCGTCTGCGTCAGCGTTTCTGCGGTATTTTGGGAATCTCGTTGGAGCTGGAGAATTGAGGCTTTTGGCCTTGCACTGTTTATATTTTTGTATATAACATAACAATGTCAACTTATTTGTTAATTTTAATATACAGTTGTTAATTATGTGTAAGGTGCTGTGCAACTCATTAAGTTTTCTTTCATTCTTGCTTTCAGATCACAATTGGAGAAAAACGTTAATCTTATTGGCGAAATTTATGCGGAAGGCTAATGTTCAGTGGTCATCCATTAGCTGATATAATGCGGTGATTGCTCTTGAATGAGCTCGTAACTATCCTGATGTTCCAAGCTTCTATCTATATAGGTAATCATATATCGAGTACCGTATGCTTATTACGGTGACTCTGGGTTACCCAAGTGACTCTGGGTAATCCCCATCGGCGCGAAACCTGGCCGCAAGGCCGGGTTGCCTGGGGGTGGTTTGGTGAAATTGCTTCAGCATAGCCCAGGCTACCTCCGTGAAGGGCAGTGGAGTTACCGGGGAGTTTTAGTGGGTATTCCCAGTGCCTTATAAGCGCTGGGCGACCCCCACACACGCCCGTCACTTAGCCAGTGGCGGGTAGGTCTGTCGTCGAATTTCTCCCCGAAAAAAAAAAAAAAGGTTTACAGGTCTGCAGGACCTGGTATTACAAATTAACCTTTTCAAGGTATTGCGATTTATTTATTTATTTATTCATGGAAAACAAGCATTTGAATAACAACTGTAGATGAGATATGATAGAACACATGTGCCTTAATCAGTTTTCGCAAATAGAAAAGAGTAATTTCTATCATTACTTCATGAAACAACATAGGTAATCAAATGGAATCCTTATAAAAATTCGTCAAGTCCTTACGTTCTTGTCCTTTGTATAAGCCATAGTTGATTTTCCATCATTTCAAAGCATATAATTCTTTGCCAGTACACGCCTCTTCCTTCTTAAGAGGCAGCTGAGCGGAGGAGGCTAAAACGAAATGTGTGGTTAGTGAACTGCCAGCGCTAATGGACTTCTCTTCCCACTGATTCCACTTAACATCAGATGGAGTTCTATGATAAAATCTACTGAGACGAAAAATTTTAATACTTTCAACTAAAATAAATATTCATATAGCCGTAAAACTAGAGGTGCCATCAAAATTATACAGATGGGTTACTCAGAACAGAATCCGATAGATCCGCCCCTCGCTCGGTGGAAATGTAATCAGAAGACAATAAACAGGGGCGCAACAAAATTAGAAAACACGTTTGCACTCATCGAACCCGGTTAGGCCGACCCCAACCGGATCTAGGTTAGGGCTGTCGGAGCTTTACTTAGAACGCTTCCTATTTCGACCGCAAAACAGTTCGCTGTGTTTCGGAAAAGAAACGTATCCAGTGTAATAGGCATAGAAGGCATTTCATCTTAGACCTCAGAATGGCAACGCACCTGCAATACGATGTGCAGGTGTCTATTAGGCGATGGTAGTCAATTCTCAGGTGGGTCGTCAGCTTGCTCGTCATCTAGTTGTATAAAAACTCTTTTCAAACGTTGCCCTACTAGATAGCGTGAGTTTTAGTAAGAAATACATAAACTAAACATAGACCGAAATGCTGTTAGATATTAAAATTATTACTAGACCAATTCAACTCTTTTGCAGACGAGATAGAGAGGTATAGAGATATGACAACTCAGCGCGAGAAAAGGAGACCAAAATAGCTTCTGTCCGCGTAATTCAAGCGACAAATTGTAAATGATTAACTAACATATTCTCTCAGGGTTTGAGCTCATCTGGAGACACTCTCTATTCTCTCCATTGAGATCTGTAATTCTAATTACATTTTTTCCTTTTAAAAGGTAGCGTGATAAAATGTGCCAAGACAATGTCAAAAGCCTTAGGAGAGTAGGTCCAAATGCAAGTGGCCTGAGAGGATTTCAAAATGTTTTTCTTTTTAGACAACAAGATGACAAGTAAGCTGACAGCCAACTTGGTAATAAGGGGCTGCCGACGCCTGTAGACACCTGCATAAACTTGGAAAAGACCACCTGGTATTGCAGGAGCGTTGTCATCCCGAGACCTAAGATGAAATGCCTTCCATGCCCACTAATACACTGGACCTTCCTTTAAATTTGACACTGAACTATTTTACATCCAAAATGGCAAAGGCGGTACTTACCCAGACGACCCTACACTCCGGCCTAATACCTAGTATATTTTTTGTTCCCAAGATGGCCTACTATTCTCATTACCAAGTAATAGCCGTGTATCGTCACCCCTATCGCTGGCGTGGCGATCCAACATGGCGGGCCCATTCAAAAATCCATTTCACGTCAATCTGAGCATTTGTCACGTCCTCGGCACGCCTCGCGTCACGCGGCCCGGACGCACAACGGTTTTTGCGAGCCAGTTTCGCATATTGCTTGTCTGTGTTTGGACTTTACCGAGTGGCTGAGCTGCGTTAAGTATTCTATTTGGGTACAATGCCTACTAGATTTTGGCTTAGAAAATGAACTTGTATTTTATGAGAGTATAATATTCTTTTATTTTTATGTGATGGCGTTTTCACCTCTTATACAAGGTGGTGCCGACAATACTACAATAAATTAAAACATGGGCTATACTAGTTTATAGAAATGGTTCGCCACTTTCAAAAAAATCTTATGCATTTGATAATTTCATGACATTTATATGATACCTATAATATAACATTGGCTGCATTATATCATAGAAATGTAATAAAATTATTGATGTTTGAAAGTTGAAAAAAGTTCTATGAACGAATATAGGCCATATTTTAATTTACGGTCGTATTTACGGCACCATCCTGTATATGTATATTTTTTATACCACTACAATCGAGCATACGGCCCACCTGATGGTAAGCGGTTACCGTAGCCTAAGGATGCTTGCAACACCAGGGATATCAGAAGCTCATTCCTCGACCTGAGCGCAAGCGACAGAAAGTTTGTCTAAAACCGTACAGTACCTACGCGACCACTTAAATATTCTCGTATGTTCTTTATATCAAGCTGACTCAGGTTTTCCTTATCAATTCGGTCCTCGAGACGACTGAGATTTTTGTATGAGTGATGAGCAAGAAAGATAGCGAAGTTAAAGGGACAAACCTATACAAAATGACATTTGGTCTGTTTATATTTATTCTTTGTTGGCTCAAGTATATGTATGTGTCTGCTATACGAATTTACAATAAATCTGCCCGTGGCTTTGAAAGATCCTGCAGACCGCAGTAAGTCTGTTTATTACATTCATGGTGATCTTGAAAGTATATTGGAAAATATAATTTAATTTGAAATGAAACGTAATATCAATAGTAAATGACTTTTAAACCAAAATTGCCTCCCCGATATGGGTGACAGGTATGCCCCCCGTAGCAATAAGGTCTAGTTAGCAAGGAGCAATTCAGATTCAGAATAATTTATTTAATTATAAACATAGATAACTATTGTTACAGTTATTGCAAGCATCATCACCAGCCTATATCAGGCCCACTGCTGGGCACAAGCCTTCCTGGAGAAAAACATGAGGAGTTTGGGCCATAGCACTACAAAATCGGGACCAACGGCTAAAAGTGCATTCCAAAGCACGGAGGAGCTCAAGATTAAAAATTTTAGTTGACCCATCCCGGGATCGACCACGGCGAAGGTTGCTTTGTTTTCGTTATCGAAACCAGAGCGCTCAAACCACTACATCACCGAGTTCCTCAGTTATGGCAATAAATCATAATTATTTTTCATAGTCCATCATTGATCCCAAATGGTATTTAAATTGAAAATCTTAAGTAACCCCCGGCCTCGTTGATCATCTATCTAACACCATCTCATTGAGACTATTATTATGAGCCTAAACAAGCTATATCTGCTGCAAGTTTCTGAAGAACTAAGCTTTCTACAGACTTTTTAGATGGTTTAGGATCAGCATAAGGTTAGTATGTCATGGGAATGTCACCGAAGTGACAGTACACCAAATTTCAAATCAATCGGATCTGCGAAAGTTAGTTAAACCGTTTTATCATATAGAAAATAAGCTGATAGTCATTAAAAGTCTGAACTGATCTTCATAAATTATAGCTAAGAGCCATCCTAATCACGTCAGCTTTCAAAAAAAAAACCTGATCAAAATCGGTCCATTCGTTTAGGAGCTACTTTGCCATAGACAGACACACAGGCACAGAGAAACACGTCAAACTTATAACACCCCTCTTTATTCGTCGGTGGTTAATAAATTGTAATTTGTATATTTTGTGGGCCAAAGTTGCAAATAATAATTATGTCATTTCTATCGGCTTAGAGGGTTCAAAATATTTGGAAGTAAAGATAGGGTGGGATGATTTTGAATGAGGTCATGTACTATCGTAGGTATACATACATAGAAAAGGATAGTCGATAATCACTTTCTGTTGGCTGAGATGGAGAACCATGTTCATGAAATCATAGAATTGGAGATCTGAAAAAAACTTTATTACATGTAAAAATAAAGTTCATTTGGCATCAAACGTCTATTCTAACCGCATTACCGATCCCTTTGTCGCGAGAGGCAGTGGTAATAACGAGTTAAAACCATCTTAAAGACGTTAAGGATGAAGCTCAAATTGCTTTGTCAAAAGCAGACTATCGCAGTGATATCTAATAATAAAAATATTCTTTTATCTGACTCTTATTGTAGTTCCCGCGCCAATTTGCGGCGTGAATTGAAATGTGCTTCGAATGCAGATAATACTCGGTGTCGATGAAATCACTATAATTATAGATGGACTTCAATAGAATAATAGGCTAAGTGACCGTGTTAAGGGTTACCGTAGCCTACAGATGTTGCAAAAATTAGGAGCCTACAGCTCCTATGCAACTGTGGACCTCTCATCCACACACGAAGCCACCTGGCGAGACACGTTATAGATCCAAAAATAAATGATCTCACATCAGGTTGGGAAGATCCTGCAATTTATGGTAAAAATCACCGCTTTACTTTAAACTATGGGCGGCAAGTCACAATAGATCTTTCAGGTCACAATGACAAATCAGCCCAAAACAATATAAATTAGCCCCAAATAGTAACTGTACAAGCCAAATAGAATGCTCTTTGAATATCATGCTCAATATGACCTACATTAGTTTGCCCACGTACATCCGTACGTGGGCTTTTACTGGCGTATTTTTAATTAAATCTCACTTAAGTAGTCCATTGATAACGTTGACATATCCTGACATCCATACGGAGACTTGGGATCGTACATTTTGATCCTTCGAACTGGATATGTAATGCCCTACATAATAGACTTTATGTCTGTACCCAATATAACTCTGGTGAAGAATGAACACCAATTTGGATGCGATCTTCTGTAAGGCGGAGGTGATCCCCAGTCTCGCAGTCCTTATTTGATTGGAAAATGATAATGTTCTGTCTCTCTAGATTGTACACATAGATAGGGATAATTCTTTTGAACTTTATCAGCCGGCGTTGACTTAAAAAAATAACATCTATATTGGATTAAGTTTTTTGGAACTCCTCAAATTACTGAAGCTCTTCCAATGAACATTTTTGCCTTCTTCAGATATTGCATCTTGGCATTTTTTTAAGTACGCTACGTGTGAGTGATGCCATGGTGTTTTATGCATCTGTATATATTGCCCCATCCTGTTTCCAATTTTATTTAAGGTTTTTGTAATTCTTTCCTTTAAATTATACTACTTCCTTATCGTGTCATTCCCACAATCTATCCGTCTATTGTTCGGTCTTCTTCTTCCGAAAGATCTCAACATAGACTCCTGACTTATTTTAAAAATTTCGGCTATTTTTCAAATTACGTTCATTTTGTTCGTGTGCTAGACTTAAAATGAACGTAAATACAATAACATATCTTAAAAATTCACAAACATGAACGACTCTCAACTATAAAGCTTGGTTCGTTTTAAAACGATTTGAAAGTTTTAAATTCAACTTAACAAAACTTGCACCCACTTCATTTACCGTCGCAGAATACTGCTCATCTGGAAGCAAATTTTCCCTCAACATGGGGTTCATAATGCGCGAAATTCCCTTTCCTATTTCCATCGGCACGTGGGATATTGAGTGCGGATACGACCCGCATTCCTGTCGCCCGAATAAGGACATTCCTTCAGGATGACGCTTTAGTAATCCAATTTATATCGCCCGCTCCATAACTGCGACCATTAAGAAAAAGGATCTCTCTCGTCTCCAATTCAATTACTAATTGATCACGCCCTCAAAACGTAGACATGCCCCTGACAGAATAATAATCCACAACCCGTAGTAATCCAAGATCGAGTCTCAAGTATATTTTTCCATTTTCTTTTTAATTAAATATCATAAGTTTTGACGGCTTTGAATATTCATTTTTTTTCGCTTGATTTAAATAAAGTAATGATTCCACCGTGTTTACTTGGGCTGCAATTCATTAAAACTTTTAGAATGGCCTCTTTGATCTGTAATCTTGACGACAAAACGAGTAAAACAGTGCGGTCATGTCTTCTATTACGAAAGCAATAAGGATCACTAGATGTCGAAAGCGATCACTTTCGCTGATAGCTGTACTAAAACCATTAATGTTGATTAAACCCCGTATAGATAGGTATGATTCAGTGAAATAAAATTTAGTAAGGAAATCTATAATTTCAACGTGGAATGTAGATATGCTAATAACTGATGTACTAGACTTGAGACCAGCCTAAAGTTAAGTTTATTTATTTGAAAAAGGCACACCAACTACACAGACACAAAACAATACTTGTGATAGTGCTGTCCCTATTGTACTGAATATTAGAGTGTATGAAAAGTGTTCCTTTCTGTCTCAAGAAAACTGTTTGTTTTCTTTATAAGCCATCTGAAGATCAGGAGCTTGGTGACGTAGTGGTTGCAGCGCTCAGGTTTTTTTATATACAAAGCACGGCAAATGACTCAACACCACCTGATGTAAAAGAAGAACGATGAAGCACTATTTTAGTGCTTTTTCGTGTCTCATGAAACCTACTTAAATTGTAAAATTTTTGGGTCTTCCCAAAATTTTAAAGATAATGTTTACTAGAGAGATTTGTTCCCTATGATGAAACCTTATGATCGAGCGGTATCATAATAATAGGTAATCATTTTCTAAATTTGGCGGGTTCGATTCCCAGCTTAGGTAAGTGACTTGTAATAAATCTTTGAAAAGAAATTATTGTTATTACTAAAAATAAAGGAATGTTTAGTTTGAGTATATAATTTGATAACTCCAATATTTAGTATGCCTTCTTTACAGGGGGCATTGGTGTGACTCCTTCATTCTAAAATTTTCGTTGCTTTCTTTATAAGCTGTCTCAAGATATTTAACAGTGTTTATGTTTGTCATTCTATTCTCATACATATTGAAAGAAAGAGATATACCTACTGTATTAAAATTTTGCGGGATTTCAGAATCGGGACCATTATCTGCAGTATTTCATGTTCGTTGTAAGTATTTTATATTTAGAGTTTCAAAGATCACTGCTAAATTTGCAGTTAGCTTTAAATCCTATTCCGTGGACATAAGAACGTTTAAAACTCTATCGTGTGGCGCTAGATCTCTGCTATATTTACAGTATAAAGCAAGTTTACAACCCAATCCGCTATATCAGAATATGACAAGGCTTTAGTAAGGTTTCCTGTAATAATTGAATTGAGCTCAGCGTGAAGTTAGCTATAGTCTCATCAGTCTGGGACAACTTCAGGGCGCTGCGGTTTTGACTTCAATAGACTTGACGTTTCATCTACTTATTCGATTTTAGAAGGGGGTGTTTTAGTTTGAAGAATATTATGGATACTTTAAAGATATAATTATATTAGATACCTACACAATTCGTTGTGGTTCGGACTGAAGGGAAAGGTAGCCAGTGTAATAACTGGGCATGAAAGGGCAATTCATCTTACGCCTCAAAATATCATTGCACCTGCAATAGCAAGTGATGACGTCCTTGTTATTGCGGTTACTACTTGGTAACGGCCAATATAGATATAATTTTTGGGGCCAATCACTTTTTTTGGGTGGTTAAATTAATATGGTCGACATTTCAATACAACAATTTAGTTTGATTGGGTCTGACATCTTCTACAATGCTCGTACTCATCATACAATTCGACTTCTTCTTTCTTCTCTTTTCTTCTTTAAAAGGTAGTATTATTGTAGCTTCATTATTTACATCCATAAAATCATCGTAGCCATTTAATAACACGCATTAGTTAACCCTTGCGTGGTAATTTCCTATCGGCTATAAAACACGCTCATTATCGCCGCTGCACTGGTTGTGTGGTAGACATGGGTTAGTTTCAACCCAATTAATTTTACGTCCGCGCTAACTAGCCCGGGTCACCCGGCTATAGTCCTCGCCCCATTTCATGGTTTACGGCCGGATCTTTTACAAATAATTACATACATTGGTTTTTGTGGAAATTTGTGAGTTAATAACATGGTAGTGTTAACTTCTATTTGTATTTATATCTGTTATTACTTTAATTCTGTTATTAAAACCTAAACCTTTCCTAAGATTAATTGTGTTTTATGTTAACTAATTGTAATGCATAAGATCCTATTGAGAAGAGGAAAATAAATACATATCTCATCTTATCTAACCTCATGACCCCTTGATCAGCGTTATCCCACCGGAGGGCTATGAAAATTGATAAATCAATTGTGTCTGGAATCAGATGCTTAACGGGTTGAAGTATTCAATTTCAAATGAATGAGAAAAGTTAATTAATTTTTTAATAGTAGCTCCTCGGGTGGATGTCGGCTTCCGCGCAAATTATTATACATATTACATTTTTCAAGATGTACGCTATCTCCATGCTGAATTACATCTAAATCGGTTCAGTAGCTTAGGAGTGAAATTGTAGTAGACAAACAAACAGGAAATCTTACTATATATCGCATTAATAATTTAGTGTGGCACTTTATATGTATTTGAATTGCTATTAACATTTAAATTACATGTAAATATCATGAATATTATACTAATTCGTATTTACTTTAATAAAATAGGTTATTTTGTGCAACACTTAACCACCTCTGTGGTCGAGTGGTTGAGACAACGTACTTCAAATCTGATGGTTCGGGGTTGCATTCCCGTGGAGGCAGAAATTTTCTGCTCGGTTTGGTTGGTAGTAGGAAATTTCTGTATATGTATAGTCCGCCTGGCTAGCTACCACCATCTTACCTAAGTCTGCCGCCATAACAATAATGTTAGCTCCATTGTTGTAGGTAAGATAGCCAGTTCCTCTGTTGTTGCGAAATCCGGATGTACCTCGCTGCCATCTTCAGCTTCTATCATCACTTATCATCAAGTAAGATGAAGACAAAGAGTTACTCCATTGAGAATTTAAAACAAAAACAAAAACAGCCTCAACTCCCTTATGATACGGAGCGCACGAAAAATTATTACGTTGCAACTAAATTTGGTCTGATATGTCGGCTGTATTCCACCGGGAGTCCAAACTATCTCATGACGAGAGACACCACATGACAGCCGGAGCGGAAAATAATCCAAATGAAACATATTTGGGTTGATTACATAACAGATATATATTTACAAAGTTTATGTTTAAGTAAATGAAAAACATAAGGGTTTTTTTTTCTGGAATTGGTTTTTTAATGATATAAAATTGAACATTTTGACACATTTACTGTTGAACACTCGGATCCGAGTGGAGGTATGTGCTGCCACTGGTGCCGCACACTCGGATCCGAGTGTCCGTCCCCAATATTTTGTTTGGTTTATTACTTGCTGATAGCTCTAGTGAACGCGCGACGTGTCGTACGTCCACATACGCATGAATTTGAACTCGTAAAAACTTGCATTGGTTTTGATATACCGGTTAATACCTCTAAGCGAGAGAGCTGCGTTCGCGAAAGATAAAAGTGTGGCACCTGGCTGGATTTTTTTACTAAGTCCTTGGCAGTGAATGTGTTAAGTAACCCTCGGCCTCATTAATCATCTATCTAACACCATCCCAATGAGATTATTGTTATGAGCTCAAACACTCCATATCTGCTGTAAGTTTCTGAGGAATGGAGAATCGTACAGCATCAGCTCGAGGTTTTGCATGCTTGGAAACACCACCGAAGTTAGAGTATACCAAATTTCAAACGATTCGGATCTGTTAAAGTTGGTAAGACCCTTTTGTCAAGTAGGAAATGAGCTAATAGTCTTCAAGCGCCTGAACAGATCTTCATAAGTTATAGTTAAGAACTATTTCGATCACGTCAACTTCAAACAAAAACCAAGCATACGGCCAACCTGATGGTAAGCGGTTACCGTAGCAAAACTAGCTCTGAATTGAGCTATGTTAGGTGTTTCTCAACGAGATAGCATACAATCAGAAAGGAGTCAGCGTTTTTGTGTTGGAACAGTCATTCGGGTTGTGAAAAGTCGCTGATAAGAACTTCACCTCAGGAGAAGATTTTTTCCTAGTTTATAAATCTGTCTAACTTTTATGGTAATGCCCTGCGCAATAATAAGCGCTGCATAACCAGACAGAGCGCCAGTAACACACACTATTTATAATTAATAGAATAGGGTTGGAGGGTTGTAGGTTCTCCTATTAATAGATCAATCAATACAGTAGCCACCAAAGTATTGCTTGTAGCATATACGGTTGCGGACTAAAAATAATGTAACCTAGATTCCGTGTTTCATTCCGATGATTAAGACATACCGAATTCAATATTTATAACTATTTCAAATTGACCGGAAGCTTTAATAATAACGAAAAGGTTTAACTATTATTTGATGTCATTATTTATATATCCCTAGAAAATTTATGATATTTTGTTAATATCATGATTTACGATTATGTTTTTTTTACTTATAATTATCATGTTTTTTCTAATTATTACTTTTTTCTTAATTATAAGTCACATTTTGTTAATGCTTTAGCGATTATGATACTTATTCAGTGACGGAGGGATGATTATAAATAAATAAATTGATGCACACAAGAGACAAATTTAACAATACAAATTAATAAACACAAAGCAGTACAATTAGGCGATTATATTATTGTCTTGTGATCAAATTGTGACTGACAGTATTGTACAGGAAAGTTTGTGGTCGTACGGATAGCCGACACAGCCTGTGGAAGTTCACTACACCGGCACTGGGCCTTGCCCTACTACATTTTAAATGAAATCAGAAAAACAACGCAATAGAGATAATAATGATTACTGTATTTTTCTATGTATTTTTCTGTGTTTACTAGGTGGTAGGCCCTTATGTAGGGTTGTCTGGGTAGGTACCACCGCCTTCATTTTTTCAGCCGTGAAACAGTTCGCTGTGTTTCGGATTGAAGGGAAGGATAGCCAGTGTAATTACTGGGCATGGACGGCATTTCATCTTAGGCCTCAGGATGACAACGCACCTGCAATATCAAGTGATTTTCCCTTGTTATTGCAGGAGTCTATAGACGGCGGTAACCGCTTATCATCAGGTGGGCCGTCAGCTTGTTTGTCATCTAGTTGTATAAAAAAAAACGTATAGAATGATACACGAGAAACAAAAAAATCAACGTTAATAACATTTTCAAACTGAAATCTTCTTAATTAACATCATACTTCTGACACAAGAAGTCTTTAATCTAATAATCGTGTTCGCACAAGTATAAGAAGGTCAGTCAACGATGATGACTGACTTTATTTTGCTCCCAAACCTAATTCTGCAATTATTATCACTTTGAATTAAAATATTTAAAATTTTAAATGTTTTTAAAATAGCTATCTGTTTGTAATGCAGTTATCAAATTTTAAAAGTAAATTATCAGCTTGTCGAAAGGTAAACGGCCATCTTTCTTTCCTGAATCATACCAACATTAACATAAGCCACTTTGAAGAGTTTAAAGTACTAAGAAGACACGCTGAAAACAAGTCGATAAGTTCCACCAAAACTGTGCTTATTAACTCCAAGTTAACTAACTGCTGGTTAAGTTCGAAGTTGCCACAATTAGCATAACGAGATCTTTTGTTGAGTTGTTTCTATAGATATCAAAACTTTGGAGTTGGTGAACGTATCGAATGGGGATCAATTCGTAATGATTTATGTTAGTATTTGTGTCAGATGAAAAGTGTAACAGAGTAACGAGCTGTCAGGAGACCAGCCCCCTTATTCAGAAGCTGTCGGATCACGGATTCGATTCGAAAAATCACATGCCGTCTCGCTTTGACGCACCGCTATAAAAAGTCACAAGTATATAGATCCCGACATTCGATTCTTTTCCGACAGTTGTGAATAAGGGGGATGCACTGGTTGTCTTTTTTTTAAAAAAAAAACTACACTAAACTACACACTATTTAATTAGGCAAAGAGCACAAATAACTTTACAATTTCACACACTGACTTCCCGATTTACTCGGAGCGAATTTTTGACCGCTTTTCACGAGTTCCGGAATCTAACTGATTATAAAGTCGAAGTAATAAAATGATACAGAAAAATGCAAGTTGACAATTTAGTCACAATGGAAAAATACGCGAATGTATAAAGTGTTTGATCGTCAATTATTACTTGGTAAGTAGGGTCATAACAGAGCGATGAATTTAATTACCTAAAGAGGGATCCTCTTCGATCCGATTCCTTCTCTGTGGTCCACTTTTGTTTTTGTAACCAACGCCCCGATTTTGTGGTTTCAATGGGCTGCGTTTACACTTAACTAGGTTTAGTTATTCGCTACTCGTCTGAACTAAATCATTAATTTTAATTGGCTTGTATGTAATTGAGCATCATACTTTTTTTTTCACTGGGAAAAAATGCTTTACGCATGCCCTCCCGTCGGGGGACGGGAGGGGGAAAATGTGGGACTCCCCGGGAGCGGTTCCCGGGTCTACCCACTAAAATAACCCAGTGGCACTCCCTCATCGTCTTATGTGGTGAGGGACTGGGAAACCGGCAGAGCCGTGTAATTGAGCATCATACTAGCTCAACCTAACCAACGAAAATATTAAGTGAGCAACTAAATATCTGATTTCGGCGACAAATCGTGGAGTAGCCGACCAAAACAGATTTTTAGTCGCTAACTTAGTATTTTTAGATGCTTTTCTTTTTTGTTTTTTTTCTCCCTTTTTCAATTTATTTTAGGATTCATTGTGCCTCACATAAATATAATTATGTCGAAGGCTGATGGCTTAATCCGCTAGTCAGTCAATCAGACAATAGCCTATATACGGCTTACTGCTGGACACAGCCCCATGAAACTCATAAGACACACTTGAGGATTTTGGGTCGTAACATCACCACGCTGGCCCAATGCGGGTTGGTGGGAAACAGCGGTTGCAGCAACAACCGGGACCAACGTTGTGCATGGTGGAGCTTGAGTTTACAAATTTTGATTGACCCATCCGGGATCGACCATGGCGAAAGTTGCTTTGTTTCCGTAATCGAAACCAGAGCGCTCAAACCATTACGTCACCAAGCTCTCCATCATCATCTAGTACTGGAGAGTTTTTGAGTAGTGAATGGTTATTATCATGACCACTTATAACCAAAATTATTTCGGTTTCGGTTTCAAGTGGTTTTAAAAAACCTTGAACCGACCAACCACATAGCAGTCTCCTGCCAATCACACAGTGAATAAGCTTGCTTAAATGGAAAATTAAACGAAAGGAGAGCCTTCTTTCTGGGACCGAAGTTCCCAGATTTTTAATTAGGGAATTGTTTGTGGCTTATTAGATTTTTAAGCTATTGCATAGCTTCTATCGCGGGCCTTGAGCGCGGGGACCGAATCCAGAAATTCCGTAACGAAAAAACCTCACGCTCCCCACTCCGATGCGCAAGGAGGTGTGGCTTGAAGGCCGTGCATCGTCTAACGTCGTTTCAGTTCGGCAGTCTTCGACACGGCGTTGTGTGCGTGCGATTAGACGTATTGTACGACTCTACGAAACTTTTTATTTATTTAATAATAGAAAAATTTGTTTTCTTATCGGTCACCACACTCAAAAAGTGTAACTTGAATTAATATCAAAGAAAAAGAAATACTGCATGAATAAAATAAATAAATAAAATTATAATTGCATAAGTTGATACAAAATGCTATGCAATAGCTTTACCGCGGCAGTCCCCGAGTGCCACACGTCTTTTTTTTCCAATACTATTCAAATAAAATCGGTTCGGGAAGAATTCACGAGAAACTCAGCGCTGGTTACAACTTTACAGACGTTTTTTATTGCGTATACAGGGTGGTGAGTGCAATGCGAAAATAAATCAAAACATGGGCTATATTAGTTGTTAGAAACGTTTTGCAACTTTCGAATACATCTTATTCATCTGATAATTTCATGAAATTTCATATGAAATTATCAAACGTTTTTTAATCTATTGTCGTATTGACGGCACCTACCTTGACGGCATTATTGTTTACGTGATACATCTACACTCATATTATGAATGCGAAAATAGCTCTGTCTGTCTGCTACGTTTTAAATCCTAAGGCGCTAGACCGATTTTATGAAATTTGGCACGGAAATAGATAACTTTCTGAGAAAGGACATACACTACGTTTCCGTGCTTTATCCGATATGGGCGGATCTGCTAAACTAGTTATAAATTATTTCTAAAAACTTTTCGTAGCACTCATCCTCAACTCGTAGCAACCCACTACGCCGTAGCAAAAAACCTACGTCGTAGCACAGTGGCATCATTTAGCTGATTTAACAAGAGGAATCACACGTACGTCACGACTGAGTTATGAAGTCTCTCTCTGTCTAATCTTTCAGAAAGATAAAGGATGGCTCATTAACTCTCCCCATGCTGGCTTTAAAGAAATATTAGCTTGGTCCCTTTTTAATTTAGTCTTTGTGTGAGCTTATTGTTGGACTTCAACTTTTTAAATTTTAAGAGAGAAATATTTGAAAAGTTTTCCACTAACTTTTGTATGTATAGGGACTAAAGCGGATTTTTTGTAACATCTACTTATATATTTATATTTGTAAATAAAAGTAATTTGATTTGATTTGATTTTAGGGACACATTTATTCTGAAGTTAATTTTACAAATTTTATATTGTTTTTATGTAGATTTAGGACAAAGAATGAAAAATCATTTAATTGACTTGTCATAAAATTAATACAAGTATTATTATTTACACTGGTACTTTAGTCTAATTAGAAACGAAATTAAGCTCTTCCATTAATTTAATTGAATCTAATATGAATAGTAAACCACCATTGTAAAAGGATCATAAGCCTGAAGACGCTTTGAGCGAAACCCACTCAGTAAAAACGAAGAGCAAGTATTTTGTTGGAAGAATAAAGAAGGAAGGATAACTCCACCACACCTTCAACACAATTATTCCTTGCTCATGGAACAAAATACACGAACGTAATTATTTTTACGCAGTAATATCATAAATTACCTAGCTCACATTTAGAGCTCCAGGGTTCGGTTCCCGTGGGGGCAGAAATTTTCTGCTCGGTTTGGTAGGTAGGGCTTTTGTAAGTCCACCTGGCTAGCTACCACCCACCTAAGTCTGCCGCCATAACAATAATGTTAACAGCATTGTTGTGTTCCGGCAGTTGGAGGTAAGATAGCCAGTTCCTCTGTGGATGAGGAATCCGAGAGGCCTCATCTACAAGGCCGGAAAGCGAATCTCGCTTTCATCGTCAGCCTTATCTTCACTTACCATAAAAAAAGGCAAAGGTAAAAACTTTTATATCTAAACCGGGTAACCGTTAGCATAAAAAAGATAAGAAAACATTTTTTTTTTAACTAACGCCCGGTGACGGTAAACACTTACCACCAGGTGGACCATCAGCTTCTTTGTCATCTAGTTCTATTAAAAAAAAATGCGTAACATAAAAATCTCACTCCCCTTCATTTTGTGGTAATTTTTTCAACTTATTTTTACCATTATATTGCAACTTATTCTCCACTAACAAGTTCCATTCTGTAATCCGCATGTGTCGCCATTGTACCGCTTTTTTACTTAGTTAATTAAAAGTTTCGCCGCCAACTGGCGCAGTTTGGGGAAACTCCCGACATTACGTAGTGTTGCCAGTCACTGTTTCATTAAATTCCCCTATGTGAGGGTAATAAAACCTTCGGGTTGATCGTTTGGATAGGTGGAAATTTATTGGGCTTACGGGGATTTTAGATTGCATCGACATCTAACTGAATGGATGTACGGAATAGAAAGATTTAGTTTTACTGTATGACAAGGATGGCAACAATTTTCTTAGGATATGGTAAGTTTAAATTGAATTTAATAAAACTGGATGACGCGTTGAACAAAAGTTAAATAAGTTGATTCTCTTATTGCAATTTATTAACGATAAGTACGTTAGTAAATTATTGTATTTGTTTCACTAAAAAACTTTTTAGTGAAACAAATACAAAAATACAGTTGTATGCAAGGTAGGACTTATTTCTATTAGATATAATTTCCAGGCAACCCGTCATATTCCGCTGTGTGGGTGTGTGCTAGGCTTGTTCATTGACATATTTAACAAATGGAATATTTTTTTATATCATAAGGAGGCAATCAAGCATACGGCACACCTGATGGTAAGCGGTTACCGTAGCCTATGAACACTTGACATCTAAACTGTTACATTTTTACTATACTAGCTTTTTCCCGCGCCTACGCCCGCGTGGATATTAGTTATAGCTCCAAAAAGTACCATATAGTCTTTCAAGGCTTACAATCTATCTCCACACCAAAACAATTTCACCTGTATCGGTTTAGTGGTTTGGATGTGAAAGCGTAATAAACAAACAATAATATTACTTAGGATCAGCAGGAAGTAGGATTATATCCGCCATATAATAATCCCACAAGCTATCGAAAATGCTTTTAATGGCAGTTTTCTTAAGTAAAAAAAAGCAAACGCTTATAATTAGCTATCAGTATTTGTCGGCTCCAATCTTTAGAACCTCTGCCAATTCATCTCATACTTTTAACACATTGCAATAAGCGATATTTTTGTATAGCAACATTCTTTTGTAATGTTTATAGCCAAAATTAATTCGGTTCCCAAATCGCTTCTTTTTCTTGCGTTTTTATATTATTTTATGGGACCATAAATTAAGCGGGGCGGTGAATTTACGGCACTCGATTCATTAATATTAATTTATGGAAAATGTTTGAGTTAAACGGATAGCAGGATTATTTAATTTGATATCTTTATATATAACGGTCGAGCGGTCTGCACCCCTTTCTATAAAGGCTACTCGGTCAAGAGGTCCCGGGTTCGAATCCCGGTAGGAACAAATGTTTGTATGGTGAGTACGAGTATTTGCTTACAAGATGTTTATTTAGTATTTTTATATACATATTATTATCATTATTTCTCCGTTATCTAGTATCCATAACACAAGCTCTTAATGATGCTTACTTTGGGCTAGATAATAGGTGTGAGTGTATGATTATCATTATTATCTAAACATTATGATAAGTGATTTAATGGTAACTGATTTATGACTTGTGTATTGGAAATCCATTTCTGTTAACCTGCATGTGTATGCATGTGTGTGTGAACTGGCGTTTTTTAATCTTCATTATTACCTTACACATACTACTTCAGTATTTTATATATACATACATAACAAGACAGTACTGTGAGCAGAATATTAACTGCAACTATTGCGCTTGAAAAATAATCCCTATTGCCAATAGATAGGGTTGGTTAAAGTTCATAGTTGTTGACGTTTCTACATGGTGGCCTCGTCACGCGAAGGCACAATGTAAACTGTGGCGGAAGTTGTTTCGGTGTGGTCCAAGGTTCAACATTATAGCGGGATTGTAAAGTTAAGTAACAGAGGAAAATATATTAAGATTATTATTAATTATTATATTTCTGTAAGTATGAGTGAGGAGCTCGGTGGCGTAGTGGTTTGAGCGCTCTGGTTTCGATCACGAAAACAAAGTAACTTTCGCCATGGTTGGTCCCGGGATGGGTCAATCAAATTAATAATCTCGAGCTCCTCCGTGCTTCGGAAGGCACGTTAAGCCGTTGGTCCCGGTTGTTACTGCAACCGTTTTAGCCCACCAACCCGCATCGGGCCAGCGTGGTGTTGTTATGGCCCAATCTCCTCATGTGCTTCTACCATGTGGGAAGGCCTGTGCCCAGCAGTGGGACGTATATAGGCTGGTGATGATGATGATGATGATGATGTAATTATGTCACACGGTAGCTCATGCCCAGTCCCCTCTCTGTCGCATGCATACCGCTCTCATCACTCTCAGACCTGGATGTGTTTGATGATGAATACGACGACTTCATTAATTTATCGAATACTCGTCTTGTCTGTCCTACTCTTTTTTGCGGGGAAAAAGGTAAACTAAAAAGGTAAACTCCTGACCTGCTACATACCCCTGCACCTCTCTGTCTCCATGGTAGACAGAGAGGTGCAGGGGTATGTGGGGCTCCTCGACCAAGGATAGTATAGGTCCAGACTACCCACTAAAAGGACCCAGGTGCTCCAACTTCTAGCATTTTCAGAATTTCGGGTAACAGTTTCTCTTATCCCTGGGGTGCGATTCTGTAGCAAAACTCGCACCTCACTTCGCAAGTCACTTCGAATTCGACTGCCAAATAGAGCAAATTTTCATACATTTTTTGCTCTATTTGACAGTTGAATTCGACAGGCTGTTTCTGGTCTGCGTTTGTTTCTTATCCTGTGTACGTCGATCTAGATCGACAACATTTGACATAAAAAATCGATATGTTGGTTTCTATCACAAAAATATTGACATTTTATCGTTTTTATCGACGTACAGCATCATAATTTATTTTCATACTTCTTTAAAAGAGATCTCTCCCTCGATAAACAAAATATGAAAAATAAAATGTCCCACCTTGCTTATTGATACACATTTATTATACACAATAAAAAATGAGCAACCTATAAAAAAATATTTTGATAATTAACAAAAAATATTTACATAAATATTGGGAGGACGCGTCATATTACTTACGTTTAAGCGTGAAAAGATAACAGAAACAGAGACATACACAGTTACTTTTCTATTTATAATATACTCATGGAAGTTGGATATTAAAAGGATAGTAACAGAGAAAAGGGATTTTAACGCATTACTGAAATGTTCCAAGACCAATCCCGCTCCCGCTTGTATTTTAAGCCCTACAGGTCGTACGGTAGCAATTCATGACCTAAATATTGATTTTACTTGTGCAAAGGCTATAAAAAGCGTTGTATGGGGCACTGAACCAGCGTTTTATTGGTCATAGTTCTATACTGTAGGTACTATGCTCTACTATTACTGAGGGTATGTTTCAACCCGATTACGGCGCAACCTAAAAGAGAGTAATAAGTTTATTTCTGTTTCTAAGTTTCCTTTTGACTGAAATGGTAAAGACAAATAGAAAGATGAAAATGAAAATATCTTTCTTCCAATAGGCCACCAAAAAGCTTCAAATCATCAGAAATCACATTTGTTTGACTATCACAAAAAAAACTTAACTAACATCGTCTTGGTTTCTGTCAGTCTGTCTGTCATGTCTGAATTTGCGTTAGCTAACAATGTCATAATATCGGTCTGTAGCGTCTGAATTGCCACCGGTTCCAAAAGACAATAAACTATTATTTTCAAACCAGGATAGCACTTTTGAAATGGCATTATTAACATCCTTAATCATAGGAAGGCAACAGGGGTGACCCGTCACCCCACTGCTTGATAAAAGTGTCAATATTAGGTTGGTATTGTTTTTGTATCTTTTTAATACTCAAATTATTCTCTAATTACAGTGGATGCAATCAGTTGTATGCGTCAACGTGTCGCGGTAAGTTGTCGTTTTTGTTATATCGACATTCTGTTGCTTTTTACGTAGGTATTTTTTTTATTAATACAATAATAATAATTTGATGTTTTTGGTTAAAATGGCTTCAAATTCGGAGAAGCAGATTCAAGATTACTTGGAAAGTATCGTTGATGCTATTTCGGCCGATGAGTGCCGTTCAGAAGACGCTAGCTCGGACGCTAAGCGCCGTTCAGAAGACGGTGATTCGATACTTCTATGACATGCTGGATTAAGCTGGCATTAATTCTATGGTGCTTTATATTGACGCTAAGCATCTGAACACTCCTGCCAATAAGTTCTGGAGTAGTTATTTGAAGAAACTAGCGTTAAGAAATTGGCGGAACCGCTGATAAGGCGTCGTTTGGGTACAAATTTGCCGCGAGAATTAGGAGTCACTTTACGTGATATTCTAAATATAAATCAGGAAAATCCTAAAGGTGAGCCCACTGCAAATTTGCAGAAAAAAGTAAAAACTTTTTTCATAAAATGCCTTTATCCCGCTTGCATCGAACATCTTAAGGATATTCGCTTGAACTTCATTTAACCCAAAAAAATAAACAAAAAAAATATAAGTGACATAATTAACACTATTATCATGTTATTAATTGTATAAGTGATTGATCTCATAATAAATAATTATATAATAAATAAATATATATAATTTCTTGCACACTGCTGTTTTATTTAAGTTTTAAAATAAGGGGGTGATGCGTCACCCCTGTTGCCGTTTATGTATGTAAAAAAAATGTTGCCTGCCGAAGGTTAACATCAGTTTTAGTTCGATCTATATTAAAAATTAGCGAGGTGTCTCTAATACCGTCTCACCCATTTTTTTTAAAAGTAATGGATTTAGTGGATATAAAATAAGAATGCTATGCTTTGGCCCTAATATCGGTCCCTGAGGCACGCCAATATGCACAGGCGCACCCGAAGACTTAGTTTTAATTATAAAAACTTTTTGAATTCTATTGGTCAAGTAGGATTCAATAAGCTTTAATGAGTTTATTGATACACCATAATGCATCAATTTACTCCATAATGTTTGATGATCATTCAAATGTCACACAGTCAAATGCCTGGGACTAGTCACATAAGATTCCTTGTAATTTTTTGCTACGAGCGTCTATTAGGTTACGGTAACTACTTACCATCAGGTGGACTTTTTTTATACTATTAGATGACAAACAAGCTGACGGCCCACCTGATGGTAAGCGGTTACCGCCGCCTATAGACACCTACAATAACAAGGGAAAATCTCTTCATATTTCAAGTGCGTTGTCATCCTGAGGCCTAAGATGAAATGCCGTCCATGCCTAGTAATCATACTGGCTACCTTTCCTTTCCGTATGCTGTATTGTACGATGTATCCGAAACACAGCGAACTGTTTCACGGCTGAAATAAGAAAGGCAGTGGTACCTACCCAGACGACCCTACATAAGGGCCTACCACCTAGTAAACTAAACACTCGCTTGGCAATTTTAAGGTTTGATTGGTTAATTCCGGGAGCACATGATAATTGAAAACTCATTTTGTCTAGAATGCGTTACAGAGGTTTATTTCGGTGATCAGCTTTGGTGATATAATATAGTGTTATTTTTTTAAATATCTAGATGACGAGTAAGCTGACGGGTCACCAGGTGGTAAGTGGCTACCGTTGCCTACAGACACCTGAGATAACAAGTAAACAATCACTTGGCATATGAGGTGCGTCGAGGCACATGCCCAGTAATTACACTGGCTAGCTTTCACTTCAGACTGAAACAAAGCGAACTGCTTAACGGATGAAATAATACCTACACTGATGACCCTACATACGGGCCTACCACCTAGTAAAATAACAAATCCTTGCTTTTTAGGGCACTTAGGAATTTCAAGTCTGATTGTACTATCATTTTCAGAATTCAGGCCATATAAACCTGAGATGCAGTCGCGCTAACGCCTAAAATCGACGTGATTTACGCGTCAGGCAATTACTGTAAATCCCGCCGAGTGCTGTTTGCAACGTGACTCTATGTAATATATTAGCATTCGCTGCGAAATGCGAAATAATCGCTCCATTTGCATCTGCATGCTCTACCAATTAGGTAGCGCGTAATGCTTTGTTTCTGATTAAATAAGGTAAAAGCTCCGGTAGTTGAAATCGGTGCCGATTACAGCGGTATATTTAAGTATATTAAATGCCTAATATTCACGTTAGAACGTCGTGTGAATGAGCCCTTACAGATATTGGATGAGTTAAGCTTACTCAAACGAGAAAAATCCACGAAAATAAAAATACCACGGTAACAGCTAGGGGCTATTACATTTGACCGCATCAGGTAAAACAAAAAAACCTTTATCAAGTACAAAATGAATCTCGAGTTTATTTATTTATAGACTTTACTAGTGGCCGCCCGCGGCTCCACCCAAATGTACATCGGTTATCGCGCCAGAAAGTAGCCTATGTTCTTGCTCAGGATATCTCTCTCCACACCAAATTGCATCTAAATCGGTTCACCGGCTTAGACGTAACAGACATACAGATTAACATAACAGAGTTCCTTTCGCATCATAATATTAGTATGGTAGTACAGATTGCACAAAGCAATAATAAGGCAGACACACGCTAGGACTTACTATAATCGGATTTTTATACAAAGCATGGAAAATGACGTCACACCACTTTATGTGAACCGGTAAGAAGAGTCCACCATATGCGAAGACAGATAGTGCAGCTTGAAACACACAGTCCTAGCCGCCCCCACCTTGCTGGCCTATAAGCAAGGCCTTTTTTGAAGGAACCCACGTTGCATTATAATATTACTAAAATCAGGGATGATAATGAGTATTTGGTGGTAGGCCCGTATGTAGTGAAACAGTTCGCTGTGTTTCGGATTGAAGGGAAAGGTAGCCAGTGTAATTACTGGGCATGGACGGCATTTCATCTTAGGCCCCAGGATGACAACGCACCTGCAATATTAAGTGATTTTTTCTTGTTATTGCAGGTGTCTATAGGCGGCGGTAACCGCTTACCATCAGGTGGGCCGTCAGTTTGTTTGTCATCTAGTAGTATAAAAAATAAATAAAAAAAAAACATATTAAAATAAAAGTATGAAAATGCTATACTCGCGTTACAATCGTACCCATAAAAGTTTTGAACTTATCCAGATAATGTTAATTATATTATGTCGTCATAATGTTGTGATGACCGGTTAGCCGAGTGGTGTCTGCCTCAACTACAGGCTACTCGGTCAGGGGTCTCAGGATCGAGTCCCGGCTTGGGCAGATGTTTGTGTGATAAGCACGAATATTGGTTTTTGGGTGGGGTGTTTATTTTGTATATTTATGAACACACGACAGCACATCAAGTGTAACAGTTGAACTACGAAAGCCGCCTCTATTACTAGTGTAGTAAGGGCGATCTCAAGGCCAAACTGTTGCACTTGATGTGTAATTGTATGCGTAATTCGGACCTCTCAAAATATAACACAAAGTGACGGTAGTTAACTTAAAACTTATCAAAGACAACTGACATCTTCAGTCTTCCCGTGACCACGATCGCTGTAAAGTAATCGAAACGTCGGGTGTATAATAATAATAATGTAACATCTAATTAAACGCGAGTTAAATCCGATTAATTGGTTTTATTTGATAAATGTATATGTGTTTCGTTATCCAGTATCAACACAAGCTGAGAGCTTCTGTTGATACTTCGTTAATGATGCTTACTTTGGGCCAGATAATAGGAGTGAGTGTAAGAGTATTATCACAGATTAATAACTTGTAATTATTGTAATTTTGTTACAATTCGGCTGTATGCAACTCATATTTGCGTTAGCATTTCGATCGGGATCTTCTAAAATTGATGACATTCAAATGACGCAGGGTTAAAATTAATTTTTAAAACGGTAACAAAACCTATATACAGGGTGGTGACGTCAATGCGACATTAAATAATATATGGGCCTTCCTACATGGGAGAAACACATGAGGAGTTTGGGCCATGACACCACCACGCTAGCCCAATGCGGGTTGGTGGGCTGAAGCGATTGCAGGAACAACCGGGACCAACGGCTAAACGTGCCTTCCGAAGCACGGAGGAGCTCAAGGTTATAAATTTGATTGACCCATTCCGGGACCGACTGGGCATGGACGGCATTTCATCTTAGGCCCCAGGATGACAACGCACCTGCAATATCAAGTGATTTTTCCTTGTGTTGCAGGTGTCTATAGGCGGCGGTAACCGCTTACCATCAGGTGGGTCGTCAGCTTGTTTGTCATCTAGTTGTATAAAAAAATATGGCCTATATTAGTTCATAGAAATGTTTTGCAACTATTGATAGTTGCACATCTTATTCATTTGATAATTTCTTAACATTTCCATGAAATACTGCAGCCAATGTTCTAATTTAAAGTCTTCATCACCACCCTGTATATATTTTATCTTTATCACTCGTGTCTCTATTGGAAGTAAACAGAAGCATTGAACCGAACTATTTATCAATTCTATTGCATTTTAACGACGAGTTAACCGAGTTTTAGCTTCGTTTAGACCTGATTGGTTCTCAGTTGGTCTGACAATGAACCTGATTTAAATAATAAATGCCTTTCTCTGTTAATGGATTGGTACTATTTGTGGTAGTTATATCGATTAGTTTAAAAAAAATGAAAATATCTTTATTCAATTAGGCCCGAGAAGCTCTTTGGAATCAACTAAAAACTCTTATATCCAACACAAAACTGTCATGTCTGAATTTACGTTAGTTAACAATGTATTATTTTTAATATTTCTAGATTTATATTTAAAAACTGATTAACACGAGCCTTATTTTAATAACTGAAGTAACAGAGCCTAAATCAAATTTCAAAGCAATTGGATCAGTGAAAGTTAGTAAAACCCTTCTGTCAAGTAGGAAATGAGCTGATAGTTATCAAACGTCTGAACTGATCTTTATAAATTACAGCTTAGAACCATCAAGATTACGTTAGCTTTCAAACAACAAAAACGAATGAAAATCGCTACGATGACACAGACAGACACGTCAAACGTATAAAATCCCACACATATTTTTCTTGAGGGGGTTAAAAAAGGATAAACAGTTATTGTTTGTCAGAGCGACAACCAAAAGTGCTAACCACCAATAGTATACTCATTGCGTATGGCTTGTATTAGATACTAAATGGACCATACTAAGTTCAAATATTTTTAAGGAAAACGGAGTATATTCATGACATTTATGAGACAAATAATATGGATAAGTTTTTAAAAGTAAATACCAAGCACTATTCACTACAGTTTTTGAGTACTTAACAAGTTAATATCAAAGGAGAATGAGCTTGCTTAAGAGAAGGTGCTTATTCTAGAGTTGATAACATACACATTTTTGGTACAGCTAGATAAAAAAACAAGCTGACGGCCCACCTGATAGTAAGTGCTAACCGCCGCCTACAGACATAACAAGAAAAAAAACACTTGGTATTTCAGGTGCGCTGTCATCTTGAGTCCTAAGATGAAATGCCTTTCATGCACAGTAATTACATCCATAACCATAATTAATAGTATAATTGCGATAGTAACTCTGCCTGTCAGTTGCCTTTTCATGCTTAATCCGCTGCACCGATTGAGAAGAAATTTGTTATGGAGATAGTCTGAGAACCATGAAAAGGACATAGGATACTGTAGCCATAAACTGACATCCGCGCGGGCGATCCCTAATTTATTATTCATGTATGTCCGAAACTTAAAGGTAAGCAAGGTACGCGCGTTGAGATTTCTCTACTAGCGTGGCACTACTATTAATATAAGCACTCTTTTCATAACTCATTTTTATTCTAGTCTACGTTGCCAACATAAAGAAAAAAAGTCATTGTACTAATATACCACACGTACGTATAAAACGGTTTAATCCAAGAGATCGCTAAGAGCAGAGCAATGTTCCCAGCCACTCGTACATTAGAGAGGGACGTGTGTGCACACTGATCCTTTTCTAATGTAGAGGGTCAGAGAGAGAGGGAGCGGTCGCTAATGGTCGTCCTTTTGTGGGTTTTTCCGTCTCGTTAAAGTTTTCCGTAAGATTTTCCCAAGCATTGTCGAGGTTTTTTGTTGCTTTTACCATCGGTTCCACTTCTTTTCGGAGGGATTTTGGAATTAAGTTAGATGGAGCATTTCAAGGAATTGCGTTTAATCTATCATGCGGCGTTATCCCTCCGGAGGTCTAAAGACAATTGAAAAATCAATTGTGTCTGAAATCTGATGCTTGACAGGTTAATCTTAATTATGTGTTTAATGTTACGCTTTCACGCCTAAAGTACTGAACCGTTTTAGATGAAATTTAGCACGGAGATAGCGTGAGACCCTGGGAAGATCATCGAATACTTTTTGGAGCCATAACCAAAATCCACGCGGACGTAGCAGCGGATACCAACTAGTAATATTATAAATGGATGTTTGAATGAATTTTTGTTACTCAATGTAATGTTTATCAGGGCCAATTTTTGTTTTTTTTTTCATTTATTTTGGAACAATACAGTCATTACATTGTAGCAATAATAATTAAATATTCTTTACTTAATAGACAATGAGTGCCCAAAAATACAAATATTCTAACTTAAATTTAGTTTGATTTGATGAGACGTATAATAAACATTAATAATTGGTTCGGAGCTACAGATCATTTCTTACTGTGCGCTGTTTAAATAACAAAAGTTCTTGAAATTTGTAATCAACACATGGTAAAAAAAAGAATTAGGTCTAATAACAAAATCTATTAGTGATATTTATGTAGTTCCAGTTAGCCAATCGGGCGTGTATGTGTATGAGTAAGAAACATACTTTTGCATTTACATACTAGGTCAAAAAAGTTCAGATAAGTTTTCAAAACTTCTACGAAATCTTTCATAATCTTAACAAGGCGCAGAAAAGCCCTTAATTCTAGGAAACCCATTCCAGGATTCACTTACACGCAAAATTGAAACTATATAATTTAAACTCCGAGAAAAATGTAACGAAGTAGAATTTTGACGTTAAATTACTGTTCGCAACATCTGAAATGTTGCCAAGTCGCAAGTTGGGAGATTTTAATAAACCGTTGCAGCTCAATTTAAAGTTTACGTCGGGGCTCGCGGCATATTAAAAATGTTTCCCATAATAAGATCGCAGGACGCGTTCGATTCTCTGTTGAAGCGGAGCATTCTTTTGTACAGTTACATAATGTCTACGTATTTAGAAGATACGGAAACATTTGTGTTACTTTTTGGCGCCATTAAATGCTAACTTGATGTTACAGACGTTGAAAATTTTATTGTGGCTCTAACCAACATCGAAGTAGCATCCTTAAGACTGTTGTCTGTCATATAAGACATTCCCAATAATAAATAGATTTAAGAGAGCATTGCGCAGCTGGCTTATTGGACGTGCTTTCTATACTGTCAAAGAGTACATAAATTACAAATAATTGACACTAATAATTATTATTTTGAGTGCTGGCTGATTTATATTATTTTAATAATATTAAGCGAATTGAAAATCGAATTATTATTAAGAATAAATGTTTAATATAAATTGACGTAATTTTAAATGTTATTAAATTGTAATTTATATAACTATATTGCTTGCTCTTGTAAATGGCTGAAATGGTGAAACTATAAATTTACTACTCCCTGTACCCTACAGTGTACCCTTTTCAAGGCAATAAATGAATATTCTATTCTATTCCACTTAGCGCCAATTTCTCTTAAGATTTGCTAGCTGGTAGGCCCGTCTTCATCTTCTGCAGCATACACCTGGCGTGGTAGAGATATCCTAAACCTTCCCGGGTTATCCCTAAACCTTGTTGGGGCCTGTCGAGGCAAGCTGCACCGCGACTACGCGGACGACTACCATGTTCCCCGTATAGTTGCGTCGATATGCAGTAGGTTGGGAACGTTGATGATTTTTAGTGAGTATGCCAGTCGGAGAGTCTCACATAACCCAGTTGTGGCCCCCTATCACAGCAGGGTAAGGGTAAGTCCGTATGTAGGGTCGTCTGTGTAGGTACTACCACCGCCTTGACAGCCTAAATAGTTCACTGTGTTTCGGCTTGAAGGAAGAGGTAGCCAGAGTAATTACTGGACATGGAAGGCTTGCATCTTAGGTCTCAGGACTCAGGTCTATCCGTATTTGCCTTATAAGCTGACGTCCCCGCCACATGACATGATTTTTTTCCAGATTAGATAGTCTTTGTCTTTTTAAGCGCTAAGTGCATTTAAGTTATTCATTGATAGTCCAGTAGTGACTGGAACATGTGAAACCGTGTAAGCAAAACTCTACCACACCTACGTATAAAACGGTTTGGAGACTTTGCTCTACCCCCAAAGCCCCAAATCCACGGTAATAATGTACACCACAATACAGCTGTTACATCCGACAATTTGCGATGTAACCCGAACTAACCCGACATTGCTGGGGTAACCGGATTACCCGCTAGAACCGGGTAATCTAATTGAGCTAGGACGACATGTTTTAGAGCCAAGTGTGTCATAACTAGGTACTGGTTACCACGAATTTTGTGTTACTAAAGAAAGAAAGAAAGGAAAAATATTTTATTTAAATAGGCCTATTTAAATAAAATATTTTTCCTTTCTTTACAAAGAAGCACTTTTAAATCGTCAAAAAACACATTTTTAGAACTATCACAAGAAATATATTAACTAACAACGTCATAGTCTCTGTCTGTCTGTCATGTGATCATGTCTGAATTAACACCGGTTCCAAAAGTTGAACTACCGAGAAGATTCCGGCAACAAACTCGTGTAGTCACTCTTTTAAAATATTAAATTACAATGTTTGTAGTTAAAAAATTATAACTTTTAGCAGTGCAGTGCCGCCCAGCGAAAATAATTATTAAAATACGAAGAGAAGGTATATAAAAAAACACTGAAATTTTAACTAAAATTGTTATATATATTCAACATCTCTGAATTTTAATTAAGTAAATACAAATCTCTTTTTTGGATAGAAAAAGGACAAATTTTTTATCGGACGAGAATGTAAATGAATTGAAATCAAAAAAAAAATTATTCAATTAAGCCCCCAAGAATCACTTTGGGATCGAAACCCATCATCACCGCCACCCTATAATATACGTCTCACTGCTGGGCACAAGCCATCCTACATGGGAAAAACACATGCGGAATGTTGAGCCGTAGCATCACTACACTGGCAATGTCGTTGTGGGTCAAAGCGGTTGCAGTAACAACCGGAGCCATCGGCTTATTGTGTATGGAGGAGTGAGAGCTCACAAATTTTGATTGATTCATCCCATTGCCAACCATGGCGAAAGTTGCTTTTTTTCGTACTTAATTGAACCCAGAGCGTTCAAACCACGTCACCGAGAGCCTTAAATTATTATCATTTCATCATCATCATCATCAGCCCCCAACAGTCCACTGCTGGACATAGGCCTCTCCATACGACCGCCACTTGGCTCGATCCATGGCCAGCTTCATCCTGTTGCTGCCAGCCACTCTGCGGAGATCGTCACTCCACCGAGCCTGAGGACGTCCCACACCGCGCTTGCCGATCCGTGGTCTCCACTCAAGTACCCGCTTACTCCAATGGTCGTCAGTTCTGCGGATAACATGGCCGGCCCACTGCCACATCAGCTTACTAATTCGGTGGGCCATGTCGATGACTTTAGTTCTCTGTAGGATCACCTCATTCCGAATTCGATCCTTCAGAGAAACTCCGAGCACGGCCATTATAATTTTGCTATCATAAAATTGACCATCTGATATAGTAGAATAAATACATGAATAAGTTAAAAGAGGCCTTGTAACTATCTTTGTTATAAGTGCAAACACCTTTAATTTAGTTCAATTCCGTTTGCTTAGCGTTATTTTAAGCTTTCATGTTACTTTAACTTAATGCAAACTTAGCCAAGCGCGCACTTACAACGGAATATTTAAGCACGCGCTTAGCTGCTAACATTACTTTTAATTATTGTTGTTTACTATCTGAATATTCTTTGTGTAACTAACATCTTAGAGTACTAACCGCGGGACTACTGCATACTGTGTAAAATTAATATTTTCAAATTATTTTCGTGGAAACTTAAACGAGATAATTTGAGTAAACAATGTTATTCTTTGTTATTCAAGGAAAATGTTTTTGGATCAATATTTCACGTTGTCGGATGTGTGTTATGTTTATTTTTAATGTTATATAGTGAACAGAATAAGAAACAACCAGAAAAATATGTAAACTTACAAAAAAGGAACTAGGTAAGATCATTAACCTGTCATGCATCTTTTTTTTTTATACAACTAGATGACAAACAAGCTGACGGCCCACCTGGTGGTAAGCGGTTACCGCCGCCTATAGACACCTGCAATAACAAGGGAAAGCACTTGATATTGCAGGTGCGTTGTCATCCTGAGGCCTAAGATGAAATGCCGTCCATGCCCAGTATTTACACCTTTCTCTTCAATCCGAAACACAGCGAACTGTTTCGCGGCTGAAATAAGAAAGGCGGTGGTACCTACCCAGGCGACCCTACATATGGGTCTACCACCTAGTAATATTCCAGATACAATTGAATTTTCAATTGGCATAGTCATCCGGTGGGATACCGCCATTTGAGGGATTAAAGTGATTCAATCCACCATTTAAATTTATGTCTTATCAATGTCAGTGCAGTGAACACGCTGTGAATTTTGGTGGTAATGAAAATTAAACGCATATTAAATTTTTGCGGAACATACTGGTGAAAATTGTTGCGTCAGCACATAATCTATACTAATTTTATAAAGCTGAAGAGTTTGTTTGTTTGGTTGGTTGAACGCGCTAACTCAAGAACTACTCATTCATATTGATAAAGTCTTTTTGTGTTGGATAGTCCATTATATAGGCTATATAACATTACGCTACCACCAATAGGAGCTGAGCATTAATTAAAAGTGTTGCAAAAACGGGGGAAAAATATTCCTTTTCAGAGCTTCCGTTGCGTGCGCTGCGTAAACAGTTAAAGTTACTTTTAAATCATGTATGCAGGCATTGTTCTACTTTAAAAGTTCTAAAAAAAAAGTCCGCGACAGCATATGTCTATTCTTTGAAATTGACTCTCTAGAACCATTTTTTGGTAATCAAATTTGTTCTAAAATAATGTACTATCTGCGAATGTGTTTTTGTAAATATGATTTTATTCCTGATTGAATAAATATATTATTCACCACAAGTATTTAATTCTGAGCAAAATTGTCCTTGACGTCATTTGATTTCAATGAATATCTTAAGAGATATCATAGTTTTAAAATATCATACACGCATTTATGATTTTCAAGGCGGGCGGGCGCGGGCGGGACGAGCAATGCAATAATTGCAAAGGTGTTTTATAAACATGATTTAAATTCTTAGCCTACCTACCCCACCGTTGTTAATTTCCGACATCCACGCGAACGAAGTCGCGGGCACAGCTAGTAATTTTGTAAGTATGGTTCATTGGTTCTCGACAGTACTCGCGAGATAATTCTAAAGCGTTCAGCGAAGGTTGTTCGCTATGATTTCAATAGCCATCGCCATAGATCGGTCCAGGCCGCCTCCATAGCTCTGACGGCTGTGACCTGACACTACAACCTAGTTGGCGCGCGTCCAACTGCCGTAGCCTTGAACAAGTCGGTCGTCCAGGGGTCTCTGCATCGCCGAGCTTGCATATCCTTATCGCGAATAAGGGTTAAGTCAATCGAGAAATGAGGGCAGATACAGTCATGTAACATTAAAATTTTCAAGTGAAAATCGGCAGCAAAAGACCGAAGGGTAAAACGTCAAACTTATAACACCCCTCTTTTTCGTCGGGGGTTAAAAGGGACTGGTTTGTTAGCAGCGTAAATATGAGACCGTTCCTGCTTTCAACGTTTCTTCTAGGCGTCCAATTGTATTACTCTAGGTTATCTTTTGATACGAAATAGTTCGATTACAAGCTTCTGCAGGTTCCCGAATGAATGATAACAAAGTCATGAACTAAACTAAGTTGTTAAGTTAATCGGATTTAAAATGAGAGTATGCAGTAGCCCCCGTACCGTAATAGCTTTCATCCACACTATCCCGCCAAGTTTTCTAGTAAAATATAATATTTCCCTTTTAAACTTACTTAGAACTTAATTTCTTACTATCCAGTTTTCTAATTTTATGAATTTATCAATCTCCTTATGGATTGCACACTAATCTTCAGAAAATTAAGTTTTTTATCGAAAAAAAAACCAGGGGTTTGACAACAACACGACATTGAATTCCCCCAATATTCGTTAAAGAGATATTTTAAATCAAACTCATACAAAATTTTTGGAGCATTTAAACTACAGATTATACTTCAATAATGTTGATTATTTATATAGTATTCAATCCCTTGAAATTCTCAGAGAAATAAAAGATCTGACGCTTCTATCATCATAATTATATCAGCCGAAAGACGCCCACTGCTGGGCATAGGCCTTACTCCAAAGATGTCTTCCCTAAGGATGTTAAAACTGCGCTGCCTACATCCATCGTGGGGCCTACCAACGCTACATCTCCGGGTACGCGGCCTCCACTCTGCAATTCTTCGGGCTATGTCGGCGACCTTCTGTGGATCTCATCATTTCTGATTTGATCACGCAGAGAAGCCCAGCCCTCTCCATTGCCCTTTGGGTGACTTAGAGCCTTCTTATGAGTCCCATTGTAAGCGGCCACGTCTCGGTCCCCTATGTCATCACTAGCAACGCACATGAATTAAAGTCTTTCGTTTTGAGACAAAAGTTGGGCCGAGAATACGCCGCGAAGCTTCCCTAACGCTGCCCAGCCAAGATGAACCCGTCGACCTCTTTTTGGAGGTTGAATTCTTTAACAACTTCCAGTGTAGAGCTTTCAACCTTGGGAGTGGCCGGTGGTTGGCTGATAAAAATTGCTTCGGCAGAGCCCAGGCTTTCCCCACGAAGGGCCGTGGAGTTACCGGGGAGTGAGTTTATGGTAGCCACTGACCACCAGATATGCCCTACTTTTTGGTAAATACACCATTTGAACTTCGACCATCCGATTGTGATAGCAACACCCCTTAGAGGAAGATCAGCAGCTCAACAACACGACTATGTAGTGATGAGTGTTGAGTAAGGTCGCCAGAGCTCATCGAGAGAGCGATATGTTGAGAACAGGGGGACTTGTCTCCTATGCTATTTATATAATGCTTTCATCAGGCGGACCGTTTGCTTGTTTTCCACCTTTGTATTAAAAAAAAACCTCGGATATCTAAATGAATACTGTAATTTGACTCAGTGACATTTCACAAAAGAATTGGAATAATATTTAATCATTGTAACATATAGAAATATGAATTAGTTTTCAATAATGTAAATTATTTTTGGTTGGATAAATTAATGTTGCAGAATCAATGGAACATATATCTGCAATCAATAGTTACTGAGATATAGCGATTTCTTTCAAGAGCTGTTACAAGTTCTGGAAAAACGCTACATAGAAAATAATGCTGAATAATGACGTCTCATGGCAGAAATTTCTATACCGCATAAATTTATACCATGCAAAAAAGTTACTTAAAGTAGTTAACATCTCTACCATCTCATCTCTTATGTTTCACATTTTTCCCAAATGAATTATTATTCTTCTTAAGTAATGATTTTATATCCTTGCCAAGTTTCCTCGCGACCTCTCCAACAAGTTGAAGGCTGCTACAGAAGTTCATGTCGACGGCTCGACTGGTTATTGAATTTTGAAAATATGTTCAAATACCGACACTTGGAAAAAATAAAATTGTTTATGTATCGAACGATTACATTTCTTTTGCCCTTCGAAGGTTCATGATTCACAGGAGAAGCGCAGCTTAGTGTAACTGTTTTAATCTGTAGGGCTGTGACACTGATGAATTATCGGGGATTCCCCGCTATTAATTTCATTCTGTTGTGCTGTATAAAATTTGCCAATAGCAGTAGAGCTTTATTTCACTTAACTTTCGGATCATGTGTCAATGTTAAAAGTATTTTAAAAGTTTATTTTAATTAAATATTAAAATCCCTATCTGTATTAAAATTTTATCGGTGAAAGGATGACTCGAACAATTCCTATTTTAAACTATATCAATTTATCCCTCAATAGTTATCAAATATCAGTTGTAAGAACATTATAATAATTTCGAAGTGAGTTTTATTAAAAAATTACGAAGAATCCGGAACCATATGTTGAAATATTCTTAAATGAAAACATTCAAATTAAATAGCTGTGACATCCCTGAAAATAATGCCGTAGTCGCTAAATTAAGATAAATCGTAAGTCTAATATTATACACGTAGATAATTTTTATTTAACTTCAGATATAAGAGTAAAATGTACGCAAACATTTACGGATATACTGTTAGTAATTATTTTATTAACTTTAGTTCTAACTAATAGTTAACTCAAACAGCTAACGTGTGTTAAATAATACTGCGATACACAACTCGTAGTCTCCCGTAGCAATCTGCTACGAAGCCGTAGCAAAAGCTACGTCGTAGCTGCCTTTAAAAAAATATTAATGATAAAAATGCACTTACCCAGGAAATTCATCTTGTCAGCTTTGTATCACACTCGTCCTACTACTAAATGTTCCCTAAGCTAACCATAACAACGTCCGAATATAAAAAATACTTGTTTCTTTAAATTTTGAGCACCAATTTCCGCTACATTAGAAAATACATGATACGTATCGTTAACTAAAGTACTAAGATAAGGAAAGAGAAGAGGTTTGAAATCGAGTCGAAACTATGACATGGTGGACGTAACGACCTGCCACCGTCGTTGCCGCCGAGGCAATGCTGGGGTACTCCGGCCTTCACGCGTATTTAAAGCGCCGTCAAATTCTCCACCCTACTCGCACCCGCGCGGAAACTTTAACCGTCTCTTTTACACGCTTAAGAGGGTGCACAAGGGAAATTGTTCCACCATTGTCACTCAGTAATGGGGATAGAAAAGTTGATTCCCGTCAAATTGTGCTCTTAATAACGATCGGTAATTATCGAGCTCAGATTTACCGAATTCTCTCGAGAAATTCGTTGCGTGTCGTGTAAAAGAATTGTTATTCACATAAAACCTTTAGGATGCAATAGAATCGGCAAATAAAAGTAAGTAAGAAAAATCGCTCATATATTTTATTGCCTCTATCACACACACATTCGCGCGTGCTCGTGGTATAAGAACAAAGGCACCACTAGCAGTGGGCGTGGCTTTACATATGTGAGGGTGCGTTAAATCTTTTATAGGTCGGTGCATTAAGTAATTTAGTATTATACCTTGCATTTGACAATTCCCCTTTGAACATACGGCTTCTGGTATCGAAGTTGTAGTTTCTTTTAGTGCTTTCTTACGCAGCTGGTGATATATGGCGACGGAAATGTATTTCGTTAGTTCTTTGTTACATCCTGTAATTTTATATACAAATAATATATGCAATATACGCAAAATTTTCTATGCTATATAAAAGGAATCAAATATTGACTTGAATATTATAAGCGCCTATATAAAAACTTTTAGCAATTTTTAGTTTTTACAATTTTGCTGCTTATTTGTAATAATAACTAGTGACCGCCTGTGGCGCCATCCACCCGTGGGGCTATCGGTTATTGACAGAGCTATTACTTATAGGTTATATGAAATATTTTCCTAGATCATGCATTTTCTTGATGTATTAAATGCGCGATTCAAAAAAGAAATACCAAAGGTCAATACCAAAAACTTTGTTTCCTATAATAAGAATAAGAAGTAGGTACCCATGACTTAAATTTATCATCGATTTACATGAGAACATTAAATAATAAATATCATTTTTAATAATTAACAATAGAGCTTAAAATTTTAATTATTTCCATGATGTGATTTAAAGTTACATCGAGAATATTTTTCAACTTGTACCAAGATATTGGCGACCCCTCACTCCATTAACTGAACATGCACTTTGACTCGGAAATTTTCTCCAACAAGAATATTCTTTTTAACATAACCCTATTATAAATACTTAAATCATTAGTCTAGACCTTTTGCACATTACATAAGTTACAAAATAGAAAAGCAAGAAATTTACTGAAGCCCCTGCAATAAAAAGTCGTAATGTCCTATACATTTTAAATAGTTGTCTCATTTGCAATCACTCATCAGTAAAACTTTGCAAATAGCTGTTGACTAGGCGTAATTTTTTTTAACAGTCATATCTATAAATTTTAAAATAATATTTTGATATTGACATTTCTCTGTTCGAGTAGTCAGTGGCCCAGTCTACTAAGCAAGAAGTCTGCGGTTCGGATCCCGGTGAAGGTTTATAAGAAGAGTACTAACTTATACAAATGTTTGTATGTGAAGGTACCTATATTTTTATGATTATACAAGGTTTTACAAAAAGGTGTCATATTTGAAGGGCTTATTCTACCCGAAAATACAAACAACTTTTACTATATGGACAACTACGATATCTCGAAAAAGAATTCAGCTGGTCCATCATCATCACCAGCCTATCTATGTCCCACTGCTGGGCACAGACCTTCCTGCATGGGAGAAACACATGAGGAGTTTGGGCCATAACACCACTACACTGGACTAATGCGGGTTGGTCCAATGCTTTTCATAGTCAGGTTCAATCTTTTTCGCGTTTCCGTAGTAGTCCTCATAGTAAAAATTGTTTGCCAAGATGGGTAGAATAAGCCCTTAAATACGTGTACACCTTTTTGTAACACCTTGCATACATATTATTATCTTTGTATTCATACAAAAGCTCATAATGATGCTTATAATAAACTAGAGAACAGGTAAAATAATCATTGTGGCTATGAATCGCAAAGTAAGTTTTTCAGTACCTACCTAATTATTTGATTTTAACATAAGTCCAACTTGCTTAGCGTATTGAAAAACCAATTACACAGCAATATTTTTTTTTATTTCAGCGATTGTATTTGATGGAACCCTTTCACTACTTTTACTTATGCTGTTTTTAGTTTTAACTATTTTTTTATACATCAGAAAATGTGGTACTAAGTAAGTAACCCATCATTGAATTTATAAAAAGTTCACACAAAACTTTCCACACATATTAAAAGCACTAGTTTTTCTAGCAAGAATGTTCAAGATAACAGTCGGCCACTAACTAAGACCGATCTTTAATCCTCCCTAGTTTTTGTAATCTAACCGGTTTTTTCTTACATTACTCGGGAATAGCGGGATATACACATAACCCCATGACATGTCATGTCTGTCTGTCGCTCGCTGCTTCACTTACATACAGCGCCCGTTAATTGTGCTCAATATAATATTCAAATGAGTTGCAGCCGCTATAATATGGTACCATGGAATGCGGACTATCGCCAGATGAATTCTAATGCCGTCTGTTTATATAAATACGTCTTTCCGCGTCTTATGGCGTTGTGAATAATGAATTTAGGGAAACAAAGACATTTGCAATACTACATATTACTAAGGAGATCGGCGACGTGTTGGCTTGAGTGCTCTGGTTCCGATTACGAAAACAAAGCTACTTTTGCCATGGTCGATCCTGGATGGGTCAATCAAAATTTTCCGTTGGTCCCGGTTGTTACTGCAACCGGTATCACCCACCAACACCAAATTGGTCCAGCATATAGGCTGGTGATGATTGGGTGTATGTCATTCAAATTTTAAGTTAAACGTCATTTATTTCTGGTATCATTATTGCATCGCCAATCTGAACTTATCCAAACAAAGTATTTAAAAAACAATAAAAAAAATTGTTTATTACCAAAATGTGTAAATACAGATTGAACTTAATCTAGCCCCCACACTAGGCATAGCCTGTCCTATGGGGGAAGCACACGATTTTCACATTATGTTTAAATTCATCATCATCATCATCACCAGCCTATATACGTCCCACTGCTGGGCACAGGCCTTCCTACATGGAAGAAACACATGAGGAGTTTGGGCCATAACACCACCACGCTGGCCCAATGCGGGTTGGTGGGTTAAAGTGGTTGTAGTAACAACTGGGACCAACGGCTTAACGTGCCTTCCGAAGCACGGAGGAACTCGAGATTATAAATTTTGGTTGACCCATCCCAGGGTCGACCATGGCGAAAGTTGCTTTGTTTTCGTATTCGAAACCAGAGCGCTCAAACCAATACGCCACCGAGCTCGACCGAGATTTAAAATTTTGATATGAAGAATAACCAATAAATAGTTTGGTATCAAGGTGAAAGACAAATGTGTATAATATTTAAGACGGACTAATGATTTTTAAAACTTTTACCATTTAAAAATACAAACAAAATAAACAAATAGGTACTACCTAGTGCAATAGTAACTAGTAAGCGCGCGCAGTATAAATAATTGTGTGTGCGTGTGTGTGTGTGTGTGTGTGTGTGTGTGTGTGTGTGTGTGTGTGTGTGTGCGAGTGTATTTGATTTGAACTTTTTTAAGTTTGTGGTATTAGAAACAAAACAAGATAATTGAAGGTACCACCCTCTAAACGTAAATGCTGTCTAATTTCTCAAGTGGAATCAATGTGAGTCACGCGTGAGTTTGTAATTCTTCTTTGATCACAACACTTCGAAATTCGTCAGTTCATGCAGCAACGTAATCCACTGCTATGTATTTTGTAATCTATACTAATACTCTACCAGTATATGCGAAAGTAACTGTCTGTTTGTCTGTCTGTTACGCTTCCACTCCTAAACCACTGAACAGATTTAGATGGGATTCGGCATGGGGATAGATTACACAGTGAGATCCGCGCTGAGAACCTTTGCCTACATATTGTGCCTTGGCCGCGATATCCGATATTCTCGCGGGAGTATTTGCAAGCGGCTACTATTCTGATATTTTATTTTTTACGTCTACTCTAGCTAATTACGTATAAAATTTTATATATCTCTGAAAATAAAAAAAAATTAAAGGTTGGAAAACATAGTCTAATTTTGGTAGGGCTATATTTCTATGTAGTGTGGAGCCGTTGCCAGAAGGAATTTTGTTGTTTTATTAACACTAATAGCTAACTATTCTATAAACTTTGATAGCCGTATTATTCTAGGCTGGGCTTAGAATAATACGGCTATCAAATGCTCCGAGCCCAAAAGAGCAAACTGCGAATAGGGAAGAGTATATGTAAATTAGTAAAAAGTAGTTAAAAAAAGAAAAATATATATATTAAGGATAAAGTAGTTCTAAAGTAGACGATTTTTTTAAAATAGGTACAGTATTAAAATACTACCAACAAAAAATTACTACTATATTAGGTAAGGAGGTAAATTAAAAATTTTTAAACTAAAATTAAAACCAACTTCAAAAAACTGGAAAGGATAAAATAATTAAATTTAAGTAGGTGTTCATCCCCTAGAAACATATTTTTGGAGTCGGTGCTTCACTTTTTATTGTTTTTGGAAACCACTTAGCACCAACTCCAAAAATAGGTTTCTAGGGGATGAATACCTACTTAAATTTAATTATTTTATCCTTTTCAGTTTTTTGAAGTCGGTTTTAATTTTGTTTGAAATTTTGTTTTCACAATTTTTAGTGATAACTTTCTACGGTCGAAGCTAGATGGGTGACCGTCAACTTATATTGTTTCCTACTATCGTATCGTTTCACTAAAAAGTCATTGGAAAAGCAAAAATTCGCATTTTCGCATATGTAGACGACTTAATAATTTCAGATTTTTTTTATTTAAAACCAAAGTACTCAACTGTTTTTGAAAAAAATTTTATGGTACCAAATGGCAGCTATTCCGCATCGAAAAAAAAGAATCACGTAAATCGGATCAGTAACCTCGGCGTAATCGGTGTACGTACATAGAAAAAAAAACATACCGGCCGAATTGAGAATCTCCTCGTTTTTGAAGTCGATTAAAAATAAATGAGCAGCGGACGCTAGTCGTGAAATCCAGCTAACGTGGACTTGGCTATCATAAATTGGCCCTCACGAAACAGGCTAGCCTAGTTTGAGGAACACAGGTAATCCAATAAAACAACCCTATGTTCAACATCGTACTATAATTTCTCTAATGTAATTAGGTTTAAAAGATGTCTGATATGTTTTTGTGAAATAAATATTTTCATTTTTCAATAAGGTAAAAATCACACGTAAAGTTTTACTGCTAATTGTGAAAACATAATTGATTTTAGCCAAAAAATAACCGAGATATTTGCATTCGACATAGTAAAATACTTACTTTTTCAAACAACTTTTTAAATGAAAAATGTATGGCGGCATGTGTACTGTCGCGACCCGGCTTGCGCCGCAATCAAACACCAGGGAATTTTGTAATCGCATTTCTTAACTTTTGAAACTAAAAACAATGCTGTATAAAATTGTATTTTTAAAATGTCTAGAAACCGGCCGTCGCGCGTGGCCCCTCGGCCCGAAAGGCCCGAATCTCTCTATCTCTCTCCCTCAAAGTCTAGAATAATTCTGACAAACGAATATTATTTTAAATAAGAATTTCTTTTTTTAACATTAGCATAGAATGTGCCAATACCTATCAAGAAGGCCGATTAATGAATGCTAATAAACACTTTGACTTTGACTTACTACGGTACCTACCCACTGTGACGTCAAAGTCACGAAAGACTTCGAAAGACGTCTTTCTAAAATTCCTTCAGTTGTTCCGCGATAACAATTAAACAACAACAACAACTATATCAAAATATCATATTCCCTATTCTTAATTTTTGATTTTAACATTATTATAAATGTTTGAAAAATTACTTAGTAATTAAAATAGAATAAAACTAGAAAAATTTCACGTCCTGAGGCAGGCATCGAACCCGCGACCTTTCGCAATCCGGGCGACTGCTCTGACCACTGAGCCACCCAGGACTTGGGATATCCCTGTGAAATTCTTCTAGTCTATCTGTATTTACTCGTTATTTTATACTCGTTTCGGATGTTGAAATAGAATATTTCGACATTGTAGGGTGGACGTTAGCTCATAAACGCAAATACAGATAGACTAGAAGAAATTCACAGGAATATCCCAAGTCCTGGGTGGCTCAGTGGTCAGAGCAGTCGCCCGGATTGCGAAAGGTCGCGGGTTCGATTCCTGCCTCAGGACGTGAAATTTTTCTAGTTTTATTATATTTTAATTACTAAGTAATCATATTCCCTATTTTATATATCATTCATCACCACTACGATTCTCGATTTGCCACTCTAAAGTACTTAAAAATGATTTCCCAGTATCCAACCTCCAATCTCCCAGCATTACGTCTTTATTCAAGCGAATGGGTGCGTTCGAGAGAATTATACTTTTCATAAAACATCAGCACCAGATTCACTCAGGCCCCAATAAGTTTCGCCGCGGAAAGTACGCATTACAGTAGAAATAAAAGTCGGAACCTTTTACGCGGATGTACTATACGATTGTTCTCCGGGCTACGGTCTCAACAAAACTACTGCTGTCCTGCTCAGCCTTGGACTGATCAGTATTTGCTGTCTCATCTTTATACAGGGTTTATAAAGGCAGTGATGTAAGGGCTTAAGTGATTCCGGTAAAGGATAGGATCTTTGGTGCGTGATTGTAATACAGAAAAAAAACTATGTAGTATTTTAGAAATATTCTTGGGGTTTTTTATGATTTTGGGCTAATGGCGTGAAATGTTCGCGCAGTAAAATGTTGAATTATTGAGGAGTGATATGAATTCAAATTTACCATTTTTTTTTCTTTATGATAATATTAAATATTGAATCTAACATAAAGGGGAATATGCGGCAATTGCGGATGCGGAGTAACTCCGGATAAGGCTGTTTACCGTCATAAATAATAATACTTGATAATCTGTTACTGTATAAGTCTCAAGTCAGGCCCCATATTTATTTATTTATTTATTTACTTCAGGCAAATTACACCCATATAGTAACAATTCCAATCCATTATATAAATTTAAAATTAAAATAAATTAAAAGTAAAATTAAAATAAAATCTAAAATCAAAATCAAACTCAAAATTAAAATCAAAAATAAAATCAAAAATAAAATCAAAATTAAAATTATAATCAATATGATAATCAAAATTAAAATTAAAATCAAAATTAAGATTAAAATCAAATTTAAATCAAAATCAAAATTAAAATCAAAAAATAAAATTAAAATTAAAATTAAAATCAAAATACAAATTTAAATAAAAATTAAATTTAAATAAGTCTAGCACACATGAAATAATAACAGTCAATATTGTCAAAGTCACCACAAGTTATATTTTCAAAATAATATTTTGACATTTCTCAGTAGGTGAACCATGCTACAATGGTTCAGGTACTGACAGTCAAACCTTTCTGCAAATACCTTCAGGATACCGCTGTGGCTAGCCCTCACCCTACGCACCAGGGATGTGCACCGTTTGCGCATGATGGAGTGAAAGCTATCCACGCGCGCCTCGGCGAACATCCCAGATGCACTGCAGAATCTTGGCAGCCCCAACAGCGTCCTGAATGCATTATTATACTGGACACGTAGCGCGCTGTACTGTTTTAACGAATAGCTCACCCACAAACTGCTCATGTAAAAGGATGTACAAAAGGCCTTGAAAAGAGTTATTTTGACCTCTCTCGAACAACGAGCAAACCTGCGAGCTATCATATTAGCCCTTACAGACAGCGCCCTACGCTCCCTCTCAATGTCATCGTCGTCCTTCAGGTCCGAGGTCACCAGATGTCCCAGATACTTAAATTTTTCTACTCTACTTAGAGGACACTCATTAAGCTTAATAGCTGGTACATCATCAAGATTTCTTCCTCGGGCCCGAAAGACCATATATACGCTCTTTTTTAAATTGTATGATAAGCCATGGTTATCAGCATATTTTTTACAAATGCCAAGCAATCTCGACATGCCGCATGCTGAGGCACTCAGCAACACCATGTCGTCAGCGTAACTAATATTATTGAGACACGTTTCACTAATATGGCAGCCGACATGCGTGCTGCTAAGCTCCTCTAACAATGCATTTACATAAAGGTTGAAGAGCTTGGGCGAAGTCAGTCCACCCTGCCTCACCCCGCATTCCAACCTGTATGGAACGGAATAGGCTCCCGACCACCGAACAACATTGATCTGGCTCTGGTACCAATATCTAAAAATGTGTATTAGTTCGTCCGGCATTGACGTTTCATGTAATTTTTGCCACAGAATGTCATAATGAACCAGATCAAACGCCTTCGATAAGTCAAGGAAACAGGCAAAAACGGGCGTGCTTCTATGGGTGTAGTACCTGACAGTCTGCTTTAAACACAACACGGCTGTTTCAGTAGAGAGCCCTAACTTAAAACCAAATTGGTTATCATGTATTTGCAAATATTTATCAAGCTCGGCGTTAAGCAAACTGTCAAACACCTTCGCGATAACAGTAGCCAGCGAGATGGGTCGATAATTACTTCTGTCACCAATATCACCGGTTTTGTTCTTAACAATTGGCACCACTACTGTTTTCGTCATCCGAGCAGGTAAATAGGAATGTCCCACACACAGCGAGAACAGCATTGCCAGCGCTCTGTGCAGGTGACAACCTGCATATTTAAGGTGCTCAATGCTAAGGTTGTCATGGCCAGGAGACTTGCCTCGTGACATTAAGTTAATAGCTTGTTTGACCTCTTTTGAAGTGAAAAGGGTCTTGTGCTCCTGAAAACCACAAGCAGCACCACACACCGGCCGTGACGGCCCTAAGGGTGATTTCACAGTAAAATGTTCCCGAAAGAGCTCCGCTATACCCGCCGGCTTGCTGATACCATTCACACCTATTGGCACGCCAGCCTTGCCATTAAGTTTCTTTGTCGACTTCCAGAAATTTCGGAAGACATATGGAGTACTGCTGCCATTTATGGGCGGGAGCACCTAGATACTAGCTTGGACTATTTGACGTGCTTCAAAGATGCGCTATGAAAATTATCGACAATTCACAAGCGGTATTGACACTAAGACTAAGGAGATATTTAGCCTCCTTGCGTGTGTTCTACCGTTTGTATAACGGGGTGTGTTCTGAGGTATTCTTTGAGAGGATGCCCATGACCTCTTTCTATCATCTAAAATCATGCTAATACTATTATCATAGCTATATATAATTATGTTAGATACTATTACTGTGTAATTAAACATTGTAACTTAATAATTGAAAAGAGTGACTACACGAGTTTGTTGCCGGAATCTTCTCGGTAGTTCAACTTTTGGAACCGGTGTAAATTCAGACAAACTGACAGACAGACAGACAGACAGACTAACTGACTGACGGACAGACGGACCGACAGACAGAGAGATAGACAGACATTATAACATTCTTAGCTTACCTAGATCTAGATAAGACAGAGAGACAAACATTATGAAATTGTTAGTTAGTTAATATTATTTTTATGTGATAGACATAAGAGTTTTGTTGTTGACGATTCTAAAGTGCTTCTTGGGGGGCCTAATTGAATAAAGATATTTTCATTTTGATTTTCATCGAACCTCTGACCACTGGCAGGGAGATCTTTCTCACATATTGCAACCAAAGTGGTCGCATACTGTACGGTTTCAGGGAAACTTTCTCTCACGTACGGTCAGGTTGTGTAATGAGCTCCCTGCAGAGGTTTTCTCGAACAAGTCCATGATGCTTGCAACAACAGATTGTTGCAAGCATCCATATGCTACGGTATCCGCTTACCATCAGGTGGGCCGCATGCTTGATTGCCACCTTAGTGGTATAAAAATAAAATTAAAAAATATATTCTTGCCACGATATAGAGGTCTGCGCACTCCACAGAACCCATACCTAGTGCCTGGCATTCAGCATGCTTATCGTGATGCTAGGCCCCATTTCCGGAGTTACTTCACTCTCCCCTAATCGTAAAAAAATAACTTCAAAAGACAAATAAAATGCGGCACTTTATGTGTGAATTCTAATTGTTTTACCGATGAGTTTTTAATGTCTTACCGTAAGCCGTATATGCAGTTTCAAACTCCAAAAGAATTTACCTGTAACAAATAAAAAACCATTGTCAAGACTTTGTAAAATCTACATCGTAGCTGCTACGACGCACGCTACGAAAAAGTGCTACGGTTCGTAGCACCAGCTACGTGACTACGAATAATTCATATCAACCTAGAACAGCGTTGTATTGCGTCATTCTAAGGTTAAGAAATCGAGACATATTTTTTAACGTTATAATAAAAAACACTGACAAAGTGTTGACTGTAGATTCTTGATTGCATAGGGATGTGCTCTGCTTTTAGACTGCTCATAATTCAAAAGAGGAAGTGAACTAAAAAAACTAAATTTTTGGCCTAAAATTTTTTTGTCAGTTTTAGTGGCTTTCAGGTATAGTAGACAGCACACCAAGCGTAACAATTTGACCTTGAGACCACTCTGACGTCGTTGGCAGAAGAAGTGCCTTTCGTAAACAACAACAAATTTTAATACACAAAAATATTTTTTAATATGGACACTACACTGCTAAATATTACTGATATGTAACTACGAACATTGTAACTTAATAATTGAAAAGAGTGACTACCTACACAAATCTACTCGCTAGTTCAACTTTTGGAACCAGAGTAAATTAGGACACGACAGACAGACAAATATTATGATATTGTTAGCTATCGTAAATTCAGACATGACAGACGTACAGACACTATAACGTTGTTAGTTAACACTATTTTTTTGTGATAGTCATACAAATGGGATTATTAAATATTCAAAAGTGCTTCTTGAGGAGCCTATTTGATTAAAGAAATTTTGGTTTGTGCCCAACATTGTGCCCAAAGTGCTACGAGCGTCTATAGGCTACGGTAACAACGCGTGCGTAGTGCCCAAGATGCGACGAGCATCTATAGGCTACGGTGACAACGCGTGAAATTCCCAAGGTGCTACGAGCGTCTATAGGCTACGGTAAAAACGCGTGAGTAGTGCCCAAGATGCGACGAGCGTCTATAGGCTACGGTGACAACGCGTGAAATGCCCAAGGTGCTACAAGCGTCTATTGGCTACGGCGAACAACGCATGAGTAATACCCAAGATGCTACGAGCATTTTTAAGCTACGGTAAACGACGCGTGAGTTGTGCCCAAGGTGTCTATAGGCTACGGTAACCGCTTACTATTAGACGGCCCGTACGTTTCCCCTCTATTTCGTATGCTGGTGCTTATTACAACGTGTTATTAACCACTAAAAATAATGAAAATAACTGCGCCTACTTCAAATAATAATGTTATGATTATGAACCTACAATGTGGAAAATATATTAAAATGTTGTTTTACATAATCATACGTGAAGTAAAATGTCCAAAAACATTACGCAAGTCAGTGTCAGTTCTCGGTTTAATTAAGAATTTGTTCTACAGTATTTTTGTAATGGCGTCGGTGATTTCATGGTAATATAAGCAAGCTGTAATAGGAGGAAGGTAAACATGTTTTTTACTTTGTAGGGGCTTAAATTTCCAGTAATTCTGATCACTGACGCTTTGACATAAAAGGCGAAATGTATATTTTTTAGACTGCACTGACATCATTATTCATTGAGAGAAGGAATGATGTTCAACGCAAAGATTCTTTTTTAAAAACCTTATCACTTACAATTTTAGTGGAAGATCGCGTTTTACGGTGCTTCATCTGAACCTGAATGTCATTAAATTTGTGCCTCAGTTTTTGCGTATTGCGTGTACAGTTTTTTCTGGAATACCTTTAGTGTACTTAAAGTTTTGAGAAGCTCGGTGGCGTATTGGCTTAAGCGCTCTTAAGCTCGATAAGAAAAACAAACCAACGCCATGGTTGATCCTAGGATGGGTCAATCAAAGTATGTTATCTCGAGCACCTCCGGACTTCGAAAGGCACGTTAAGCCGTTGGTCCCGGTTGTTCCTGCAAACCATCCAACCCCCATTGGTCCAGCGTGGTGGTGTTATGGCCCAAATTCCTCATGTGTTTTTCCAAATAGGAAGGCTTGTGCCCAGCAGTGGGAGGTATATAGTCTGGTGATGATGACGATGATGATGATAACATAAAGTTTTATAATTGTGTACATAGATGCTGATGTACCTTTTTCTTTATAAGCCGAGCCCCCTATTATACTGGCACTAAGCACTGTTCATCCTTTTCTCATGGTATAAAACAGCCTCGTTCGGAGTTTCTCTGCGTTCGTAATTAACCCATTCTACCCATTATTCACTTTATCAGCCTGAGTAGTAAAATGAAATGCCTTCCATGCCTAGTAATTACAGTGGCTACTTTCCCTTCAATTCGAAACACAGCGAACTGTTTGACAGCCGAAGTAGGCAAACCTGGACAATGATCCTACATGGTCTACCACCTAGTATGCTCCGAAGGTAAATATCATGGCTAGGAGTAAAGATAGACCGTCTATTTATTAATCCTTTAATGCCCGGACGGCAAGGGTTAAGTATTCCTTGATACCACCTTTTTCATTATTCTTCATAGTCACACAAGTACCCTTCTCAAGGCGCACATTCCTCTAAGATACTTTAAATCCAAAACTAATTCAGTCGGGCACGCCGGCCGCTCCCGCCCAGTCGTATAGCAGCCCCACGATAAACCGAGCACCACTCGCCTTTGATTTCATTTACAATTCATTTGATGTACTTAGCCGACCAGAGTTTGATGGACTGTGTAGGGGTGGCTCGGGACTGTTATTTATTTATTTAAACAATAATTTGAAAAATTTCAAAAGTGATTTATTCTCAATAAGATAATAATAAAATTAGCTCCCCCAAGTCTTTGTCATAATGACGGTCTGTTTAGCATGTCTGAATTTACACCGGTTCCAAAAGTTGAACTACCAAGAAGATGCCGGCAAAAAACTCATTTAGTCTCTCTCTTCAAATATTAAGTTACAATGTTAGTAATTACACAATGACAATATTTAATAGTGCAGTGTTGCACAAAGAAAAAAATATAGTATTAAAATTAGAAAAAAAGGTACCAAAAGTACTAATGACAACGGTATTAACTTTATTTTATGACTGTCTGACAGTGCACAATCACATTCTGACTTAAAATGGTCTTTACAAATACACACATTAAATTTGCGAACTAAAACGTTTACCATTGGAGAGTCACACAATAATAGAATTACCCGCATTTTTTAAGTACGCCAATCCATAGTTACAATTATTAGTATTTATTGGTATTGGTTACAATTACTACTACTATAATATAGTATAGTAACTAAAAAAAAATTGGCATGAACATAGGACTAGGCTACCTATTAGACGCGATAACTGACAGAGGCAGGTGGGCGGCCCCATGAAGGTCTTTAGGCTTAAACTGTCAGACTTGATGTGTTCAACTACACATCTAATTTTGTAAGTTGCGTATCTCAGATCTAAAGGTCTGGGATTCAATTCCCGCGGGAGCAGATATTTTCTGCTTAGTTTGGTTGGTGGTAGGACTTTCCTAAATCCGCCTGGCCACCTACCACCGCCTTACCTAAGTCTGCTGCCATAACAATAATGTTGACAGCATTGTTGTATTCCAGCAGTTAGAGCTAAGATTGCCAGTCCCTCAGTCATAATCATAATCATAATCATAATGCAATTATTTGTCAAAACATGAGTATACAATAAAATGCAGAGGTCACAATATTAACAGACTTTGTCCTACATGTTTTTGCCCTTTTACGGCAAAAAAAAAAATAAAAGTTGGTTAGTATTTAATAAAAATAATATTAATGTTAATAATGATAAAAAGTCAAAATAAAATGTCAATTTTAAACATCAAATTGTATTCTACCATGTCTCTCTGTAATCAAAAAATTGTCCTATCATTTAAAAAGTCATTCACATGATAAACACTTTTTAGTCAAAAAATCTTTCTGGTTATAAATGGTGGTGGTGGTTATAAATAAAGTTATAAATGTCTCGCTTGCTGTGCCGTATCCTGCACACAATGTAACTTGCAGGTGTTACCAACCCCTCAAATAATAAAAGAAGTTTAAAGTCAAGTTGTTTACGGAATACTTTTACAAAGAAACATGTCCAAAAAGTTTCAGCACAAACTGTATTAAGTGTCTCCTGGCAGAGGCCCAACGGTTTTGTTCAAGCCTCGGCTATATTAGTTTTCTTTAATAAATCTTTGAAATTAAAGCCGAAAAAGATAGAGCAAAGTGTTTTTTTGTTCTTTTTTAAAGGGATCGTACTCAATCGGGTCAAGATCACGCACAGTTGCCATACTAAATATTTCCAGAACGCAATTAAAATATCGACGGTACTAAAATAACAAAATGTTATTTTATAAACAGATAATTTCATGTAACTATAAAATGCACCTTATTACGTTTATTTAAAGTCAAGATTTTTTAATTTAATTTTTATTAAGAACAGAAGATGTCTTTAATTTTATTAATGAAGTCTTGTAATCAGAATCCGTACACTTGACCCGACTTGGGGGTAAAAGTACGCATGAGTTAGGGCAACAGATCGTATTTAAGGTAAGTACCCGCGGTTGAATATATTGTGTGACATGAGAAATATTATACTTGTAAAACTAAATACAATTAATTATTATTAATCATAAATATATTGGATATTAATAATTATTACTTTTTTGTTAAGTATACAAAATTATTTCATTCAATAATTAATACTAGGTTTTTCTAACTATTAAGAAATCACTATTATTGTACTCAGCTCTTTTCAATGTATTCTTTAAATGAATGAATAAATGATGTAGTAATGGTAAACGAAGCTAAACAATACTTTTTATTTTTTTCATCTTTCAAATATAAACCACCGAATTGAAATCGGTTCATTCGTGTAGGAGCTACATGTCGGTAGATTAAATAATAATAATAATATCACACTTACATCTATTATCTAGCCCAAATTAAGAGCTTGTGTTATAGATACTAGATAACGGATAAATATTGATAATAATACGTATATAAATATTAGAAATATACTAAATAAATATATAAACATCCATGACTCGTAAACAAATGGTCGTACTCATCATACAAACATTTGCTCCTACCGGGATTCGAACCCGGGACTTCTTGGCCGAGTAGCCTGCATAGCAAGGGGTACAGACCGCTCGACCAGCCGATCGTCAATATTTCCAGAACAAAACTAAAATATCGACGGTACTAAAATAACATTTTATAAATAGATAATTTCGTGTGACTATAAAATACACCTGATTTCGTTTATTTATCATTAATAGATTTCTTTAATTTATTAAAAGTTTATTAAAGGTTTTTAATAGTTGCGTTATAACCCGTTCAAACGTAATAATAGGTTGGTGAAAAAGTTTCTCCGCATTTTTTAAGAAAATTCAAAACATTTTTTTATATAGTTTATTTACATTTAACTAAAGTACCATTTTGTTCGATAACTTTTTGCCATCTTGTAGGTAGGGACATGCTCCCATTGCTATAGAAATTTTGGGACTTCTGATAAAAATACCGCAACAAGTGGTTTTGGCAGTCCTCTCGTGATGTTAACCTGACACTGCCTAGAGAATTCTGAAGAGAGCGAAACAGGTGGAAATCTGAAGGTGTAAGAACTATACGGCGGGTGCATTAACACCTCCCAGGCAAACTCTTAATTTTTGCTGATTGGCTAAAGATGTGTGAGGTCTAGCGCTATCATGATGAAACATCCCTTCTGTTGATTAATTCCGGCCGCTTCCTCTCAACTTCTTGCTTTAATCTCATCAGTTGTTCGCAGTAGAGTTCAGAATCGATGGTCCCGCCTGGTGGTAACAGCTCATAATGAATAATGCCCTTCCAATCCCACCACACACACAGCATCACCTTGTTGCGAGTTAACCCGCCACAGTCTGTGAAGCCTGACTGGCCTTTGACCACGACCTTTTTCACACGTTCTTGTCGTACGTGATTCAAAAATGGTTCGGTTTCATTACGTCGTAATAAAGAATCACAAATGAGTACACGGTTCATTAGGTTTCTTTAAGTGAGCTCGTGGGGTACCCAAATATCGAGCTTTTTTGAGTACCCATTTTTTTTTAAATGCGCTAAAACTGTTTTGTGGTCTATTCCCAGTTCTTTAGCTACGTCGTAACTACTGATATGCCGATCTTGCTCTAGTTTTTCAAAAATGGCAAAAATTTTATCCGTAATAGGGCGACCAGAGCGACGTGCATCTTTGACATCAAAATTTCTGGATTGAAAACGCTTAAACCAAATTTGTGCTACTCTCACAGACACTGCACTAGGTCCATAAATATCGCAATTTTTTTTGCGGCTTGCGTTGCATTTTTACCTTTTTTGTATTAAAATTTTAAAATGTATCGAATTTCTTCATTAGATTCACTCATCTTGACAGTACGAAAAACAAATGAAAAACACACATTTTCCTAATTTGAATTTGAAATTATCTTTCTTACAATCTAAACTTTTAATGATACCAAAACCAGCCAGATACAAATGGTACAGCCAAAGAGATTTTATTACAAGTTCATACATACTATAATGCGAAAAGACTTTTTCCTCAACCTAATATTTACATAAATTTTGTTTGACACTATTAAAATGAAATCTTAGTGCCAACCCTATTCTTTCGCGTACATTACAGCGTCAGTGCGGTCAACCGTCCCCCTCTTTTCTCCCCTGTACACGCCATATTACTTTGGTTCCTCTAATTACGCATGTTTGTACTCCATTTTTTTACGTAGATTTTGTTATTGTTATACGCTGTCTCTTATCAGCCCACCGGCGTTTGGTAATAATAAATTAAATAATTTTTAAAGTAGTTCAAATGAGATTTTGAGTTTTTGGGATTCTAATTACCCGTATTTTTATTTCAGTTTACAATATCCGAAATAATAATTGTCTTTAAAACATTGGTAAGTAATAAATAATAAAGACGGTGTTTTATTTCATTTTATTGTTCATTTTTCTGTTTAGCGTTCTACCCCAAACCCGATCAAATTTAAAAAAAAAACTATTATTCCGAAATAGCGTGCGTCGAACTCTGGTGCATCGAATTTTAGTTATCTAGCGTTCACGATGCAAGTCTGATAAAATGGCTAACGCCGCGTTTACATTTATCTGATGCATTCAGACGTGACGTGTCAGAACGGGAATCGTATCTGACGACACGTCACGACAGATTAATGTAAATCTAACCTTAGTAATGATATGAAACCGATTCTGTTCTGACGCGTCACATCAGAAGGCATCAGATAAATGTAAACGCGGCGTAACTCTTTTTTATACAACCACATGGGCCATCAACTGCTGGGCCTTCAACTTTTTTATCACCTAATAAACAAGCAAGGCCCACGTGGTGGTAATTTGCTACCACAGCCTTAGAAACACCTACAATAAATATTCATCAACAAATCACTTGACATTACAGTTTCGTTGTCACCCTGAGGCGATAAAACGCCTACCTTGCCCAGTAATTACACTAGCTACCTTTCCCTTCAATCCGAAACACAGCGTTTGTTTTACGGCCGAAATAGGAAAGGCGGTGATAGGCTGACCCATAACGCTATATACGGGTCTAGCACCTGTGTAACATGCTACAGAAGACTCCCAGACTCCCGATATCGTGAGTTACACCTGTATAACTGAGACTATGACCATTTTAATGCTACCCAGTTTATTTATCCAGCAAAATAGAAAAGAAACGTCTGGAAAACTAAAAGGCAAACTGTGCAAAGTGTTCGCTCATCGAATTAGCGTACATTCAATCTGTCAGCGGCTGAGGGCCACTATAAGGGTCATCTTAACGCGTGGCCTGGGCGATAAGAGGCAGCGATTGGGGACTAATGTGGTGATTTTGTTTTAAAATCACTCACGACGCGTTTTTTTTATTATTAAAAAGAAAATAATAAATAAATTGTTACTTATATACTCATTTCGGTCTACGTAGAGATATCCAAGCTAGGGGCTTACAAACTATAACCATTATTTCTATAGTTACACTGACTATTATCACGTTCAAGAGATTAACCAGGACGGTGACAATAATATTACAATAAATTAAAACATTTTTATAACTATAAAATTTTAATGCGTCATATTCGTTTGATAATTTTATAACATTTCTATGAAATAATGCAGCCAATGATAATTTTTTTCCTAGAAATGTCATGAAATTATCAAAAAGTAGTAGTAGTAGTAGTAGTTAGTAGTTTTTCAGTGCTGGTCCGATTTGTTTCTAGGCAGATGCAAATATTTTATGATTTTTTCTGAATTGTATTGTGTTTTATTACTTAGCGCTGATTTCATTATAATTGTATGCCGAAATGGTAGGTGACATCTGGAATTGTATTTTATGTTTATATCAACCTTGTTTGTTATCTGTGTTCCACAATAAAAATTGATTGATTGATTGATTGAATATAAAAGATGCGTTTGAAAGTTGCAAAGCATACCTATCTATTAAATTATATAGCCTATGTTTTAATTTATTGTAGTATTGTCCTCACCATTCTGTATAAGCCTTAATAATGAAAATTACTAAGGCCTCTTTCACCATGCCTTATATCTTTTTTATGTTACATAGCCAAAATGCTAAATGTGATTTCACCTGAATGTCAGAGCTGATTATGTTTTACACTTAAATACTCCTAAAGTTAAATTTTACGTAATAACTGTTTTCTATTGTATGCGAGAGCCGGCGTGGGCTGGTAAGGGACAAAATCAGAGGTCAAGGTGATTCAAAATGAAAAAAACTAATAAGGATTTATTACAACTAAAACTAATTTTGTATTTTGAAGATTCAAAAGGCTTCCGCATCGAATCTTTAAAAAGTAAATTGAGAAGACAATTTTAAAATTAAAAGTAGCTTAAAAATATTTCGCTACAAGTATCAATTTTATTCCGAAAAAACGGCCATAATTGAAAGCTAAAATGAAATTAAACGAAACTATTTATTTGGAAACATGGTAAAGAATAGATTTTACAAAATTATATAAGTCACGACATGTATCGCTGAATGTTCAGCATGAAAAAATAAATGTAGGTAATAATAATAATCGCAATATTTAATTTATATTAGATTCATAATTGGATAGATTCATTAAAAATAAAATTGTCAATCGCTATAAAATATTAAAAATATCGTCTAAACCGTTACTTTTAAAACGCTCCTGCCCGTAACTTAGCCTGATTTCTCCGATTGTATTTCACGGAGTGCGCCACTCGGCGCTAATTTATTGACAGTGGCCGGCGCCCTATTTATCGAGGCACTTTGAGCCGTCTTGCCACCTGACGGGGGTGAGGAGTTCCAATTATAAATGTTGATGATGCAGACCCTACTTGTGGAAGGATTTTCCGTTCAATTTTGAAGCTGTTTGCGAAATAAGTTTCCATTTAGTGATGACCAGAGACTTTCAGAAAGTATCTGCAATTAAGAAGCAATTTCGTTGTTTTAGAAAATAAAATCGATACAGTTACCTTTGAATGTTTTTCTTTTCTATTTTAAAAATATTTCAATTCTGCTTTATTTTCTGTTTTGCTTGAAATATAGATTTGATTATTAGTACCACATTTTAGATTCATACAGTTGAAGTACCTTAAATACTAATGATTTTTTTTGCATTGGTTGCTGGAAACTCAATGAAAGATGAAGCTAGCTGTTATAATATTTTTAAAATTTAGAAGTTTTTAGATATACTCGTAGTAATCTGTACTTTAATTAGCGGAATAAATAGGAGCGAGAAATGCTTGCAGTTTGTCTCTAGGGATCTAATTAGAAATGAGGAGATCCGTAAGAGAACCAAATTCACCGACATCGCTCAAAGAGTTGCCCAACTAAACATCGCTCGCAGAACCGATGGCCGATTGGGCGGAAAGGCTAGGTTCTGCACAGTGGCGACCACGAACCGGTAGACGCGTGGGCAGGCCACCAATAAGGTGGACCACCACTCACCACGTCACCACTGGAAGCGTGTGGCGCAGGACAGACCGTCATGGAAATCATCAGGGAGGCCTTTGTCGTGAAGTGGATTGAGCAAGATATGCTTTAAGCTTTGAGTACGATCTACGTATTCTGTGAAATATTGACCATGTCTTAGATTATCCATGGTGATTCTGGTCAATCTCCATCAGCGCGAAGCCGGGCCATTGCCAGGGGATGATCGGGTGAATTTACTGAGCAGACCACAAACAACCCCCCCGTGACTAGCACGGGGGCTATCAAGGAGTTTTAGCGGGTACTCCCAGCGTTAATGTAGACCTGGGTGACCCTCGCGCACGACTGCTGCTTCGCCAGTGGCTGGTAGGTCCATCAGTGGATTTCCCCTATTAAAAAAAGGCTACGTTCTCCTTCTTTTTCTTTCCAGGAGGAATCCGCAATCGGTTTACAGACCTACCCGCCGCTGCTTAAGCGACGGGCGTGTGTGAGGTCGCGCAGGGCCTGACCGTAACTGTTTTGGGAATATCTCCAATACCCTTCCCAGGAGTAGCCTAGGGTCAGCCGAAGCAATATCACCAGTGTACTCACAGGAAGGGCCAGGTTCCCCTAAGCCTCTTTACCCATATTGTCCATCCGTTCCCTATGCATTTTACACAATGAAAATATCATCATCACCAGCCTATACACGTCCCACTGCTGGGCACAGGCCTTCCTACATGGAAGAAACTCAAGAGGAGCTTGGGCCATAGCACCAACACGCTAATCCATTGCGGTTTGGTGGGTTAAAGCGGTTGCAGTAACCACCGGGAACAACGGCTTAACGTGCCTTCCGAAGCACGGAGGAGCTCGAGATTATAAATTTGTTTGACCCATCCTGGGACCAACCATGGCGATAGTTCCTTTGTTTTCGTAATCAAAACCAGAGCGCTCAAACCACTACGTCATCGAGCTCCTCGGTATTAAAAATATAGATGTGCCTAAGTATATACGCAAACTAAATATCAAATCCGATGCCAAAACAACATGGCCGCGCCGCTATCGTCAAAAACCTCAACTGAATTGGGTGCGTTGTGTCGATATCAATTATTACATCGGCACTCCACGTCGGGTGCAGATAAATCAAGCTTTTACCACTGAATATTGGATAACATTTCCTATTGATTCCACCAGTGATGTATTGGAGGTCATTTAAATCAAGTTATAATAGCGGGAGATCGTTATAACCTATTTATTCTACGTCTATATCTATTTAGGAAGTTTGGTTCTAGTGATTTGTGTGAAGTTACGATAAAACAGCGTCAAGCGGCCTTATACCACCGGGGGTCTATGACAATTGAAAATCTATTGTGTCTGGAATCTCATGCTTGACGGGCTATGCATTTACTGCTGTTGTGTTGTTAGTCTGATAATGTAAATTTACTTGTCAGAGAATGATTAGACATACCTACAATGTCATTTTATTCTAAAATATTCAAAAGTAAAAACAATGCGCTGACACTAAATTATAATAACAAATAAAAACTATAATTACTGTTAGGTATTAAAAATAAAAGGAGTAATATTTAAAAAACTTCCAGCAAAAACATACTGACTGCACATCTGAAAATCCCTACTAATCCTCTAAAATAAAGAAGTTGTGCAAATCACTAATTTAGCTCCTCATTTAAAAGTTTCCCTAAATAAAATATCGAAATTATTTTCTAATTTCTGTCACGATACAAATTTAATCACGATTACAATTAATAAGTGACGACAAAATTAGAACGGCATCGTACAGTGCGTAATGAATGGATTGTCGAGAGTTCTGTAACATGGCGACTTTTATATGAAAAGGTCGGTAGCTTAGTGACTTGTGTTTAAATATTTTAGTACCATGGTGACTTGTGTATGAACAATTCGTCAACACAGTGACTTGTGTGTGAATATTTCAGTAAGAAGGTGACTTGTGTATGAATATTTCGTCAATACAGTGACTTGTGTCTGAATATTTCAGTAACATGGTGACTTGTGCATGAATATTTCGTTAATATAGTGACTTGTGTGTGAATAGTTCGATAAAGTAAGTGTTTATACTTTTGATGTAGGATGTATGCAACTCTTACAAGTATTTTTTTTGGTAATTCATATCTTAATATAACAGAATGGCCCTTACCTTTAATTTTAACATACCAGGTAATATCTTACGTCATAAAGATACTGTTTCCATTCAAATGCCTTCCCACATTTTACGTTGAACAAAAGTTATCTGTCAATATAAATAATACCCGCTTGTTTCCCGGATAAAATACGGATGAACGGATAAAAGCGGATATAAATCAAGGTCCGACGGAGGTCGAGTCACTTGGTATCCGTCAGCTTTCGGAGAAATCGAATCCGCATGTAAATACGCGCGCGATTGATTGTATCGATACTTTTGATTCGATATTCTGTTACTCGGCGTGATGAGATAGTGTAATGGGTTAACAAAAGGTTTTGCGTTTTTTTTAACTTAAGTTTAATAATTAAACTGTTGATTTTGCTTCGTAATAATGATTGGAATTAGAATTATCGGTATGTTACTCGAAATATTGTAACTTAATATTTTCTCGGTAGTCCAACTTCTAGAACCGGTGTAAATTTAAACATAACAGACAGACATTGTGTAATTATTATTTACCATTAGTTTTTGTGTTAATTATACGTTATTATAGGAGTTTAGACTATCAAAAAGAGATCCATGGCCTTTTTGGGGGGCGTATTAGAATTTAAGCATGTTTTTTGAAAACATCCTTATGATGCCTCTGATAGTAAGCCGAAACTTTAGTACATACATATATTATCAGGTTTATTTATTCTCTTGCAGCTGAACAACAGCTTTTTTATATTCATACACTCACACCTATTATCTAGCCCAAACTAAGCATCATTAAGAGCTTGTGTTATGGATACCAGATAGCTTGTCTCTAGCGACCCTTTTTATGCGATATGTCTTTACTGTGCCTGGCATCTTTGTGGACCACAAACGATCACAGAATATTTCAGCTTATATTATCTCGCTTATAACATTATGGTATAATAATAATAATAAAGATTGGAGTTTGAGTTTCACTGAAATAAGAAAGGCGGTACTGGTACCTACCCAGATGACCCCACCACCAAGTATAAGAACCGCGGTGGTACACACGACAGCACAGTTCCACTACGAAAGCCGCCTCTATTACGAACGGCGTAAGGGCGGTCTCAAGGTCAAACTGTTACGCTTTTTGTGCTGTTGGCTGTACCTACCAAAATGTACAACATCTCAAAAAATCAGTAAAAATCTCCTGAATCCACGTCAAAGAATATAAAGCAACTGTCATCAAAGTGACATAAGTAGCACCATAATGAATATTTGGCTTTGTTGAAGTTTTTTCTACACAAAATCTAGTTTTGTACCACGAAACATAGCAACTAAATACATGGCAATTGAACACTGTTTCGCATTTTCTTTTAAATTATCCAAAAATATATTAACCTAAGAAAACTTCTAAACTAGAAAAAAAATTACGTTCGAGACGGGGATCGAACCCATAATTATTGTAAGAAAAAATATTTTTCAGACTTTTATAATAATGTTAAAAATAGGAATATTTAAAGCATGACCTAACTTAGCCCAATCCTAGGTATTTGTAAAAATACACGTTTCGGATGTTGAAATAGAATATTTCGCCATTGTAGGGTACACGTCAGCTTATATCGCAAATACAGATACACTAGAAGAATTTCACAGGGTTATCCCAAGACCTTGGTAGCTTGGTCGATACCCAATCGCTGCCGACTGTAAATAACTAGCATAATTGAGGGACTGGATTATAAAACCTTTTTTATAACATGAAACCTGAAACCTTTTCTTCTAACGGACATTACAAATCATGCCGGGGTTCAGCTAGTTAATTATAAATATATAAATCCATAGCCAGCTCCTCAAAAATATTAAAAAGCGAGTGCTTAAACTCTAGATCGCGTAGAGACACACAGAAACTAGCGTTAAATGTAATTCCTTAATCTGATAAGTACAGCAAAAGCTGTCTAGTTATGGTTGTGAGAGTTTTAACAGGATTCTAAATGAATTCAAATCACTAAAGTTTGGATTATATAAAAAAAGTTTTACGATTGGCTTTGTTCCAAAAATTTCTATAGCATTAATGAGTTTTTTGACCATCAGGCTAGGAATCATTACCAGTTTTTATTTTATCCTTTATTTATCATTGTATATCACTGTAGTAAACATTTCGCTCATGTACCACTACCTAAACATACTATTTAAGATTTGCATGCTATCGAAAGGGGCTAAACATAAGATCATTAATATTAACAGCATTATACCATGTTTGACGCAAATAAAGATCCTATTCTATTCTAAAGCTTTACTTGGGCTAGATAATTAGGTGAGAATTATTTATTACTATTAACATTTCGAATTATCGGTAAATAATAATAATAGTAATAATAATTCATTTCTTTTGTTAGGTTATTAACTATATTTGCTTAAAGTATTAAAACTTTTAAATGCATCCACATCATTTAATTTAAATTTCCGAAATCCAATGAAATCTCAAAACCTGTATGACTACAGCCTTAAAGTTCACAATGCCATGTCTTTATGTCCAGATGCCGTCACCCACATAAGGTCCTCTCACAAATCTCTTTGCGCGACATGTCTTTGCCGCCCGCACATGTTAAATCATGTCAACTATGTCAGAATTAAATTTGATATTAACATTTGTACCAAAGGTTTTTGAGTAGAAATATAACTAATCTAGAACATAGCTAGTCGAAATGCATTAGTCTTTGGTATACTTATGAGTATTCAGCATTTGAGGTTAAGATTTTTATTTACAGATACCTATTTAAAATATTTTCCGAATGTTACCTGTGTTATAAAATTCATTTAGTTTTGTAAGCCGACTGTCTGCGTTGATAAACAATATGGAAATCGTGAAAACTTTTGCAAGTGGAAGGCCTTGAGATCAGATCTGTAAGCATTTCATCTTAGGCCTCAGGATGACAACGCACCTGCAATATCAAGTGCTTTTCCTTGTTATTGCAGGTGTCTATAGGCGGCGGTAACCGCTTACCACCAGGTGGGCCGTCAGCTTGTTTGTCATCAAGTTGTATAAAAAAAAAGAAAAGTTGGTAAAACCCTTTTGTTGTCATCAAACGCCTGAACAGATTTTCATAAGTTATAGCCGATAACCATCTCGATGACATCTGGTTTCAAACAAAAAAAACAAATCAAAATCAGTCCATTCGTTTCGAAGCTACGATGCCAGACACACAGATTCACATACAGACACGAGAAACTTATTAACACCCCTTTTTTCGTCGGGGGTTAAAAAAGAAAATATCAATTCATGCTGCTTTTTATATGAAAAGAAAATAATTTTTATTATTGTTTCAGTTTTAGCAGTACGCTACGGAACGTAATATAATAATTGCAAAATTAAAAATTTTAAGTAACCCCCGGCGTCATTAATCATCTTTCTAACACCATCTTATTAAGACTATTCATAAGAGCCCAAACACGCTATATCTGCTGTAAGTTTCTCAAGAATTAAGCATTTCGCAGACTTTTTGATGGTATAGGATCAGCTAAAAGTTAGAATGTTATGGGAATGTCATCGAAGTGACACTATACGAAATTTGAAATCAATCGGATCTGTAAAAGTTAGTAAAATCCTAATATCATATAGAAAATGAGCTGATAGTCATCAAACGCCTGAACTGATCTTCGAAAATTATAGCTAAGAACCATCGTAGGCACATCAGCTTTCAAACAAAAAAAAAAACGAATCAAAATCGGTCCATTCGTTTAGGCGCTACGATGCCACAGACAGACACACAGATACACAGACAGACACGTCAAACTTATAACACCCCTCTTTTTTCGGGGTTAAAAATGCTTAAAAAATGCCTGCTTTTAAAAAAATAAACGGGCATTTTCAAAAATTTCAACCTTTTTTCTACAATGTTGTTTTCATGAGAGTTAAAAAAATTGCAATTATATTAAGCGCTATAATAAGTTCACATACACGAAATTTAAGGTAAAAAATTTGACAGGTCAGAAATGTACATTTTTCTTTGCGTTCGTAAAGTAATGCAACTCATTTATGATGATAAGCGAACACTACTGTATCTGTAATACACAACCATATATAATGTACCCGGGCTTATCCTGGGTAACGAACCTTAGCTTTGTTAATGGTAAAACAATGACTCGGAACATATCTCTAAGCTACGCATTATTAATAGATCTTATGTCATAAGAGGTAAGGCTCACTTTAACTCGGCTGTTTAATTTAAGTTAATCACTTGAACGTGATTAGGAGAGTGACAGTGGATTATTAATAGGTTAAAATGCGGTTGGACGTCTTGGTATTGTGAGTGTAAGACATGCATTATTTGTTTTTGAAGTGAATGTTATTTTAGGGCCTTAGGGCAATACTTCACGTGTTCTATTTGGCAACTCATTTTTAAATTTTAATCTACTGCAGGACCTAAATACCTAAAGTACTCGTAAATATCTTTACATTCTAAGTCTTCAAAAAATAATTTGAGGTCGATTGCAGATCACACAAAATAAATCCTTATAAATGGGACTCCCAAAAAAAACCAAGCAGTTTATTTAACAGTCAAAAAAGAGACAGCTGAAGATTTTGAAATCTGTTGAATCATAAACTAAATTAGATACAAAAAATTAAGAATCGAAACTTGATATTTACTTTTTGATATGCATTTTGTTTATTATAAATATGAATAAATATAAAGTGGCTAGTCAAAATCGGTCATTTCCTTCCGTTTAGTTTTGTTTATAATCATGTAAGATTGTAGGTATATAGGTTTATTATCTATACTTTTCTTTATTTGATCGAGTACTCAAAGCTATAATAATATAAATACGACATCAATTAGACGATTCTACTTAATTACAATAATTTCTGCACGAAAACAGGTTTTTAAGTCTCTCTCCTATTCCCTTTGTTACAAGGTTCAAAACAGACGTGGAAATATAATGCGGAATGACTTCTTATAGTGGGTAATGTAATTTATTACGTATGAGGGTAGAATCATTATGATGAATGGGGGTAGATCAATCTTAGCCCACCCTTCTACGGAGGTAGTTAAGATTGGGCACTCTTGTTTTGCTTTTATCGGGGAATTATTATAATGATAACACGCCTGTATTATGTGAGGTGAGGTGCGGTGATTCTGATCATATATGATGCCCCAGTCTCCAACATTGGGTCTAATTCTGAAGACACTCTCAATCTTAATTTAGGTACCTACAGTCACCCACTATAGCATCTATAGGAGGAAAAAGCCTCATGGAACCTCGGTGTCCTGAATAAGGTGCGCTGATTTTTCACGCCTGACCAATTATGCCCGCTTTACACAACTCAGGTCCGGTCTTGCGTGGATTATTGCTCGCACTTGTGGGAGGGCTCCGCCAAGTACCTCTTCGTTGCACTGGAGAGATTGCAGCGTCGTGCTGTCCGTATCGTTGGCGATGTAGAGGTCACGAACAACCTTGAGCCTCTGCAATTGCGTTGAGACATTGCGTCCTTTTATCGGCTATATCACGAAAAGTGTTCTGAAAAGCCTTTCGACCCTAACCCACCTTCGCCCTTCCTACTCAGGAGCATGCATGACGGACTTCGGAGTCATCAATTCACTGTCTCCACCTCAACATCACGCACAAAGAAGTTTAGTGACTCGTTTCTTTATCGCAATTCTAAAGCTTGAAATTTTTTGCTAGCACATGTGGGCCCTCCTTCCTATGACATGGATTCCTTCAAAAGAGGCGTGAAAAGGTACCTTATGGGTCAGCAAGGAGGGGAAGTGGGAAGGTGGGATAAGGCCGAAAATCTCTTCAGAACACTTCATAATACATCCGATAGAAGACGCTAAGCGATGCAATATCACGACGCGATTGTAGAGGCTCTAGGCTGTACGTGACCTACAACATCGTCAAAGATACGGACTGCACGACGCCGCAATCTGTCCTGTGCATCGACGAGATACATGGTGGAGCCATCCCAAGTGCGAGCAATATTCCACGCAAGGCCGGACCTGAGTTTTATAAAACAAGCCAATTGGTCAGGCGTGAAAAATCGGCGCACCTTGTTCAAGACACCGAGCTTCCGGGAGGCGGTTTTGATCACGGTTTCGATGTGATTCCTCTGATTCAAATCGCATTACAAAAACAAAGCAATCAAAATAAGTAACCTCTCGCACTTCCGTGTTTCCGTTCCGGTTGTTCCGTTGCTGCAGCCGCCTTACCCCACCAACCCGCATTGGGCCAGCGGCAGCGTGGACCGTAGCACCACTATGGACCAAACTCCTCACGTGTTTCTGCCAAACACAACAACTACAACTAGTTGACAAACAAGCTGACGGCCCACCTGGCGGTAAGCGGTCACCGCCGTCTATAGACACCTGCAGGTTTGTAGGTGCGTGGTAATCCTGGGGCCTAAGGTGAAATGCCGTCCATGCCCACTAATTACACTGGCTACCTTTCCCTTCAATCCGAAACACAGCGAACTGTTTCACGGCTGAAATAAGAAAGGCGGTGGTACCTACCATGCTGACCCTACATATGGGCCTACCACCGAGTAAACGCCCCACGTCCCGCGTTTTAGTCGTCATGTCAAAGTTTATCAGGAAATCATGCTCGCGCTACTTTCTTTAGAAGAATATAAAAAACCTAACTAAATTGAGTGTTAGCTTAGTTAAGTGCTAACGTTAAGTTATACGTTAAGTGATCGCTTCAAGGGCTAACAAGCTTCGCCGTCTCATTAGTAAGAACCGGTCATTAGCTGGCTGCAGGTAATTGGCGAACGGACAGACAGTAATGCTTATTGAACGTCTTACACACGCTATTTACTGAATCTGGGGGTTAACCGCAACTTTTTATACAATCAGATACTTATAACAAACAAAGGTAACAGGTATCCGGTACTTAGAGCTTTAAAGTTGAAACTAGCTTTCGCCCACGACTTCCTGTTCGTGGATGTCGGTTTCATGAACCGTACATTTCTCCGTGATAAAAAGTTTCCTATGTGCTATTTTAGACTATAATCTACCTTTTTGCCGAATTTCATCCATATCCGAGACGTGAGCCGTTCTGGAGTGACGGAGTAACAAACATCCATCAAAACTTTCGCATTTATTCCGTGCGGTGACGGATTAAGAATACAATTCACCGCCCCATTTCTTCCCGTGGGTGTCGTAAGAGGCGACTAAGGGATTACCGAGCTACCAACTGCTCGACTGGTGGTAGGGTCTGAACACCCGTCTGGTTAGTGACCACCGTACGCATGGCGTAAAACCCGCCAAGTGACCACTTGTGGTCGCGTTCCGGGATCAGTCAGCGTACAACCAGAGCTTGGGGAGACGTTGCGGCGATGGATGCGGTCAGTGACGGCTTCCGTCTAACCAGAGCCAGGTGGACTGCATTGACCCGCCGACCAGGGAGACCTGAAGAAACGGCTGTTCCGCTGGCCGCCCGTGGTACAGTACAGGGGCCCAAGCGAACCTAACCAGTTCGTGAGGCTGCCCTATCATGCCACGCATAATCTTGGGGTGGTCCGTCGTGCCGGTTGGTGACCGGGTGGTGGGGTCCCGGCGGCCATTCCCGGGGGGGTTCGGGGGCCCTTCCGTTCGGCGGGTCAGCGCGTCTCTACTGTCGGCTATTACCTGGGGAAACAGGCCTCACGCTTTGACCGTATATATCGCGGCAACGTCACCCCAATTCACGCCTCTCCTCCTTCTATCTTCAACTATGGCAGCGCTCAAAAACAGTTCCGGTCGTTCAGCGGTGCACACCCCCACCACAACCACGCTGTTTGAGGTCGGGCTCACTAACATCCGTGGGCTCCATGCTAACCTCAATGCCGTCCACCAACATCTCGAGACGGCTCGACCCGAAATGCTGTTTTTGACGGAGACGCAAATATTCCGCCCGGCAGACACTAGCTACTTGGATTACCCCGGCTACGCTCTTGAAGAGTCCTTCAAAGCGAAGGCCGGGGTATGCTTGTTTGTCCGGGCGGATGTTTGCTGTCGCCGTCTGCGCTGTTTGGAGGACCCTTCCTACTCTATTCTTGGGGTGCATGTGGACCTGGGCACACATTGCCGAATCTACGTGTGCCTCTATAGATCCCACAGCGGTGACATGGAGACAACTCGACTTTTCGAACATCTTAGTCGGGTGGCAGATGTTGCGCAGGAGCAGTTTCCAACCGCGGAATTGGTGTTTTTAGGGGACTTCAATGCTCACCACGAGTCGTGGTTAAGTTCCTCTAAAACTGACCATGCTGGTAGAACTGCCCACGCTTTCGCTCTCACGCACGACCTGACCCAACTGGTAAACCAGCCCACCAGGATTCCAGACATCGTCGGTCACGCGCCCTCATTGTTGGACCTTCTGCTGACGACTCGCCCGGATGGATATCGGCTAGAGGTTCGTGCTCCTTTAGGAACATCGGATCACTGCCTGGTATCCGCTGGGGTGCCACGGGCGTCGCCACCGGTACCTATGGTTGCCAAACGCCGCATCTGGCACTATGCGTCGGCAGATTGGGACGGTATGCGGGATTACTTCGCATCTGTCCCTTGGAGGCAGCGCTGTTTCAGTGAGCTGGACCCGAACGCTAGCGCTACTGCTGTTGCTGATGAGATCATGTTAGGGATGGAGTACTATATCCCTCACTCCGATCTCATCAGTAGGGGTAGGCGTAACCTCTGGTTCAACCGCGATTGTGCCTTAGCTGTTGAAAACAGACAGTCGGCATACCGCGCTTGGATCAGGGGCCGAGCTTGCGGGGATCCCAACATTGACTCACTGAAAGCAGTCTATAACAACGCCACCAAGTCCTGCAAAAGGGCCTTCATCAGAGCGGATGCACAGCGCGTTGCACGAGTTGGCCAAGAACTTCTTACGCATCCTACGGGAAGCCGTAGCTACTGGCGTCTGGCCAAAGCCGTGCAATCCAACTTCTGTCAACCCTCGCTGCCCCCGTTGAGATGTTCTGACGGCTCGCTAGCTCACAAGCCGCAAGAGAAAGCCGATCTCTTGGTAAAACTCTTTGCTGCTCACTCCCGAATCGATGACTGCAACTTACAGCCACCAACACTCTCCCACTGTGGCCACACAATGCCCGATATTCGTATTAGGCAATGTGATGTACGTGCGGAGCTTCAGTCAATCGACGTCCGGAAAGCTAGTGGACCTGATGGCATTCCAGCGATAGTACTGAAAAACTGCGCAGCGGAGTTGTCTCCTGTCTTAACGCGGCTATACCGTCTTTCTCTCTCTTCTGGGTGTGTGCCGGAATCTTGGAGAGAGGCCAATGTGCAACCGGTCCCCAAAAAGGGAGACCGATCAGACCCAGCTAACTACCGCCCGATAGCTGTCACCTCAGTTCTTTGCAAGGTCATGGAACGGATCTTAAACCACCAGCTGATCCGATACCTAGAAGATCACTCATTAATTAATGATCGACAGTACGGGTTTCGGCCGAACCGGTCAACGGGTGATCGTCTAGCGTACTTAATGCATGTCTGGGGTGAAGCTATTGACAAACGTGGTGAGTCACTGGCAGTTAGCCTTGACATTGCCAAAGCGTTCGATCGGGTCTGGCACAAGGCTCTTCTCTCCAAGCTCCCGGCATACGGTCTGCCCGCTCAGCTCTGTAACTGGATCGCCGGCTTCCTGCATGAGCGAAGAATCCGTGTCCTCGCAGATGGATGCGCTTCGCGGTTCATGTCAGTGAATGCTGGTGTACCACAAGGCTCTGTTCTATCCCCCACACTCTTTCTTCTTCATATCAATGACATGATTCCGTTAGGAAACATTCATTGCTATGCAGATGACAGTACAGTGCATGGGGGATATTACGGTCGCCCAGGGGCTGGGCGCGCTGAAACCGAGAGAGAGAGAGAGAATCTTACCATTGAGCTCGACAGGGTGTTGAACCTCGTATCTGAATGGGGATCTAACAATCTTGTTGAGTTCAATGCTAAGAAAACACAGGTGTGCGCGTTTACAGCCAAAATGTCGCCGTTCCTTCCCCTTCCGTCTCTTCAGGGCACGACTCTTTCGGCACAGGGCTCCCTAAACTTGCTAGGTATGGAGATATGTTGCGATCTGAATTCCAGGAACTATATCGAAACCGTGATAAAAACAGCCTCACGGAAGCTCGGTGTCCTGAACAAGGTGCGTCGATTTTTCACGCCTGACCAATTATGCCTGCTGTATAAAACTCAGGTCCGGTCTTGCGTGGAATATTGCTCGCACTTGTGGGATGGCTCCGCCAAGTACCTACTCGATGCCCTGGACAGATTGCAGCGTCGTGCTGTCCGTATCGTTGGCGATGTAGAGGTCACCAACAACCTTGAGCCTCTGCAATTGCGTCGAGACATTGCGTCGCTTAGCGCCTTCTATCGGCTATATCACGGAGAGTGTTCTGAAGAGCTATTTGACCTTATCCCACCTTCCCCCTTCCTACTCAGGAGCACGCGTGCCGGTCTTCGGAGTCATCAATTCACTGTCTCCACCTCAACATCACGTACAAAGAAATTTAGTAGCTCTTTTCTTTGTCGAACTTCCAGAACTTGGAATTCTTTGCCAGCACATGTGTTCCCTCCTTCCTATAACATGGGGTCCTTCAAAAGAGGCGTGAAAAAGCACCTTTCGGGCCGGCAAGGTGGAGGCAGCTAGAGTAGTGTCTGAACTGCACTAGCTGTCTTCGCATATGGACTCTTCTTACTGCTTCACATCAGGTGGTGTTGAGTCATTTGTCGTGCTTAGTATAAAAAAAAAAAAAAAAAAAAAAAATTTTATATTATTAAGGGTGTTACAGTAATTTGCACTACGAAAATAGCCTCTATTACGAACGGCGTAAGGACACTTGATGTGCCGTCGACTGTATAAAATTTTTGTAACTGGGATAGTACATAAGGGAAAGTCTGGAACCATAGAAGATACAGGGAAATTGTCTTTTGAACCAAGTCATTTTGTGTGATAACTTATTAGATTTTTTTGGTAAAAGATGATTGTCTTTAAAAACTGTGTGTGTCAGCTCTCGTTGTCAGCTCACTTGCAATACTGGAGTTTATAAGAAAAAAAAAAATTGAAAATAAGTAATATTTCCGAAAACATTTAAGTTTTTTATTGAATTGGTTTAAAATAATTATCTTAAAATTTAAATAAGTGGTCAAACAGAAAACGTCACCATGACAGACAACAGGAAACAATGTCAAAAAGTAAAATTATTGTCCTTCAGCTTGTTTAAAATAACACGACAACAACTTACCAATTAGCACCATCTGTCGATAGTACGCTACATTAACATGACCGATAGTTGCGGTGTGCTGTGCTTTTAAGAATGCTACTACTACAGCGTGCTTAAAAGGTAAGTACGTTGGGCAGAAAGAGTAATGATTTTATGTTAGCGTTTTTATTGATTTTACTTTCCGTAAAATTTCTATATTGGGGCCCTAATATAATATGAAAATCATTTTGAATTGAGTAAGCTACAAATGAGTAATTTACATTTTTTAATCTTCTCAGTTTTATTCATGTGAGGATTATTCACCATATTCGAAGAATACTTTCAAAAGACATATTACAAAAGTACCTATTTCATATTTATAAACGAAATTTTATTTACACTCTAGTCATCTAACAGGACCTCCAATCCTCTATGGTCCTGCGAGTTTTTAAAACTAAATAAATAAAAATACTAAGTAATTTTTCAAACATTTATAATAATGTTAAAGTCAAAAATTAGGAAATAAAAATAATAAGATTTCAAATTTAGAACGTAGCTACATTATTCTTAATTTGACTTTCATTTCTCATTATTAGTTTATGTTTGAGATTCATCATGGTGATATCTAACCTCAGATTGGGTCATATTCAAATTTTGCCAGTTTAGCTTTAGGTCAAATCTAAGTAGGTACGACTCTAAGCTAATTCTATTTGAGTCGGTTGTTCAGTAGGTATGATTCTGAATAGGGCATTGTCTATGAGAAGCATTCTTGACTTATAATCGTACATAATTTTCATAATGATTGCAATTTAAGAAGTCGCAAGGTGTTTGAAAAATGAAATAAAAAGACTTAAAACTGACTTTTGACTTTAGATTTTTGGTAATACAATAATAAAAAGAAAGTAGACAACTCTCAACTCGAAAGAAGAACTGAATCTCAAAGGTGGTGGTCGCTACGTCACTTCCGGTCCGAGTGCGAAATGGCAATTTCCGGCGCTCGGCAGCCATTATTAAACAGCCCGAGGCCACTTTACAGCCTAGATACGGTGTCACACAGTTTGTGGGCTTACATAATTTGGCAATGGGTTTTATAAGATGTTTTCATTCAATCGATTTAAAAATTGAAAATTAATTCAAAATTTATTTCAACAGGGATTAATTAACTGTAGATACATTTTATTAGTTACTTATCTTTAAAGAGATTCACGGCATATTCTCGGCACAACTACCGCAGTGTCTCAAGACGAAAGTCTTGTATTCGTGTGTGTTGGCGATGTGATGACAGTGATGACATACGGAACCGAGACGTGGCCTCTTACAATGGGCCTTATACCCTGGGCTCAAAGTCACCCTAAGAGCAATGGAGAGAGCTATGCTTGGTGTTTCTCTGCGTGATCGAATCAGAAATGATGAGATCTGCAGGAGAACTAAGGTCGCTGACATAGCCCAAAGAATTGCGAGTCTCAAGTGGCAGTGGGCAGGTCACATTGCGAGGAGGACTGACGGCCGTTGGGGCGGAAAGGTCCTCGAGTGGCGGCCGCGTACCGGGAGACGCAGCGTTGGTAGGCCTCCCACAAGGTGGACCGACGATCTGGTGAGGGTCGCGGGAAGCCGTTGGATGACGGCAGCGCAGGACCGACCGGTTTGGAGATCCTTGGGTGAGGCCCATGCCCAGCAGTGGGCGTCTCTCGGCTGATATCATGAAAGAGATTAGGTCTCACTCCTCAGGATGATAACTGTTTCATGTTGATGACACCCGTTTGTGGACGTTGTATCCCCGAACGTGTTAAGGAGGTGTTTCTGTTCCTTGTCAAGTGTTACTAGAAAGTTTGGCATCTTTCAGACCAGTTTTAGTTTCCGATTAAAAAAAAAACATTGTCACACCTACTCGTGACAACCCTGAAAGATGTGTTCCTTATTTATTTATTTATTTATATTAATCAGATATTCTTAATTTTTGATTTTAACATTATTATAAATGTTTGAAAAATTAAAAATAAATTTAATTAAATTAAATAAATTTAATTAAATTAAATAAATTTAATTAAATTTAATTAAATTTAATTTTATTTTTAATTTTTTTCTAGTTTTATTCTATTTTAATTACTATATTAATCAGGTTAAATAGACCCATAAGTGGAATAACTTAAAAGAGGAAAATATACACATTTGAATTAAAATTAAAATTGACACATAAATATTTTAAAAATGCAATTAGATTAGAATTAAATTTTAAAAATCCATAGCGTATCGTGCGACACACTATGTGTGAGTATGTGTGAGTTATAGCACACATGCCAGGATTTCGACAACCACACCCCAGGTTTACAATGTTTACTTCGGAATTCTCTAACACTCAGTCGATGCTTTCAATACCAGCGCTTACAATGTTTGCACTGTCGAAATAAAGAGGAAGCGTTATTTCCTATATAAGCTCTGGCGACCTTACCCATCGCAAAAACACAACAGTTCAAAGCAATACGTTGAGATGCTAGTCCAATCAGACGCTCGAAATTCAAGAGGGGGAAAAAACATTAAGCCCAGCGATAAAATAGAGGTAGGTATGTAGCTCAAAAATTTCAATACCCTATAAAAAGTTTCGTCGCGAGCAGGATTCGAACCTACAACCTTCCGACTTATGAGGACGGGCACTCTTCCGGTTGAGCTATCACGACTATTGACAGTTCGGTGAATTAATTCATTATACTGAGACCCGAGCTTGAAAAATTTTATAACTACCCAACATTAAATCAGATCTTGGGGGTATCTTTACAAATATTAATTTATTAGAACCATTTTACTCTACACGCCTGCAGATCAAGTTAAATACTAAGTGTTTGTTCCTTAGTCTGCTTCCAAAAAAAATATTAAATTCAACTTCGAATAATACATAAATATTTACATATAGTATGTATAGATATTTTCCTTGTAAGTGATTGGTACTTAATTGGTCCTAAATAGGTGCTCAGCAGCAGATTTGTTTTTTTTTTTTAAGAATAGAATAAGAATAAAACCTACACCCTAGACGATTTGTTTGTATAAGAAAGCACATTTTTTTTGCGATTTATATCATCATCAAACTATCAGCCTATGATGACACTGCTGAACAAAGGCCTCCCCCATCGATTTCCACATCGAACGGTTCTGCGCAGCCTGCATCCAACGGCTCCCCGCGACCCTGACCAGGTCGTCTGTCCATCAAGTGGGAGACCGTCCTACTCTGCGCTTTCCAGTACGTGGTCGCCATTCTAGAACTTTAACGCCCCACCGGCCGTCTGCTCTGCGTGCTATGTGCGCTGCCAACTGCCACTTCAACTTACTAATCCAGTGAGCTATGTCAGTGACTTTGGTTCTCTTACGGATGTCCTCATTTCTGATTCTATCTCGCAAAGAAACACCTTACACAGCTCGTTCCATAGCTCGTTGTGCGACTGCGAACTTGCGCAGAAGGCCCCTAGTAAGCGACCACGTTGCACAGGGATCCCCTACGCCATATCGAATACCAATTAATTGAATATCAATTAATCGACAAAGATGTATTGAACACTCAAATAATCGAACGTTCATTTTATCGAAAGCTCAAAAAATCGAAATGTCAATACATCGAGTTTTCAAAACATCGAAAGTTTAAATGATCGAACGTTCATAATATCGAATATTCATTATATCGAACATTTATGTAATCGGAAGCTCGTAATCTATCGGTTACTATCTATTATCATCTAGTTTGTTTTTTAAAAAGGCTTTTATTGCATAAACATTACGTCCTAAATAAAAATTACATCATTTCAAAAAGGAAAATTTGATTTGTTTACTGTTTTTAAAGGATTAAAATTATAAGATCTGTATAAAAAAAGTTTTAAGTACTTTGTTTGTTGAAGCGATTAGAATTAGACAGAACTTTCAGCATACAAATAGAAAAGACGCGGCGAAAAGTACATTGGAATGCGCGTGCGCACATGTTTTTATGTGTGTGTGTAACTACGTGTGTGTGAACTTTTGAGGTCAACCATACAAAAAATACAAAAGCGGACTTACTCCCAAAAACGATTTATCGACCTACGACTGATCGACCTAGTTTAATTGTAATTGGAGCGAATTTAGTAAAGCTTAGTAAAATAATAATAAAAAAAACAAAAAAATGGTTTCTGAAAACTTTCCCCTTTTCTGAAGTCTGTGAAAAATCGCTCAGTATTGATATCACACTTAAGTTAGGTACCTCAAGAGATATTATGAGGGTAGCGTGAAAATTTTAAAATTTTATTAAATATGTTACTTAAATTCAACAATGGAAGTCAAGTCAGGATAGCTCAGTGGGAAGAGTGCCTGGCCTGTCAAGCCGGGAGGTCGTAGGTTCGAATCCTGCTCCTGGCGTGCCTTCTATTTATTACTCTTTTTTTGAGTCAACTGTTTTAGTTAATGTATTTATGAAATTTCTCAGGAAACTAGAAGCCAGGATAACTCAGTTGGAAGAGTGCCTGTCCTGCTAAGTCGGGTGGTCGTGGGTTCAAATCCTACTCCTGGCGTATTTTTATATACTTCTCTTTTTTGTATTTAGTACTATTTTTTTGCTTTTATTACCTGAATATTCCTGTTATACTCCAATAACGTAAATATATTGCTTAAATTTATCAATATTGTGAAAGTCACGATAGCTCAGTTGGAAGAGTGCCCGTCCTGAAAAGTCGGTAGGTCGTAGGTTCGAATCCTACTCGTGGCGAGTCTCTCAATTTTTTATTGTTTGATTTTACAATATTTTGTTTAAGCAGCAATTAACAATATTTAAAATTATAAAAGATGTCAGATCCTGAAGCACCCGAACAGAAAATATCAATTTGATTTTGTTTATTGAATTCTATAAAAATAAACGTTTTTAATTTCAAATAATCATTTGATTTCATTGTCTATAGACAAAGTTCAATAAAATTTGCGAAACGCTCTATTTCTAGTAGTATTTCAAAAGAATATTTTTAAAAATGATACTCCTTTAAGTGGGTGTGATGATAATTACGAGGAAGTTCGAAAGGTCATTCGAAATTTAAAAATATTCAAATGCAACGTTCTATTTTGTTTGTAAAGCGACTTCTTTCATTTGTTTATCATAATAGGATTTCCTTTTACTTATGATATTATAATACGAACAATTTTAGATCACACAACTGACCTTGTAATTTGTTGTGTATTCCTCCGGGAATACGGTCGCCAGGTTTATTTAAGGTTTGGCTACACGTGAGAATAAGGACGGCCGTATTATGTTCATTGCCACCTTAGGCCATTATGGTCTAAGATTGCCACCCTAGCTGGCTAGCTATTTTGAATAAAATTAGTATTTTTAAACGAGAAGGGTCAAGCAAGCGTACGGCCCGCCTGATAGGAAGCGGTTATCGTAGCATATAGACGCTCGTAGCACCTTGGGCACTACTCACGCGTTGTTACCGTAGCCTATAGACGCTTGTAGCACTTTGGGTACTACTGACGCGTTGTTACCGTAGCCCATAGTCGCTCGTAGAACCTTGGGCACTACTCACGCATTCTTACCGTAGCCTATAGACGCTCGTAGAACCTTGGGCACTACTCACGCGTTGTTACCGTAGCCTATAGACGCTCGTAGCACCTTAGGCACTACTTACGCGTAGTTACCGTACCTAACCTATAGACGCTAGTAACATCTTCGGCACTACTGACGTGTAGTCACCGTAGCCTATAGACGGTCGTAGGATACAGTAACCGCATACCATCAGGTAGGCTGTATTTTTGTTGGCCACCCTTATCGTAGGTACATACTTACTTAAGAATCATTAACAAGGACACTTCACTAACACTTCCATAATAAATTAATTTATATTCCTTATTTATGTAATCCCATACATAAAAGAGGAATGAAACCTTAATATCTTTAACATAGAGGGTATTCCATACATATTAATCCGACATACAATGGAAGGCTTCATACATATGTATGTAACTTGTTTGCTAAGCAACGAGAGGTCCGCTTAACCGAATGGATAACGGATCTCAACTTGTTTTAAGCAGGGTTAAGTATTATGTATAAACTTGAACTGCGAAAAATTCTCGACTGCAAAATCACTTTTCACGTGTTTTTTTTCATAGGTGGTAGGCCCGCAGGGTAGTCATCGCCAATCATATTTCAGCCGATTGAAGGGAAAGTTAGCCAGTTTAATCAGGGTGTTAAGACTTCATACTAAATAACCATATCATATACGACCAAACGCAGATAACATTGAAGTATGAACTAAAACCATTCGTTCAACGTGGCAATATGTTTAATAATATTCTGATGTACCTATTATCTTTAAGTGCTGTCGATTTTTGTAAAATCAATAAAAAAACGTGATATTTAATTTGTTTCACTTATAATGGGTTAGAAATTCAGGTTCAGGTCGATAGATGACGCTGTAGCCGTAAATAAATAATGACTAAGGGTTGATTTTTCAATCCCCAGATAATTTTTATCTAGAGAATAATTTTGACGTTTTGACAAATTTTCTATAGATTGACTGTCAACTTGTCAAAGTTTCTCTGGATAAATCTTATCTGGGGATTGAAAAATCAGTCCTTAGAAAACTATTATAACTAGAATTTTTCAAAAGTTAATTAGTTAATATTTAAGATGTTATTAATAAAACTGAGAAAAAGTAATGTACTCTATGAGTATATTTTATATGTTATATTATATTTTAATTACTATGTTATGTTACATTACTGTTATGTTATATTTTAATTACTCCATGAGTGTAATTACTGGGCATGGAAGGCGTTTCATCTTAGGCCTCAGGATGACAACGCACCTGCGTTAAAAAATGCTCGTAGGTATTCTCATACAAACATTTGCTCCCACCGGGATTCGAACCCGGGACCCCTGACCAAGAAGCCTGTATAGCAAGGGGCACAGAATACTTTCCAGCCGGTCAAGTATTTTATGGAAATTTGTCTAGGCATTCTGCTCACATCACCATACATTATCCAAAAATCATTGGATATAACCGCTATCTTGAAATTTTATCGAAACTGCGAACAAGTATATATGTATTATATACAATAAGAGTTCGCAGTTTCGATTAAATTTCAAGATGGTGGTTATATCCAATGATTTTTGACAGTTCAAAGCGATAAATGGCTTTATCATATCGCGAGGAGCTCGGTGGCGTAGTGGTTAGAACGCTCTGGTTTCGATAACGAAAACAAAGCAACTTTCGCCATGGTAGGTCCTGGGATGGGTCAATCAAATTTATAATCTCGAGCTCCTCCGTGCTTCGGAAGGCACGTTAAGCCGTTGGTCCCGGTTGTTACTGCAACCACTTTAACCCACCAACCCGCATTGGGCCAGCGTGGTGGTGTTATGGCCCAAGCTCCTCATGTGTTTCTCCCATGTAGGAAGGCCTGTGCCCAGCAGTGGGACGTATATAGGCTGATTATGATGATAATTTTATGACATTTGTATGAAATAATGAAACATTGGCTGCATTATTTCCTAGAAACATCTTGAAATTATCAAAATAATGAATAAGATGTTTTTGAAAATGGCAAACCATTTCTATGAAAATCAAGCCCAGGTTTAAATTTATTGTCGTATTGACGGCACCACCCTGTATAAGATGCTACAGTTCAGTTCAAAGTACGCATGTCTTACTGATTTTTATGCAAAATATTTAAATATACTCGCATATTCTAAAAAATCTATAAAATAATATTTTTTATCATTGTGCCATATTTCAAATAACACAAAATATAAATCGTCGCACGGATCGCACAGTAAATTAAGTGGAATTCTTTTCACTTGATCCGAGCGACATTTTTCTAGCCTTTTTCCCGTTGGCTCCCCGCTTTTCCCGCTCATTCCCGACGTTTCCTTGTCTATTATTAGGAAAATTCTGACTTATTGCGCGCGACGAACGGTCTGAGGCGATTTGGGTGGTGGCACAAGTTATCGGCTGTAGACTTTCTTGATGAAATTCTTTTTTCCTAAAATTTGATATTGTTATTTTTTAAAAAAAAACCTGTAAAGCTTTTTTTTACGTCGTTTTGGCGTCACTTCATTGTGTAATAAATAGAATTAGGCTATTCTAGGACAGAGAAAATTTGTGATGATAAAGTGGGACCCCCAATGTTCTTAATTTTATTTTAACATAATAATCATAATAATAATAATCATAATAATAATCATAATAATTTTTCTAGTTTTATTATATTTTAATTACTAAGTAATTTTTCAAACATTTATAATAATGTTAAAATCAAAAATTAGGAATAAAATATACGTTTGAAAGATATCTATTTAGAATAATAAATAGACTAGAGGAAAATTTATGTCCTGGGACGAAAGCCAAACCAGCGACCTTTTACGATCCATGTGCAGTCACATGGATGAACTAAGTTTCTTTGTTCTTTTGTCAGGACGGCGACTGGGAGTAACTCTAGAAGAGCTTTATTCAAATGCGGTCGGGCAAGTTGCATTGCCTGTCCATGCACTATCACGTCGGGAGGGCAGATCTGATTCTGTAGCGGCGGTCTTCCGTAGAAAGAGAGAAAGGAAGAAAAAATATGATATTTAGTAATATTTTATTTAGCATTTGTAGCTTTGCTAAAGCTACTGTCATGGGACGTTGGAGACCGTAGTAGTGTTAATACTTTCGTAAGCTAACAACTACGCCAAAATTATTGTAACTTAACAAAACAGACTCGGTAGCCCATAGGTAAGAAAGTCACCCAAATTGCGTATGGTCGCGCATTCACTTATTCAGTTTTTACCCCAGGGCATGTTTTTTCTATGGTTTAGATATTTTTCTAGTGTAGATATCCCGGAGTGACGCACATAATCGACGGCCCGCTTTTTAAATTATTCCTTTCCCGCTTCCGCTAATGTTTTACGCCGCAGACAAAGAACAGAGCGTAATGCATCGTGAAAGGGTGTTCGCTCGGCGCGTGATCACTCCCCAAATCCTAACTACTATCGTTTTATGTAGACTTAAGTGCATGTTAAATATATGACTGACTGTACATCGTAGGTTTACTTGCAGGAAGCTTTGGTTTACGAACTGTTGTTATGTGTATGTGGCTTATGGGTTTGCGCGCTCTGGTCTCGATTACGAAAACAAAGCAACTTTCGCCATGGTCGGTCCCGGATGGGCCAATAAAAATTTGTGACCTCTAGATCCTTGCTTTGCCGTGCATGTTAAGCCGTTGGATGTTGTTCCTGAAACAGCTTTAGCCCACGAACCCGCATTGGGGCAGCGTGTGGTGCTATTGCCCAAACTGCTCATATTTATGTTTCTTCCATGAAGGAAGGCCTGTGCCAACAGTGGGACGTAAGTACATAGGCTGGTCATGGTGTATGTAACAAAGAAAATAAACCGTACGGTCAGATTGTACAGTCGACAGCACATCAAGCGTAACAGTATGACCTTGAGACCGCCCTTACTGCGCTCGTAATAGAGGCGGCTTTCCTAGTGCAACTGTTACACTGGACGTGCTGTCGTGTGTACGTCTACTACAGATTAAATATACACGCGATGACCGACTGGCTGACGCTGTACCCTTTGCTATAGAGGACAGCAAATGTTTTTATGATGAGTACGCGTTATGTTCACGAGTCATGGATGTTTCATCATCATCATCTCAGCCGAGAGACGCCCACTGCTGGGCATAGGCCTCCACCAAAGATCTCCATGCCGATCGGTTCTGCGCTGTCCGCATCCATCGGCTTCCCGCGACCCTCACCAGATCGTTGGTAGGCCTCCCATAGATGTTTATTTAGTATATTTCCATTATTTATGCATACATATTATTATCAATATTTCTCCCTTGTCTAATATCTCTAACACAAACTCTTAAAGATGCTTACTTTGGGCTCGACAATAGGTGTGAATGTATGAATATTACTTTATTATTATTATTATTATACACTATCATTTTTGGGTAGCCTTATGTCGTTGCAATAAAAGCATTTTTTTAGGTCCTGATGTAAGGTAAGGTATATTTGCTTGTAAATTAATTTATTCTTTCATATTTATTTATATATCATATATATTTCATATATATATATCTTTTCATATATATTTTACTTTAAAGGTACGCCGACGACTTTACCCATTTATCGTATTCTTGTCTATCCTGTCCATCCAAAGGTTGTCTGGAAGAGATCGCTACATAGCGATAAGACCGCCCTTGTACAATTAATTTCAGCATTATGTTTTATCTGCTAAGGCCATCTTTTAGTCTACTTTAAGTTTTGGTATTCATTAGTCCATAGAAACTATAGTAAGTATGTTGGTATGTTGTATAAACAGAAAATTACAAGCAACAAACCCATAAGTAAAATATGATAATTTAATTTAAAAAAGAATCAAAAATAAGACAATATATCACGTCTGATTATTTCAAGGTCTCATTCAAAAATATGTGTCGAAAAAACCTTTTGTTTGATAATTCACAACCAAAACAGCAGATCCTTCATCATCATCAGCCTATGTACGTCCCACTGCTGGGCACAGGCCTTCCTACATGGGAGAAACACATGAGGAGATTGGGCCATAACACCACCACGCTGGCCCAATGCGGGTTGGTGGGTTAAAGCGATTGCAGAAACAACCGGGACCAACGGCTTAACGTGCCTTCCGAAGCACGGAGGAGCTCGAGATTATAAATTTGATTGACCCATCCCAGGACCGACCATGGCCAAAGTTGCTTTGTTTTCGTAATCGAAACCAGAGCACTCAAATCACTACGCTACCGAGCTCCTCCCAGCGAAGCAGATCCTTGCCGTGATTCAAAAGGCACAAAATTGATATAATATTCGTGAACAAGCGCCAATATTGAGTCAATTAGTGCGAAACAGAATGGTCTCGATGTAACGGCAGACAAAGACGGTTCGGTTTTCGTTTTCATTAGCCTCAATAAATCTGAGAGCAGTTGGTGCCGCGTTTGAACCAAGGACTTTGTCTTGCCAGCCGAGTGACTGGAACGTAGCAGGTATTATATAATATCCACAGAGATAGATAGGCCCACAGCCTAGTTACCAAGCAACCCCTGCTACTTTTAGTAAAATAACAAAAATTGCTAGGCAACCAACTTTGGTAACTTTTTGTTAAATAGACTTATTGAGACCGGACTTGAGGCGATATCTTCTGCAGTGTGATTCACTAACAGAAATATTCGGCATCGAGCTTGACGACTGACAAGACGACGAGCCGCCATTGATTTTGACGTTTGAGCACAGCGCTGCGCGTAAGCGTATTCACTAATCTGTACGTCGATCTCTTGGCTGTGTATGCTAGTTGCTGTTTTGGATATACGACATGAAGTACAATCGATATTATTCGATTTAGTTTTTTTTTGTGTTTAAAATGTATCGCAATGACTTCATTCAATATTTGATTGACTTTTACATTATTGATATAAAAATAAACAACTTTTTAGTTCCGGCTCACGCCGTGCTCGTCGTCGGAGCGCTGGTGTCACCAACGGTTGTCAAATAGTTGTCAAATAAACGCCAAAAGTTATGACAGCGCTCGCAACAGCCACGAGTTCAAGGCTGTTGATTTTAGAGAATCGCATAGCTAGATTTTGTTACGGCCGAGACAAAGAGCGATACTCGTAGTTAGGTGTCTTCTATGCGGAAAAAAAGGACAACAATAGCGCATCTATGCGTAACGTAAGGAACATAACTAATCAACTGAAATCTTAGCTTTACAGAACCTAAACTGATTAAATCAAATCAAATAGTTTATTGCTTAAACATGTGGTTTACATTGTAGTAAAAAAATGTTCAGGAATGATACCAATAATTTATTATATAAATCATTAACTAAGTATGTCAGAATTTAAGCTTGAATGATTCGAGAGTCTTCTTAAAACTGGAATTCAGTGACTTGAGAGGATTATGTTTATTTTAAGTTTTTACAAATAACTAGATAGGATAGTTTTCAATAAATAAATTATTTCCAATTAACTGCTTACGTTACACACGAGATATCACGCATTTAAGTAAAAAGGTTTTGGTCTTTTAACATATTGATCATTGAAATAAAAAGTCATGTCCATTTTGAATCGATAGAGAGTAGTTTATACGCGACCAAAAGTTGATTTATGTAGCGCTAATCGGCGCAAACGCGTTTCCTTCTAGAAATGCTAGCAAGCGTCGTCTGCTAGTAAAGTGTAGCGCAATTGCCACACTTAAACGGTACACCATAGTGAAGGGTGGTTTCTTCCTTACCCTTTACATCTCAATGCTTTTAGTCCAGTTGAAAGCAACTAAACGGTTCACAAGCGGAGTCTCTCTCGCTAAATAATAAAATTAGCTATCACTGATGTCTCGAGGAGTCTGATTTGGTTAATCAAAGAGCGGCTAATCGGGTTAGAGACTGTTGCTGTCTCTTTTATTTGTTTCTATAGACGCAGTTTATTTCGTTTCAGCATTGCTTGTGAATGGTTTGTAAGGAAGATGAAAAGCACTATTATAAACGCTACTTTTTTTTTTTTTGGAGTTTACTCCTTAAGAATCGATTTGCATATTTATGGGGCCCGGTATGAGAAAAATGTGAGGAGTAAAATCTATCGATGAATGACCTCGTTACGTTTTTGGTGCGCATCCTATATTTGGTTGTGAGTGTAGGGTATTGAAATTGACTATTGTAAAAAGTTTAATGTAAAATATTTCGTCGATTAGTTATAATAAATGTATATGAAATGAATAAATATATATTTATATATGTATTAATGAAAATAATTTTCATTAATTTGTTAATTTACCCTTTTATACAGTATCAATCTTTTTTAAGTTAAATAAACTCTTTTTGCGTCTGGTTAGACTATCGAACTTAAGCAGTAAACTCCAGTCGTGCGTCGGAGCTGACACACACAATTTTTTTTTTATACAACTGGATGACAAACAAGCTGACGGCCCACTTGATGGAAAGCGGTAACCGCCGCCTATAGACACCTGCAATAACAAGCAAAAATCACGTGATATTGCAGGTGCGTTGTCATCCTGGGGCCTAAGATGAAATGCCGTCCATGCCCAGTAATTGCACTGGCAACACAGTGAACTGTTTCACGGCTGAAATAAGAAAGGCGGTGGTACCTACCCAGACGACCCTGCATACGGGCCTACCACCTAGTACCTACTAGTAGTAGTACCTACTTATATCAAAATAACTAACAAAACAACGTTTTCTTTTGATTTTTCCAGAATAGGCAACTTTTTTTGACTGACTATTGCTGCTGGTCGCAGCTGGTCTTTTCAGCGTAACCGGGGTTTGAAGGCGAAGACGAAGAGAAGGAGGCGAGAACCTTGGTGAATCAAGCCTTAAGGTGATTTGTTTTCCACGAGAACGAGGCGAGGCGAGACGAGAATTGAAATCGCACTGACCCTTTTCCACTAAAAATTGCCCGCGCGAAATGATTTTCCACCAGAGTGGCGAGATGAGGATTGAAATCGCACTACAATAAACCTATCGCGATAAGCGTGTTTCTGTTGCAGAGTTAATTTATACTCTGTATCGGAAGCAATACGGTTCATTTTTACACAAACAAATAATACAATTCACGCCCCGCACATCCTCGTCAATCCTGACTATTTCCACCAAAGATGCGCGAGACAAGGATTGAAAATTTGCCATACAAATTTTAAATCTCGTCTCGCCTCGTCTCGTCTCGTCTCGCCCCTCTGGTGGAAAACCACCTTTAGGGGCGAATTGGCCACGGAGGATTTCCAACCAACAGGCATCATCTCAGGGGGAGGTGAACCGCTGTCTCTTAGAGTCTGCAGAGCGTTGGAGCCACGAGGGAGCGACACGAGGGTCTTGGACCTCAGCTCAGGTGAGTCTTCGTCTTCTTCTTTTGTACTGACGGTTTCCGCAAATCGACCACTGTTGCGCTTTTTTGGCGTTTGACGGTGTAGGCTGGTTCACTCCAGCATTCCCAGCTCCCCCAGGACAACACCCAGCGCCTTGATGTCGCCAAACACCTCCTGGAGGCTACCCGCAGATCCCAGGTAGGTAGCCTAGTAGTTTTCCACTCCCCAGCATTCCAGCAGGACGTGAGCGGCTGTTTCATCGACCTCCATACATGCTCTGCACAAAGGACTGTAACCGCTCACCACCAGGCTGGTTATATACTTGTTTGACGCCCGTCATAAAAAAACCGTTATATAAATACGTACAATAAGAGGACGAGTAAGTACCGTCGCATATAGATCCCCAATAGCAAGGAAACTTTTTTAAAAACGTTAAATTAGGGTAGGTAAAATAAATTGGTAGGTTACACCAAGTGCTCCGGTGGCGTAGTGGTAATCGCGTCTGGCCGGACCCCAGGAGACGCGGGTTCGATTCCCGCCTAGAGCATATAATTTTTTCATCGCTTTGTTTTTTTATTTGTAATTGTTACAATCCCTTGGTATTTCAGGTGCATTGTCATCCTGAGGCCTAAGATAAAATGCCGTCCATGCCCAGTAATTTTACTGGCTACCTTTCCCGAATCAATCCGAAACACAGCGAACTGTTATACTGTCGAAATAGGAAAGGCGTTAGATACCACCTATGGTAAATTAAATTTAAATTGTAGAAAAAAGCGCTACGTAGAAGATTAACAAAATGATGAATAATTGATATTTACAAAAAATAGGCTAAATATTTATTGTTGCATCTAAATGGTGAACAGGAACAACCCCTTAGCGACAAAGACGCGCCTGTTACCAAGCGATATCTCGCGTCGCCGCGCAACAATATGTCGCGGGACATTGTTCCCTCATATTTATGTGGCTTCACTAATGCAAGGGCTCTCCGCCGTGGGGTTGAATTATTGGAAGCCACGATTTTAATCTTCAAACACTTTTGTTGATCGGTTTACCTTTTTTAAACATTAGGAGTTACGGATGCTCGTAATGCACCTTTCACTTCAATCCGAAACACAGCGAACTGTTTCACGGCTGAAATAAGAAAGGCGGTGGTACCTACCCAGACGACCCTACGACCTAGATATTACAAGAACACTGAATATTATCAAATGAATACATGTCTGATTTGATACATTACTATCGGAGTTAGGGTAAATAAATCACTTTCGTTAGTAAGGTATCGGTATCGTTTATTATCGTTAAGAATGGTTCTTATTTCAGCCGTAAAGCAAAACGCTGTATTTTGGATTGAAGGAAACGGTAGCAAGTGTAATTACTGGAAATGGAAGGCAATTCCTCTTCGGTCTTCGGATGACAACGCACTTGCAATACCAATTGATTTTTTCTTTAATAATGCAGGTGTCTATGGACGATGGTTACCTTTTAGCGGCTGGTGGGCTGTCAGCTTTTGTGTCATCTTGTTGTATATAAAACGTTTGACGTACGAGAGTTTGACGCACAATTCGCACGAGAATTCGATGCACGCAAAGTCGAAAGAACAGTAATGTGGTGAATGCCAGGAATCAATGATGCATCTCTTGTGTCATTGTGATGCCCTGGCTAGAACCAGAATGAGCCTTCTGGAAGTGGCATATCCAAAGCCAGAAGACTACAGGCTCTTTCTACCTAAAGATATGCTTATGGCATGTATATTCTGGACACAGGAAGAGTAAACGCAGGGGATGCACAAAAGATCCCAATGGGTCAAAGTGCGTTGTGACTTAGTCATGGCCCCACAGTAAGGTAAGATAAGATAAGGTCTTTAAAAATAGTTAGGTTTCTTAATACAATGACAATGTTCCTCAGATTACCATTGCAATGACGTAATCAGAGTGCAAAACCTCTTAGACGAAGTTCCACCAGTCGTTCATTGGCAATTCTTAATATATTTAATGTAAATCCCAAGCGAACCAGGGAGCGATGCCAAGTGGATCACAAAGTACACCGAACAAAAAGCCCCCAGAGAGCCAATTATCAAACCAAAGAGGTCCCGCGTCAAATGCACGCCAAGTTCGCGCCAAAAGGAAATTGCCCGCCATCTTGTCTTGTAGACCGGAAGTGCGAAATCATAGCGCCGATGTGGGTCGGTGGGCCCTAAGATGTTCTGTTTATTTATGATTGTGGAATTTGTGAAAAGGACGATCGATCGATCGATATTTTAATGGTAATTTTAATTATTTTAAAACTACATTATGAAATAAATTTTATTCAGCTTTCATCTTAAAATTTTATTTTAAGATGAAAGCTGAATGGGCTAGACTCCTTCGCCTTTTCCTTTTTGATGAAAATAGATTGAGTATCTACTTCGAGAAACAACGTGGACACAGCTATCATATATTTAGCGGCAGTGGCTTTTAGAAAATGAAATGCGGGTGTAGCACATAAATTTCAGTGCAATAACTAAATAAATAATAAAACACATCAGACGTGGCTGTACGGGCTTAACCCTTTGCCGTGCCTTCATATGGATTTCACCTACTTACATCGACGTACCTAATGATTTGGAGGTCCCTAATTTTAATTTATACTTGTTGTTTTAGAATTTGAGAATATTTTTAATTTCATTTATACAGGGTGTTGCCGTCAATGCGACAATAAATTTAAACATGGGCTATATTAGTCCATAGAAATGGTTTGCCACTTTCAAAAATATCATATTCATTTGATAATTTTAGGAGATTTGTATGGAATAGTGTAACGTTGGCAGCATTATTTCATACAAATGGCATGAAAATATCAAATACGATATCTTTGAAAGTGGCAAACCATTTCTATGGACTAATATAGCCCATGTTTAAATTTATTGTCGCATTGACGGCACCACCCTGTATAGTAAGCCAGAAGTATAGAAATATCAAAGAAAGAATAATATATCGGCGATCAATAATTTCTTAAATTATTCTGAATAATGACGTCTCGCCGGCCATTACCAAACTGTGTGTGCGCATGGAAAAAATAATGACATCTCTGTAATTTATGCCTTTGGTTATACAGGTAATGCCGTCAAAACGACAATAAATTGAAATATGGGCTGTATTAGTTCATAGAAATGGTTTGCCACTTTCAAAAACATACTATTCATTTGATAATTTCATGACATTAGTATGAAATAATTTAACATTGGCTGCATTATTTCATGGAAATGTTATAAAATCATCAGACGAATAAGATGTTTTTGAAAGTGACAAACCATTTCTATGAACTAATATAGCCCATGTTTCAATTTATTGTCGTATTGACGGCGCCATCCTCTATATAATTCTATAAATGAATTAATGCCCCAAAAGTTTACAAATATTTGAAGTGTAATTTGTAAGTTTCAGTGCCTTTGTTAAAAAATCTGACTTTAGTCTATCAATCGAATAGTTATTAAAAACGAAAACATTTTGCTATAAATTAAATTTATACATGGCAACTCATTAGCAGGTTTTCAAATGTATGGGACGTGGCCATTGTTTATGTAGAAAACCGTTGTTTAACCACCTTTGTCGTCTAATAGTTGTAACCACCTTTTTCAGGTCTAGAGGACCGGGGTTCGATTCTCGTGGGGGCGGAAAATTTTCGACTTGGTTTGGGTGGTGTTAGAACTTTTCTAAGTCCACCCAGCTAGATACCACCGTCCCTAAGTATCTAAGTCTGCCGCCATAACAATAATGTTAACAACATTATTGCGTTCCGGCAGTTGGAGGTAAGATAGCCAGTTCCTCTGTGGTTGAGAAATCCAGGAGAAGCTTGCTTCCATCTTCAGCCTGGTCATCATTTAGGTACCAACAGATGAGATGCAGGCCAAGAGCTTCCAAAGAACTTACAAAAAACACTTGTAGAAAATATTCTTACGAGTTTATAAAAAATCACAACTAGATACTTTGTAACTTTCTTATTTCACCTTCTTATTCAAATCAAATCTAATCAAAACATATTTATTGTGAAACACAGGTAACGAATGATCATAAAATAAATTGGAAGTCCATCTGCATTCTGCCATTACAGCGCACAATCAATAATTAGTAATTAATTTTACAGTACCAATTAAAAAATCTAATAATATCAATAAGTTCAAATGTCAATAAATTATTTTCAATAAAATAATATGAAATAAAATCGAAATACAATATTAGGTCAATGTCTTGGTGGAAAAAAATTATATGTCATTAAAAATGTATATTAAAATTCATTACAATTTTCAGATTAAATATCCCTGTCCGATAAAAATTTCATTCAATGTAAGTATAGTAACATTTGGCAGTTAAACGTAATCAAATTAGCATCAGCTTTACGTATTGACATTGATATTTTGTTATATTATTCACACTATCATTAATTAACTTTGTTTTACTATAAATCATGCGAAGCTTTATCTTTGTGTCTGACTCTAGAAAAAAATTCAAACATTTCTAAGTTATTTCTAGCAGCACACAAGCTTACTTACTTACTTACGAGCTTACAGCACTTTCAAATATATGCAAACACGGAAGGGTCAAAATTTTATTGTTTGTAAAATATGACTTACAGGAATGATTATTTCCAACGCCTGTCTTATTTCAGCCGTGAAACAGTTCGCTGTGTTTCGGATTGAAGGGAAAGGTAGCCAGTGTAATTACTGGGCATGGACGGCATTTCATCTTCAAACTCAAACTCAAACTCAAATATTCATTGCAAATTAAGTGTTACAAGATCTTAGGCCTCAGGATCACAACGCACCTGCAATATCAAGTGATTTTTCCTTGTTATTGCAGGTGTCTGTAGGCGGCGGTAACCGCTTAACATCAGGTGGGCCGTCAGCTTGTTTGTCATCTAGTTGTATAAAAGGAACTGAAATGTTAATCAGAGCACGATATACAGGGTGTAAGGTGAACGATCTCAAAATGAAGCCAGGTGGCAGTGCTGCTCACCCTAAACACTACTTGTTAAAAAATAAATTTGATATCGCGAAAAGAAATCAGTTGCTTCATACAAATTGTGATAAAGCCAATTTTAACTCCCACCACTATACGAAAACACGCAGCATTAGATCAGTGACGCAACAATTGAAACAATATCCGTTGCTGCGTCCGTATCCGTCGTTATCCGCTAGCAAACTGTGAATTATGCGCCTTATATCCCGAATAAGTCCGCTTTATAACCCTAGGATTGTCGACGTATAAATTTTTATAACGGAACGGATCTAAAAGATAAACAATGATACTGTTTCTCGATTTAAGAGATCGGAGGTGTTCCGGTTTTTTATTACGGTAGTTCCGTTTATCTGTGATTTTAGACGTTTGATTTGCATTAATAATTATAATAGTGCCTTCGTGCATGATGATGAGGAAAAAGATATCATTACTTACCTGATTTTATACGACCCACCGTCATTGGCCCTAATTCTGGAGAACACATGCTAAAAAGTTCAATGCATCTTTTTCTTTCAATATGAATACAAAAGGGATGGCTGACATTTAGAAACGTGCACTTAATTTTCAACCTTATTGAACGTGTTAAATGCAAAGTTTAGGAAGCATCTCCGTACATGCCGTTCTTTGAAATCTATCTAAATTTAGTTGACAGCTCTAAACAAATTCTTGTTATCTTTTTCTTATTGCGAGAAAGAGTTATATTTAGATTTAGAGTTTTTAGGCCCATTGCACAGGTCTTCCTACATGGGACAAACACATGAGGAGCCCAACGGCTTCCGCCTTTTAGCTTTCTTATTTTGACAGTGAAAGTAATAATCACAGAGCTAATTGCCTATTCACTGCGTCACAAGTTGCAAGCTAAAATGTTATAATGAAATAGTTTAGCTACAGTTAATCTGCAAATAGCTCATGGATATTACCTACCATAACACACCTATCACAAAAAGAAATAGTTGAAAATTATGTATATTTTTGTTATAGAATCGATGATGTTAGAAATTTGCTGTTTCGCGGTTTGGTGTGAGGCGTTCATGGCCAAGTTCCGAAATTTGGGGCTGCTGCCTGCCTCAAGATGCTCAAAGTTTTACCACAAGTGTCTACAATTTCGCTTTATTTCAGAAAGATATTAACAAAAGGTATAGTCGACAGCACATCAAGTGTAATATTTTGACCTCGAGACCGCCCTTACTGCGTTCGTAATAGACGCGGCTTTCGTAGTGCTACGTAGTTTCGTAGTACATGAATTCCTGCTCACTATTTTACTATTTCCCTTGAAACAACATGCTAAAACAATTTTGGTAGGTTCTATGGGCTTGAACTTTGGACTAGCTTACTCCAACAATTTATAAATGTCATCAATTGACTCAGACCCCACTGTTTAATTCACAATATTGTCAAGCGATATCAGTAAACTAAGAAATCATTGCGATGCCATAGCCTAAGCATGTCCCCCTGAGCCAAAACTGTGACTGTGAGCCAAAGTTCAACTTTCTATTTGCATTAGGAGCAATATCCATCGGCGTTTAAGAAAATAAAAATGAATTCAAATTAAAACACTATTAACTATGATTGTACAACGTTATTATTTTATCGATTAAAAGTTAAGTGCTTGTTCCTCAATTTAAATGTTAATATCAATCGTAATTTCTTTACGATAAGTTCAATAAAAAAAGGCCATCATTCCAATAAATCCTAATAATATAGGATGCTACGTTACGGCTCTATTCGCGCGAGCTCGTTACCATGGCAACGACACGTCTCGCCACGCCCCCTCGTTAGGCTAGTGATGCGCTGACCTCGATAGTTTTTGTATATCGATGACTTTGCATTGTTAGTCCGTATTGTTTGCAATGCAAAATTTTTCGTTTGTAACGATTTGCCATGAAAGCATAATAGTTTTTTTATCCGTATTTTTCTCTCTCGATATTGTTGTAGATTTTGAGTGTGAATGTGAATTCATTTATTGTTATTTATTTATTCATACATTTAGTGGTCTACAGTGTTTTTTGAGTTGTATATGTTATGCGCGCAAATACAAACAAGCATAAGCTTATTTATATTGGCGCGCATATCCAACTCAAAAATAAAACTTTAATGTGAAGTTCTCGCTTACCAGACAATACTTTATCTACTGTGTGTGTAATGCTCACACGTTTAGACGATTGTTACTTATTATAAAGACTTTTGATTGGAAAAGGAATGAAGTATTTTATCATCATCATTATCACCAGCTTATATACGTCCCACTGCTGGACACAGGCCTTCCTACATGGGAGAAACACATGAGGAGTTTGGGCCATAACACCACCACGCTGGATCAATGCGGGTTGGTGGGTTAAAGTGGTTGCAGTAACAACCGGGACCAACGGCTTAACGTGCACGACAAAGCACGGAGGAGCTCGAAGATGAGATTGGTTGACCCATCCCGGGATCGACCATGGCGAAAGTTGCTTTGTTTAGTTTAGTTTGCTTCGTATTCGAAACCAGAGCCACAAAGCCCTCAAGAATGACGTATTTTAGACAAATAAAAATAAAAAGTAACTCTTTCTAACAGGTATCTAGCTGTGTATGATTGAAAACAGTTTTGTATAAAGTATATTTAATTTTATTAATCTCGTACAAAAGTTTCAAGCTCGTTCGGTCGTAAAGCTCGGTGGCGTAGTGTTTCGATGGCCCTGGTTTTCAACACGCAAACAAGCAACTTTCGCCATAGTCAATCCCGGGATGGGCAAATTTGTGATTTCGACTTCCTCCGTGCTTCGTAAGGCGCGTTAAGCCGATAGTCCCGCTTGTTACTGCAACCGCTTTAGCCCGACGGGCCGCATTGTGCAATGGCCCAAACTCCTCCTGTGTTTCGCCTCTGTAGGAAGGCCTGTACCCACCAGTGGGACGTATGAAGGCTAGTGATGATGACAAAAGTTAATATTTTTATAACACACGCTGAACGTTACGCTTGACATTTGAGATTGCTCTGAATGCGAGTGGAATCGCGGCTGGCTTCTTAAGCCACCCGCGATTCCACTCGCATGAATGTCGGATACCGCTCGATAAGGTAGCCTATGTCCTTTCTCAGAATATAATCTATCTCCATGCTAAATCACTTCTAAATTGGTTTAGGGGCTTAGGTGTGAAAACGTAACAGACAGACTGATAGACAGAATTACTTTCGCATTTGTAACATTAGTATTAACTAATAGTACGTATTGTCAAGGTTATATTTAGAATTAATGTAATGTAACTATTAAATATCTTACGTCCACCAATTTATATGTATAGTGTAGTTTTAAGTAGTTGAAATATTAAGACTCCAATCAAAAACATTAAAATTAACAATGATAGCATATTTAACTACTGTAAAGTGATGAGTGTTAATAAAATGAGGTTTAATATTCTGAACGACGAAATGAGCAAACTAACCAGCTTATGTATGAGATCTCAACCAGCGAGACTAAGAATATTAAATAATAAAGCCACTTATCCCATTCCTAAATACACAAACGTTTATGGTACTCGTACAGGTCAATACTTACTACCTAAAATTATTAATGACCTTCCAGAGAACTTGTGTCTTTTATATACATCAAGTGGAAAATGTACAGCTAAAATTAAGTCGTACTACATTGAAAATAAAACCATAAACAGTATACTATAAATATCATACATAAATTTTATTCAAAGCCTTAACCTTTAGTATCTAGTTTGTGACATTATAATAATTATTTAACTTTATGTTGTCATAATAATATTAATATTTATAATAACTGATATTATTATTTTATTCTTTGACATTTCGGAAATTGAACTTGTTTTTTTGCAATGATTTTTATAGATTTGTTTTATTTATATTTTGTTTTTTTAAATTTTTTTTCTAGTCTAGTAAGTATTGTATATCCTCTCCTCTCTTTTTGCTCCGGTTGCTGTGCCTGTCAGAATTCATAATGATATCATATCAGGGGGGGGGGGCACTCTTAGAACAATGCTTTTGGCAAAGAAAGTAGCGCCGTCTATGAAGCTTAGCGGTGACCTTTTTGAATGAAGTCTTTAAGGTGTCTCGTAAGATGTCGCTGCTTCCGCTACTAGGTTGAAAATAAAACAATATTATTGTATTAAAAACAAAATAATAGCAATAAATTGATATTTCCTTTAGTAAAAGGTTGATATGTCTATTATATTTATATATATTATTTTTATTTTATTTATGACTTTTAGCGGCAAGTAATAATATTTTTACCCTCGGCAACCCTGGTAGTACCCGTATTATAACTGCGTCATTCACTCACGTAATGGCTGCCGAAACTTGCACTTGCGCTTACGTTGTTTTAAGTTATCTAATTACGTGTGTGTTCTAGTGGTTTTGATATATTTCTGTGATAACAAATGTTGAGTTGAGAGTACTTCTCCGTTCAGGTTTCCATATCACTACATCGAAGCCATTATTTTTTGCGAAAGTTGTGACAAGTCAACCGACTATAAACTTGAAGACTTGGTGTATTTACTTGCGTTAGGAGACGGTATGTTGCGATAAAGACGCTTTGTGTATTTTGGAAAAATCCAGAGCAGTGAATAGAATATTAAAACGGAAAATTGTATACGTTGGAGACGATAAAATGAAAATTGCGGCCCGAAAATATTGTTTGCAATATAAAAATAAGTCACAGATTATGTGCTGTTTTATTTATTTATTTTGAAATAAATATAATAAATTAATTTAATGAAGCGTATTTCCCAGATACGAGTTATTTTATTTCATTGATATAATGTTTGTTTTAATGTTGAAAAAGCTATCCATAAATTAAAGTAGTCTCAATGAAATAAAATAACTCGAATCTGGGAAATACGCGCCATTTAGATTTCAAATCTTTAGATACCAACCTACCTATAGCTACGTATATATAGTAGTAGTTCCCGCACTATATTCCAGAGGCGCTGATGGCGTTTCAAATTTATGTTACAAAAAATTGCCGCGAGTAGGCGCTCTTTTCCCCTATACTTACATTACTCTTTGTATCATATCTAGCTTTAAGCTTTAAGACCTATTTTGTAACAATATGGTGCAATAAATGTTTGAGTTTGAGTTTGGGTTTATTACTTATATACCTAGTTTTAAGACGTGTTAATGTTAACCCGTAATTCCACTGAGCCAGATAAGCCACTAAGAAGAGGCAAGTGTAAAAGTATTCTAGAAACATTGCAAAGATATTTTGGAAATAAACTAAAAAAAGTAGGTATTTAAATTAGTACAAATCGTAGCGTAATAAAAGTTAAGTTAAGTTAAGAGTCCCTAACTGCTACAGTTCAGTCTTTTTGTAAGCGGTTTTCAAAGAATAGCTGTTAGATTGAATTAGTGTTTAGTGTCTAAATAGTTTCTGATTTATATAATTGCCTGAAACAATCTGAGTAGTCATCCGATGAATCAAGCACCAATTGATAAGTGTACGAATAAAACGCCAACGTGCAAAGGGTTCCAGTTACCGGATAAAATACTTTGCGGCTCATAACGTCGAGATATCTCACCGGCGGGCGTCGGCATGAGGGGATCCCGGCCTTGGATGCGTCACTGATCGAGCGGACTCCATTTGACCTGGATAATACATTTTGTCTGTACCTTTAAAAAACTTGAGATATTGTGTTTAGCGTAACAGCTATTTTTCTAACGATATGTTTTTAATGAATGCTACCATTCTTTTATTTTATGGTATATTTATTAGTCCTCAATTTTTAGAGATCACATTAGGCAGTTGAATATTGCCTTTTTAAAAAGGCTGACACACATGCATCAATGATATTCTGCGACATTAATACAAACCTTTAAAATCTACACAACTGTGTTCGTTTTTATTATTTTCACTTTATGAATTCACACATAACATCGATATCAATCACTAAAAATACAGATATAAAAGTATACTAGCAGGTTGCAATGAAACACATTATGAATTTTATATGAAAATTATATTTTGTCATGAACTCACATGTTAAAAAAATAAACAATGAAAACTCTGTGTACGAAATATTACATTAGAAATTCAGAAAGATAACTTTAAAAATCACTTACTAGATCGTAAATTATGTGGACTTAAACAGAAAATCGACAGATAACAAGAATGTCTAAGTGGCTATGGTATTTCTTAAATGGGACATAAATAGGTAAGTACATAGTTTACTCCTTATTTGAATGGAGGTAATAACCAGTATATTGTTACCTTGATATGAAATAGCCGTGCTCCTTAGCACAAGTAAAATTATTTACTTAAAAGCTCCAACTACTTTTAACTAGCTAGAATATGGTACTGACATAAATATTTAATTTGATTTGACTTACGGGTGCTTCAAAAGAATTATGATTAAGGCTAAGTAGCTAAATAAGGCCTTTAGACTATTAATACTTCAATATTTTTAAAATCATCAAATTTTAGCGCTTAATATATTTCCCACGGTTCATTTCAATTCAAAACAATGCTGGAGTAATAACGGCATATTTCAATATCGATAAGCTCATTCCCCACATCCCTAGCCTCCTTAAAAGCGCCAGTGAAATTCCTAGCGCACCGATCTGCCCTCCTCTCCAATATTTGTCGTCGGCACCAACCGCATATTAAGAGCAGTCGCATTCTTTCCCTCCCAGTAGGTATGTCGAACAATGCGGACATCTCGATTATAAGGGGTTGCCGCGAGCAAATTATCTATTGACTCCGCCGAGGCATTGATGGAAATGAAAAGGTTTTAATTATGACACGATCTTTGTCTTGCTTCAAGAAAATGTGATGGGAGTCAATTTTTGGCGGCCTTTTAGATAATGGAAGTGGGTTAAGGTACCTAACTTAAAATAGAATTGAAAAAAAATGGTTAAGGCTGTGACTGAAAAATTTAAGGCTTTTTGAGAAATGATTTTATACACTCACTATATTAGTACACTTTGTTCTTTTAAAACTCCAATTGAAATGACAAAATTCTAAATTTTATTACACCAGTTTAAAAACTGATACATGTTTCTAGGCTGCAGACTAGTACATTAGTTAACTAAGTAAATTTAATACCGTATCGACTGTATCCCGACTGTAATGGGTCATTAAATAAATAAAATAAAACATTGCCTTTAAACTCATACTACTGACTACATAAAAGAGACACCAGATAGTAATATTATTCATTATTTTTTTGAACAAAATCTACATATGATTATTTTTAATTATTTTTTATTTAAGAAATTACATTCGATTATCCAAACTCAGTTCAACAATTATTATCAAAATTGCAATTTCATCGTCAATTTAACAGATTACCAGAATTACAAATTGTCATGCTTGCAACAATATCGATAGTCGATACAATTATACGACATTGTTTTATTCTTAGTAGAAGGCATTCACATCCCTTTCATCATTTGAGGAAAGAGAAAAATTACGATAAATACCTTTAAAGTACCAACGCGAGCAATTCGCCGCGCTGTATTTACCGTGAGTGCATTGAGGACTAGCGCAGACACTAGTAGATCAAAAGGAAATATAAAATATACAAACGATTTAGATCTCTACTGTACTGACTTAGGAAACAAATTTAGACGTCGTTTCGCCGCTTACTGTACTTACCCATAGCTTAATTCATGATTATATTGGAGGAGCTCGGTGGCGTAGTGGTTTGAGCTCTCTGGGTTCGATCACGAAAACAAAGCAACTTTCGCCATGGTCGGTCCCGGGATGGGTTAGTGTAAATTTGTAATCTCGAGCTCTCCCGTGCTTCAACGTGCACGTTAAGCCGTTGGCCCTGGTTGTTACTGCAACCGCTGTAATCTGTCAAGCGGCGATATACCACCGGAGGGCTATGAAAATTGAAAATTCAATTGTGTCTGGAAGTACCAACCCGCATTGGGCCAGCGTGGTGGTGTTATGGCCCAAACTCCTCATGCGTTTCTCCCATGTAGGGAGGCCTGTGCCTAGCAGCGGGACGTGTATAGATTTGTGATGATAAAAATAAGAATAATAATGCATATTTTCACACCAAAGTAAGCATCATTAAGATGAAGCGCTTTTGTTATGGATACTAGATAACGGACAAATATTGATAATAATATGTTTATGAATATTAGAGATATAGGTACTTTAACCACATCCAATCATCCAAGACTCGTGAACAAACGCTCGTTCTCATCATTCCAACATCTGCCCCTACCGGGATTCAAACCCGGGACCCCCTAACGAGTAGTCTGTATATTTAGGGGTGCCTACTGACTCCTCAACCAGCTGGTCGTCATAATGACGATGAAAGTTAAAGTTTGTTGTTACCGACAGCGTTACTTCATTTTGCTTATTGATTTCCACTCTTATTTTTCATTGCTCGTTTTGTATGTGTGCTACAAAACGAACTTTATACAGTGTGTTAGGGATCGGACTACCGATACTTTACCAACGTGTTGTATGTTAAATTATATCGACAAAAAACTACACAAAGGTTTATTTAATTAAATTAACCTTTACAATTAATTTCCAAAGGTTATGCTAACAATTGAACCTCAAATGTTTACCGTTAATCGCGCTAATAATTAATAAACGGAGTCTAACAAACAAGTCCGAAAGGGACAAAAAGCAACCACCAAAAATAAAACAAGTTATTCTTTCACTTAATGTGTAGTTTTATGGCTTACTCACACCTTGTAATATAAAAATACCTTTAAAGCCATAAAACTACACATTAGGTGAAAGAATAACTTGTTTGTTTTTTGGTGGTTGCTTTTTGTCCCTTTCGGACTTGTTTGTTAGACTCCGTTTATTAATTATTAGCGCGATTAACGGTAAACATTTGAGTTTCAATTGGTAGCATAACCTTTTGCGAACAAATAAGAAGAAAAAAACCATATGCTAACGACCCGGTATTCTAGTTAGAGCACAATAACTAAAAAAAATCACAATTTTTTTTTAAAGTTTTTCGTCTAAAACAAAGGGTTTTGTTTATTATTTTCAGTAACTTCTTAACAAATACCGTTTTAAATGCTAGTACATTTCAATATCTTTAAAATAAGGTCACTTTTGTGTACGTAGACAACATAAAATCATAAAACAACGAGTTTCTATAAACTCGTAAAAGTACGAGAAATTAAATTTTAAAATGGCTCCAATTCATAGGGGTGAGGGGTGCAACCCCCCTTTGTATAGTTTATTGTCGATAAAATTTAACATAAAACACGTTGGTAAACTATCGGTAGTCCGATTCCTAACACACTGTATATGTTATTGATAAGCTATGTAAGATCCTTGTAGCCATGTTCTCTGCAAATAAAGAAATTACTTACTTACTGGTGACTGTCTATCGCAGCCGGAACTTTATTCAAAAATATGGAATAAAGTGGTCGCTATACAGTGTGTTCCTAGAGCCCGAAATATAGTTTAGGGGGTGGTTGTGTTCCCTGTCAAGAGTCACCAGGAAAGTTTGACACCTATCTGACCACTTTTATTTTCCAATTGAATTAAAAAAACACTGTCCTGTCCGTGGCAACATTGTCACTATTGCATATCGTAGGACACACCAACAGTTATACCACACTTTCACACACTCCAAATCATCACCAGCCTATATACGTCCCACCGCTGGGCACAGGCCTTCCTACATGGGAGAAACACATGAGAAGTTGGGGCCATAACACCACCACGCTGGACCAATACGGGTTGGTGGGTTAAACGAAGCACTGTTTTTCGTATCGAAACCAGAGCGCTTAAACCAATACGCCACCGAGCTCCTTAAATTATATCTTATTAATTTGATGATTTCATGACATTTCTATGAAACAATATAACATTGGCTTCATTATGTTTATAGAAATGTCATGAAATTGTTAAGATATGAAAAGATAATTCATTTATTTCTTAGAATATGGTTTACAAGTTCACATTATCAATTACTTTTCCTCACATTCTACCGCCATGTTATCGCGTAGAAATAATTTAGACACATTAAACATTAATTACTTACTTAATTACATTACATTAAACAATTAATCGTTATAAATTTAATTATAACCTAAATCTAATACAAATTTTATTGAGTACAAGTATTATTTCATAATCCAATAAAAGACTTGTTTTAAATTACCTAATGGTCATAACTCTTAATTCTTCTGATAGATTATTATAAATTCTCACAGCCATGCAAAACAAATTCCTGCTAATCAAGTAAACTTAGTCTCTGTGATGGTACTTTTAATTTTGTTAGATCTCTATTTCTAATCTTTTCGTCACAATGTAAAGGGAACATATGCGGCTACTTTTTAAGAAAACACATAATTATCTCAAAAAATCAAGGCAAGGCGGAGGTAAAATCTTCATTTGTTTAAGCAATGTTCTAAATATTCGGCTCCACTCAAGGCTTGCACACGTTTTTTCTGCGCTATTAAATGAGCTAGATGTATTTGAAATTTTCATAACATTTATATGAACTAATTGATACAATCTTTTAATTTATTGTCATATTGTCGTCAATACTCTGTATATAACACAGATATTTCAAATGAAAATAAAAAAAACAACTTGTAACTTATTGAGAAAGCATTGACACTTTTTTACGTAAAATATTTATATCTTTTTTAAAAAATTAATTAACCCCTGGCCTTATTAATCTTCTCTCCAACAACATCTCATTGAGACTATTATTATGAGTCCAAACACGCTATATCTGCTGATAGTTTCTGAAGGATTAAACATTCCGCATACTTTTCGATGAAATGGGATCAGCTCAAGGTTAGTTTATCATCGCACCAAAGTAATAGTACACTAAATTTAAAATCAATCGGCTGTGTGAATGTTATTAAAACCCTTTTTAACCGACTTCAAAAAAGAAAGAGGTTATATGTTCCACTGTATGTATTTTTTTTTGTATGTATGTTCACCGATTTCTCTGTCAATGGTGAACCGATTTTCAAAATTCTTTTTTTATTTTCGTATACTCCTGAGGTGATCCCATTATCACCAAGTCAGGATCTGATGATGGGATCCCAGGGAAATCGAGGGCAAACCTCATATTTTATAGGCACGTATGAAATGTTTTACATTTTTCCAAAGCTATTCAAGTATTTGCTTCTGTTAGTCATCACCTCATGTTAATGAGCTGGTGATGGAAGGTACAATTCCTTAACGGTTAGAAGTTAGAAGATAATTCTTTCACTGTGTATTTCAACCAAAGACTGAGAGACAGACAAGTCGATAGTGCTGACGGTCACCCATCCTGCTTTGACCTTAGGAAATCATTTTTTAACAAAAATAAAACCGACTTCAAAACCCTAAAAAGGAAAAAAATGTTAAATTTTAGTACCTACGTACTTACCTCTTAAAATGAATTTTTTGGAGTTGGTGATAAGCTGTTTTACAGAGGCAATAGAAAGTGAAGCACCAACTCCAAAAAATACATTATAAGAGGTAAGTACTTATTCTCAATTTTTGATTTTAAAATTATTAATAAAAATAGACTAGAAGAATTTCACAGGGCTATCCCAAGTCCTGGCTGGCTCAGTGGTCAGAGCAGTCGCCCGGATTGCGAAAGGTCGCGGGTTCGATTCCTGCCTCAGGACGTGAAATTTTTCTAGTTTTATTGTATTTTAATTACTAGGTAAGTATTTACCTAAGTACTTAAATTTAATTATTTTTTCCTTTTTAGTGTTTTGAAGTCGGTTTTATTTTTTATCATGCACAAAATGAGCTGATAGTCATCCAACACCTCAATTGATCTTCATAAATTATAGCTTAGAACCATCCTAATCACGTCAGCTTTCAAACGAAAAAACCATCGGTTCTTCATTCGTTTAGGAGCTACCATGTCACAGGCAGGCACACAGATACACATATACACAGATAGGTATATACGTCACACTTATAATCTTTTTTCATCGGGGTTGATAAGTCACCTATGGCATGTGTTTCAGACAGCCAAATTGAGTCAAAAGTTGACACTTGAAAAACCTGATCGACGCTTTAAAGAACCCAAACCTTGATCATTATCATCACCAGCCCACACATGTCCCACTGCTGGGCACATGGAAGTTAAAAAGAAGGATAAAAAAATGATACAATTATTAAATTTAAGTAGGTACCTATCCTCTAGCAACATATTTATTGGCGCGTTGGTGCTTAGTGGTTTCCAGATAATCATAATAGAAAGCGAATAATTAATTTTATCCTTTTTGGTGGTTTGAAGTCAGTTTCTATGTTCGTTTGAAAATTTTCAAACACCCGTTTTTGTTTGAATAACTTTTATTATGTAACAAATACCTTAAACTAATATTTTACATCAATTCCAACATGTAAGGTAGTTTTACTCTATTCCGATTCAACGTAGTATTGAGCGGATGTATTTCACTGTGCTCCTCTTAGTGAACGTAGGTACATACATATATTATTAATCTGTGCATAGTTCCAATGTGTTTTGGGTTCTAGATTATCTAGGATCTTTCTATTAACAATGCCGAATATCAGCTACGTGCCCTCCCAACGAAACAATAGCAACAGTGAACTATTCTTCGGACCACCCAATTCAGCACTTTTCTTTTATGTTATACTTGGAATACTTTTGCGAGTAAGTCCCTTTCTTTTATTTAACTTGTTTATGAGTGATAATATCTTTTAAACTGTTTACTTACCTGCTAAACTATTCCACAATTTTTACTTCTCGAAAGTCATAATGAAAAGCATCAGATTCCAGACACAATTGAATTTTCAATTGTCATAGGCCTCCGGAGGGATAACGCCGCTTGACAGATTAAGACAGGTCCCCATCACTGCTCTGCTAATATTATGGCTTAAATTTTTTTTTTTAATGGGTTTGACTTTAAATATGTGCTTACATTATAAATGCGGAAGTAACTGTGTCTGTCTGTTTGTAGGTTTTCACTCGAGTAATTGACAACTTATTGTTTCATAAATATGAAGTATATAACTTATACAGGGTGGTGCCGCCAATGCGACAATAAATTTAAACATGGGCTATATTAGTCCATAGAAATGGTTTGCCACTTTCAAAAATATCGTCTTCATTTGATAGTTTCATGACCTTTGTATGAAATAATGCTGCCAACGTTACACTATTCCATACAAATGTCATGAAATTATCAAATGAATACGATATTTTTGAAAGTGGCAAACCATTTCTATGGACTAATATAGCCCATGTTTAAATTTATTGTCGCATTGACGGCACCACCCTGTATACATAAGTATATAGGCTGATGATGATGATGATGATGAACTCCCATAGAAGTATTGCAAAAGAAATATTATGTCTTAGATCTAGATATAGTGGTATCCAAAAACGCTCAGTAGAATATTTATGAAGCAGGTGATGTTTCATAATTTTTCTATTGAGTGTTTTTGGATGATGCGACGCAACACAACAAACATACCACATGTCACATGTTACACTTTCTAGTAATATGTTCCTATATTACTAGGAAATATACATATAGGTATTGTATATTTCCTGACCAAATTAATAATAACTATACACGGTGAGTTTATTTTCGGGTCAGTATGGGGAAATTCTTAACTATAAGAGATAGAGAAAAACTCTCTTAGGAACCGTGATCTTAATTTTAGATAAAATAAAAATGGTATTGAAAAATATTTCAACAATCTTAATAGATTTGGAGATATCGGATTTCTTGAAAAAAAAATTTTTTTGTTATTTATATTGTATAATATATCACTATACAAACCAAAAATTGTATGATGACCATAGCAATAGGTCTAAAGTTGCTAGAAGTAGTTAAAATTGCTTGAAATTAACATTTTATTGTGTTTTATTTGTATTGTAATTGTAAATTTAAAAAAATATTTTTTTTTTTAAATTTACAATTAGAATTCCTTATCTTTTTCGTTTGAATTGTTTGCACTAGAATGTGTTACCTAATACCCTGTAACACCATATTTTTCAATACAAAGCACCACAAATGACTCAACACCACCTGATGTGATGCGGTAAGAAGAGTCCTTAGGCGAAGACAGCTAGTGCAGTTCAGACACTGCTCTAGCCGCCTCCACCTTAACGGCCCAAAAGGTGCATTTTCACGGGCTATAGGAAAGAGGGAACACATATGCTGGCATAGAATTCCAAGTTCTGGAAGTACGACAAAGAAACGAGGCACTGAATTCCTTTGTGCGGGTTGCTTGTTGTTGGTTGTATTGTTATAAATGAATTAACAACTACTCGTATCTTAGCTTTTGGCACCAGTTCTAAGTTCCTTTAAGGAAAAAAATCCATTATTCTATTTATTTTAGCAAACGAGTTGACACTCTCAATAATTACACAATAAACTATAGAAAACAGACATCAAAGTCGTTGGTTAATGTCCCGAATTACTTAATTAATTAGCACACAATTTACTTACACAACAGCATTACTACTGTAATCTGGAGACAGTTTTAAGTACCTGGAAAACAAATTAATTAAATTAGACAAATATTTTTGTAAATAACTTTAACTAGAAACTTGTCGGGTTTTCCCGCGACGCTATCTGTCATTATAACTTAACGTGTTTTCGTATAATACAAGTCGCTAATGTTGAAGACCGGATTGTTCGTCTACCAAATTTGCCATGCGTAAGCAAGTCAGCTTAGACTAAAGCTATCAGAGGACTTTTCGAAGTCTTTTGGCGATTTTCGGTTAGTATCAAAATTGAAAAATTGCTCTCAACAATAAGACTGTTCTCGAAAAAAGTTACCTATTTAGACAAGCCTGGCTAATAAGCATGTTAAGCCGAAGTTCCCAAAGTGGTCCAAATAATACATCCAATGTTATACTATTTCACAGAAATGTCATGAAATTATCAAACGAATAAGATATTTTTGAAAGTTGCAAACCATTTCTATGAACTCATATAGCCCATGTTTTAATTTATTGTAGTATTGAGGGCACCACCCTGTATGATACAGCCCACAGGCTTCAGCCTACCGTTGGCAATACCTCATGCTAAAAATAAAATTAGGTAAATATAATAACATCCTATTTGTTCAAACTCATACAAAAGATATGTCATTAAGTATGACGTATTTTTTGCAATCTGGAATTACCATACTATGTTTTTTATATTTAATTTGACATTGGTTAGACCGTTTTTTTGAAATTTTGTGGATAATATACACATTCCTTTTTAAGTAAATTAGAAGCAAAATTAGTTTCTAATAATAGAAAATAATGACAACAAATCCAAACATTGCAATGGATTTCATATTTAACAAGCTCTAATTAACCCTCATTTTTAACTAATTAACATAAATCAATATTTATTCCATTCGTAAAATCCTGCTTGTATACTGCACTTTGTATAAAATCTGTAATATTTTAGGGACATGCATTCTAAATAATTTGAAAAAGAAGCGACAATTAAAATCCAACGATATGGGTGAGCGACAAATTAAATCATCATCACCAGCCTATATACGTCCCACTGCTGGGCACAGTCTGCCTTTATGGGAGAAACACATGTGGAGCTCGGTCCATAACACCACCACGCTGGCGCAATGTGGGTTTGTGGGTTAAAGCGATTGCAGGAACAACCGGAACCAACGGCTTAACGTGCCTTTCGAAGCATGAAGGAGCACGAGATTAGAAATTTTGGTATCAACCAATCCTGAGATCGACCATGACGAAAGTTGCTTTGTTTTCGTTATTGAAACTAGAGTGCTCAAACCACTAGCCACCGAGCTCCTTCATCCTCCATCTTCCGAGCATTAGATATTCAACTTTAATAGTTTCATCAGCAAAATCCGTACGCTTATATATCACGCCTTGTCGTATGAAAACAGACGTGATATATTATTATGACAAAGTATAATTATTAATACTTAATATGGTTCAGGAACTGAAATTCTTCCTTAATCAGCGACTTCACTGCATATATGAAAAGTCAACAGTCAAGACATGGCATTGCGACGCCATTTGCAAATGTACCGCTCACACCCCAAATTATTAAAACAGCTAACCGTAAATATGGTTTACTACTCGCCTTCTACCTACCCTTTACACATAGTAACATGAGAAAAAACTTGCCAAGCTAATAAACGACATAATTGCACTTATTTTTAAATCTCTAAACAATAGCACGTATTTCTTAGTAGAACCACTTTTTTCAACTTTACAACTTATACCTACTTGGTCGGTAATTCGCAAATTTATGGGGGTGAGATCTGGCGCGTTCAATTCATTTTCTATTGTTCTATTCTTGAATGTTATCTAACCTTGCTTAAACAAAGGAAGCCCATCGGCTAATCCTACAAACAGATGGTTGATACTACCTGGAGTTATTGCAGTGCAATCATTTACAAAAGGCAAGCCAGTTTTCTTTCAAACCTTCTAAAAGTCTCATAAAATTGTTTCTTTGTTTCTGTGTTCGAAAAACAAAACGGGGAACCTACCTACCATTGGTAGGTAGACCATACCTAAAATTAATAATCGTAATATTTACTGCTTCTAAGTTGTAACAATCGTCGGTAGCTTTCGGCATTCTTCGCCGTGTCTTCGAGTCGCTAACACCACAACCTACCAGCCGTGGTAATTTCTAAGTATGTTTTATTACTCACTCCTATGATAATTTAAGAAAGACTTTTTTGTTAACTTGTTACCGTAGCCTACAGACGCTTGTAGCACCTCGGACACTACTCACGCGTTGTTACCGTAGCCTATAGACGCTCGTAGCACCTCGGACACTACTCACGCGTTGTTACCGTAGCCTATAGACGCTAGTAGCACCTCGGGCACTACTCACGCGTTCCTACCGTAGTCTATAGACGCTCGTAGCACTTAGGGCACTGCTCACGCGTTGTTACTGTAACCTAAAGACGCTCGTAGCACCTTGGGCACTACTCACGCGTCAAGTTTTCAATACTTCGATAACTTTATCCAGAGAATTACTGTCACAATATCTGTCACGCGGCCTTATACGTCTGGAGGACTATGACAATTAATGACGGTGGCATGTGCCAACGATTTTTTAATAATGATTTTTTTTTAAACGTCATGAATAATAATTATCACTATTGTCTACATCGAAGACAGACCACACACAGGTTCAGTAATCCGATGGTAAAAATTGAAATATCTTATCTTCTATGAACTACGTCAATAAAATCCGACTTAGAACATCTTTGTAATGACCATGCCTAGAACAATGTTCCCAATTGTGTATTTTTTTATTTCATTTAGTTAGAAAAGGACGGAACATCTATTGTAACTTCTTGGTTACCCTACTAAGGGTAGTGGTTACGGCAGTCGTCTGTAAGTCTGTAGTAATTGTATGGCCAAGGGCTTTTTCATTGGAAAATGTCGTAAACCAAAAAAAATGATGTCTTTGTCATTATTTTTCAGAAGTTGTCAACTTATAAAAACACTTGACAGATAATGGCTCTTACTGCAAAGAAAATAAGGTACACAAGATACAAATATAGGTTAATTCAATAGGTAATCTTGAACTCCTACATGCTTTGAAAGTCTCGTTTTGCCGTTGGTCCCGTTTCTTACTGCGAACGTTTTAACCTATCAACCCGCATTGGGCTAACATGGTGGCTTTATGGCCCAAAATTTTCAGGACTTTTTCGTGGCAAGGCTTTTGCCCAGCAATGGGATGTATATAGGCTGGTGATGATGATGATTCACAACTTCACAATTTCATATTGTCTTTTTTGAATAGCTGGAGTTATGATTCATACTTTTAATGTATTGTCTGTTAAAATATCAGCTCATTGTTAGTTTAATTTTATCTATGTTCAAAGTATTTAGATCGTCTATCAATGACGAACTTTACAAATATAAATCTTTTGGCCTAAAAAATACCAACGTAATGTGTTATTTTGCAGTGGCAGCCCAAAGCTCTGATGGTCGAAAGGTCCATAGGTCCACCAGGCTAATCAGAAACTATGGTGTCGAATCCCGCCCAAGGCCTGATTTTTTTCAGTAATTTTCTTTATTTGCGTCAACGTCCTGTAATAATCTAGATAAAAGTTATAAAATACATACTTTTTATTTAAAGAGTAAGTGCGCTCACACATTACAGATTAAATATACAATAATTCCTATTCGAGTAATGTATTAATTTTTAAACTAGTCCCGATAAATAACTCAACATCACCTGATGTGAAGCTGTAAGAAGAGTCAATATGTGAAAGCGGTAATTGCAACATGAAACACACTGTCCTAGCCGCCTCCATCTTGCTGTCCCATAAGATGCCGTAACGCCTCTTTTTTTATAGGAATGAGGGAATTCCAGACACCTATTTACATATATGGTACTGGGTTGCATGATTTTATACCGTACAAAAAACTAATAACAGAAAATGCCTAAGCATTGTAGGAATTAAGAAATGACCTTTAAAGCAAATATCATAATTATCGCCATTTGCTGAACTGAACCGGTCCTATTGTGAAATTATGACAAAAGACTTTCCTGGATAATTACTACAATGAGTTGTAAACAGAGGGCTGCGTACGCGCAGGTAACATAAAAAGCTGTCTCCGAAAATTTTCTTCACTACCAGACAACCTCCCGTAGCGGATGGTACTGGATAGTCTTCCAGTTTGCGGGTTCCGCGATTTCGGGATTTATTTTCGTATTTTCGACTTGTATTTCGACAAGGTTCTAAAGTCTAGCTGAGTGGTTTACACTGGGGCAAGATGTGGCAGTCCGACTCCGACGTTAGTAAGGTAGAGAAGGAGGCGAACGAGAGCCAAACTTTCGCATTGGTGAGTTTTCTAAAATTTTAAAACTTTTTAAACATTATAAATTTTTTTCAACAACAATTTGTTTAGATCCTTAGTAATCAATACTTGCTTGTGGAATACATAATATGATATAAAACTGTTTTAGTTAGAAAATTTTAAACTTAAATATTTTTTAATAGTTTTAACAATTTGTGCGAGCGATTGAGTCATAAATCATGGTGCCTGTACTATCTGATAGTTCAATGTTTGTCTCGGTCGAACAAATATGTTTTTAAATAATTAAACTGCAAAGTTGGCTACTAATATTAAAAGTAACTAATGATGATGTACTTAAATAGTATTTACTAAACAACCTTTTTATTTTTTTGTCAAATTTATTGATCGGAAATAATTTTGTTTCTTCTTCCCTGTTATTTTTGAATATACATAGTCATAGTTTTTTGAATGTAGGCTTTCAACAAAGCACTTATTGACGTCAAAATAAAAACAAGAAATTTAATAATACTTAACAACTTAGTAGAAATATAAATTATTACCAGCTTATAATGTATTTATTAGACGTCGAGTAGGTACACCTACCGTCGTCAGTATAACTAAAAACTAAACATAACTTTTATTGCCATGGATGGCTGTGTTCGGTGAAGTCTTTGACCCTATAGTTGCTTAAGCAATCAGTTGACTTTTAATTCTCTCCTTGAATTGCGTATCCGTCAAAGTTAACAGGTCGTTAGGTATTCTAATATATTATAAAACCTTATGCTTTTCCTACAAATGAATGATTAGTCTTAGCAAATCTGAGCTCTTTGATTTTTGTAGCTAGTATTTATTTTAATTGAATTTATTTTTGTACCAAGTATTCAAGTTTCTAATGTCACTGTTCCCAAAAATGTACAGAGATGGAAGCGTTTGAATACCGATGTCTTTGAATTTATTTCCCAAAAAAATCACAGGGCTTCATTTTGTAAATAAACTGTACCGCCCGTTTCTGTAGTACAAAAATTTTATCTATATTATCTGCTGATCCCCACAACAAAATGTCGTACGTCATGACGCAATGAAAATAGGCCAAGTAAACCAATCTTGAAGTAACCTCACCTGTTAAGTTACTATGTCTTTACCGCATATGCAGCTGAACACGATCTATTTGATATGATATCTAAATGTGTCCTCCATTGTAATTTTGAGTCTATATAGATACCCAAAAGGTTAGTATTGTCAACGACTTCTAAATTATTTTTGTCTAGTTTAATATTTAGGGGCAGAATTCTTGTATTTGGAAGATGGAATCTAATGCACTTTGTTTTTTTTTACATTAAAAACTAAATTATCAAAAGAAAATTTGCTTGTTTATTTCTTGCGTATCAGTATATGACGTCCGTTTGGGAATCAATTCTATCCAACGAAAAAACTAAAGAAGTTTCGTCCGCATACAACACTATATCTGACATATTCTTGACCATGTATGGAAGATCGTTTATATAAACGAGAAATAAAAATGGTCCAAGTATCGAGCCCTGCGGTACACCTATTTCAATCAATGAAGCATCAGAGACTACTCCCATGATAGCTTTTTTCGGTATTCTATTTACAAGGTAGGATTTTATCAATTCTAAAGCTGTACCACATACACCATAATAATTGAACTTTTTTATCAAAGTTTCATGGTTGACGCAATCAAATGCCTTTGAAAGGTCACAAAAAATGCTAATAGAGTCACATTTTTTTTCCAAATTTTCTAAAATATTATTTATTGACTTAGCTCCTGCATCAGTAGTCGATTGTCCGTTTATAAATCCTAATTGATTTTTATGGAATATTCCGTTCAAACAGAAATGGGCATTTAATTAAGCGTAAATTATTCTCTCGAATATTTTACTCGGTGCAGGTAAAACTGACACAGGCCAGTAGTTCGACAGATTATGTGTATTTCCAGATTTGAATATTGGAGTTACCCTCCTTTATTTCATTAAATTAGGAAAAATACTAGTCTCTAAAAACACGGTTAAATAATACAGTAAGGAAAGGTGCTATCAGATCAATTATTGGTTCGAACACTGCCACTGATATTCCACAAATATCCCCAGTCTTCTTTTTATTTAACATCTTATAATATCTAAGTCATTAAAATGTCGAAATTGAAAATATGTTGCTACCCTTCTAAAATTATCTGGTAAGATACTTTCAGCAAGTTCAGAAGAAGAATTAATATGCTTTGTAGTGTCAATGGTGAAAAAAGTATCAAAATAGCTATCCACTTCTTATTTATCTACAAACAATTCGTTTTCTATTTTTAATGATATAATTTGACTCCTTGTTTTTAGTTTTGCCAGTCTCTTGATTAATAATTGACCATGTCATTTTAATTTTATTTTTAGCTCTAATTATTTTCTTCCTAATATACTCAGACTTTGATTGTCTACATACAGTTTTGAAAAATTTTGAATATTGTTTTATATATTCTTGAAAATCTGAATTAAACATGTATGACATTTTATCATATAAGTCATATAAATTTTCTTTACTTTTCTTTGTACCTTTTGAGGCCCATATAGACTAGAAGATACAGAGAAGATAGAAGATACCCCGTGGTACAGATAGACTAGAAGAATTTCACAGGGATATCCCGAGTCCTGGGTGGCTCAGTGGTTAGAGCAGTCGCCCGGATTGCGAAAGGTCGCGGGTTCGATTCCTGCCTCAGGACGTGAAATTTTTCTAGTTTTATTCTATTTTAATTACTAAGTAATTTTTCAAACATTTATAATGTTAAAATCAAAAATTAAGAATATTTGAAAGCACTGCCCCAACTTAACCGAATCGTAGGTATTTGTAAAAATACTCGTTTCGGATGTTGAAATAGAATATTTCGACATTGTAGGGTTGACGTTAGCTTATAAACGCAAATACAGATAGACTAGAAGAATTTCACAGGGATATCCCAAGTCCTGGGTGGCTCAGTGGTCAGAGCAGTCGCCAGGATTGCGAAAGGTCGCGGGTTCGATTCCTGCCTCAGGACGTGAAATGTTTCTAGTTTTATTCTATCTTAATTACTAATCTATTGATAATTTTCAGTTGTCAAGCACTTTTGTAAGGAAATCTGCAATTCATGGTGGCTCTTTAATACTTGTTAACTATAAAATGAAATGTAAAGAACGTAAAGATATCGTAGGTCTTGCAGCCGAGCGTATTATTGAATTGTCTTGTGTTGAATTAGAGAGTTATGTTATAGTATGTGTGTACCGACCACCTTCTGGAAATTATAACACATTCGAGACCATAATGGAAGATGTACTAAAAAAAATAAGTACTAAAAGAAAACATATTATTATCAGTGGCAATTTTAACGTTAATTTGTTAGAGAACACACCAACATGTACTCGCTTACTTTCCGTTTTTAAATCCTTTGAGTTAGTTAATCAATTTCTTGAGCCTACTAGAATCACTTCTCACTCGGCCACCTGTCTGGATAATATTTTTTCAAGTAAAAACCCTGTTTTAAAGTCTGTTATAACCAATCTTACGTCTGATCATTGTGGTTTGCTAATTACTTTTGCAGATAACTTATTGATTGAACCAACATATTTAACATATAGACCTATTACGAAGAGTCGTGAGGACATTTTTATGAATAAAATGGCTATAAAGGTAGCCACACTCCCATTCACACATTTCAGCCCGGACGATCAATATACTTATTTGTTTCATGTAATAAAAAATGAGTTCGAAAATACCTTTACAAAAAAGACAGTTAAATCTTCAAATAATTAGATGAAATTTGGTGACTGGGCTACAAAAGGCATATATAAAAGTAGAAATCTCATCTTACTTAAGTTCTAGAACTCAAATAGTTGACATCAATGGAACAAAATCTTCAGGGTCTTATGTCAAAATGGGAGTTCCACAGGGTTCAATTCTAGGGCCTTTTTTATTTTTAATATACGTAAATGACTTACCATTCTTTGCTAAGGAATTTTGTGAGATTGTGTTGTTTGCAGATGATACTTCTTTAATTTTTAAATGTGATAGAAATAAGGTAAACTTTGACGACGTCAACAATTCGCTATCTCAAGTAATGAATTGGTTTACTGTGAACAATTTACAATTGAATGCAAAGAAAACTAAATGTATTAAATTTATTTTACCTTATGTAAGGGAAGTGGATACAAACATTAAATTAAATAATCAGTCGCTAAATTTAATTCAATCCACCACATTTTTAGGCATTACAATCGATGCGAAATTCCAGTGGAACCCTCACATCACAACACTTTGTAGTAGACTTAGCTCCGCGGCTTATGCTATTAGAAAAATAAGGCAATATACTGATATTGCCACGGCGCGCGTGGTTTACTTTGGTTACTTCCATAGTATTATGTCGTATGGTATTCTTCTGTGGGGTAAAGCAGCAGACATTGAAACAGTATTTATCATGCAAAAACGTGCAATTAGAGCAATCTACTGCCTTGCTGCTCGAACATCTCTTAGAGACTTATTTAAAGAAATAGATATACTAACAGTGGCTTCTCAATATATTTATGCTTGCATAATTTTCGTACGTCAAAATTTAAATTCCTACTTAAGACACAGCGATGTACATGCATTAAATACAAGAAATAAAAATAAGTTGATCTTACCGTCTCTAAGACTGCATAAAGTTTTTAATACTTTTATGGGTCAAAGCATACTTTACTATAACAAGATTCCTAATAACGTAGTAGACTTGCCATTTGACAAATTTAAAATTCACATGAAGAAAATTCTAATGTCCAAAGGTTACTATACTATTAACGATTATATAAATGACAAAAATGCTTGGTTGTAACCTATAATGTCATATAGTTATTTCCACCAATAGCATTTCATTGATTTTGTGGTTGCTGGAGGATGTCATGCTCTCTATAAGTTTCTGCGGTGGTGGCGTCGTGTGCCGGGTCGCTCCGTTCCCTATGATATGGTTGAGCGGAGCGATGGCTGGCACATGCGTCATACTTGTGAACAGGTGCCACTAGTGGAAATGGTCATCTCTAAGCTTCCTTGATTTTGTAATAATTTACCTACATATTCATCAATAGTATAATTTTTGAGGGATTTTTGAGGTATATGGCATTATAGGATATTATATATAAAACAATACAATTATTATTGTAATGACGTGCTCAGACAAGTGTTTAAAATTAATGAAAGATGTTTAGCTTTATTAGGTCTTTGTATATTAATTGTTGACCTTTGTGTATTGTAATACCTATATTGTGATGGTGCATTGTCGGGCAGCCTTTAAATACAGTTAATATTCTTATCATTAGGTACCTATTGGTACTTTAATATACCTTTTTTTTATACTCTGTGCGACACTGCGCTGCTAAATACTATTACTGTGTAATTAAACATTGTAACTTAATGATTGAAAAGAGTGACTACACGAGTTTGTTGCCGGAATCTTCTCGGTAGTTCAACTTTTGGAACCGGTGTAAATTCAGACAGACTGACAGACAGACTGACTGACGGACAGACAGACAGACTGACTGACGGACAGACGGACCGACGGACCGACAGACAGACCGATAGACAGACTGACATAACATTCTTAGCTTACGTAGATGCAGATAAGACAGAGAGACAAACATTATGAAATTGTTAGTTAGTTAATATTATTTTTATGTGATAGACTTATGGGTTTTTTTGTTGACGATTCGAAAGTGCTTCTTGGGGGCCTAATTGAATAAAGATATTTTCATTTTCATTTCCATTTTAATTATTTACATTTTTAGACAAACGGCCAGATCGAAATATTCAATTGATATAAAATCAAGTAACTTATATTATCAGCTTTGTAAAGAGCCGATTATTATATAAATTAAAAAGTATTAAAAATTTTCTAGTTTTATATTTTAATTACTTAGTAATTTTTCAAACATTTATAATAATGTTAAAATCAAAAATTAAGAATATTTGAAAGCACTGCCCCAACTTAACCGAATCGTAGGTATTTGTAAAAATACTCGTTTCGGATGTTGAAATTAAAATAGAACATTTCGACCTTGTAGGGTGGACGTTAGCTCATAAACGCAAATACAGATAGACTAGAAGAATCTCACAGGGATATCCCAAGTCCTGGGTGGCTCAGTAGTTAGAGCAGTCGCCTGGTTTGCTAAAGATCGCGAGTTCGATTCCCGCTCAGGACGTGAAATTTTTCTAGTTTTATATTTTAATTACTTTGTAAAGAGGTTTGACACATTGCTGTTCAAAATTATTCAGAATATTAGCCCAAAAAAGATTTATACGTATCTAGTTGCCCGACCCGGCTTCGCACGGGTGGTGTACCCAATGTAAAATATGAGACTAGCTTTTTGTTTTCAGCCACTATTATTAGCTTAATAACTATTCGACCACTTTCTTTTCTGTCTCACTCAGTCACTCACTTTTCATACTATGAATAAATATTTTAAAACAATCGTATGATTTTTTAAATAATCCTATGTACCTTGTCCTGAAAATCACAAACGCAACAAAAAAAAGATACAATCGTGTGCAGTCATTCGGAAGTTATACGCGTACGAACACTTCGGTGATTCATTTTTACTTATAGATAGATGGATTGCTAACCTGGACTCTACAACATATTATATATTTTGTTTTAGGAAGTAAACCTTCAAGCCATACGACGAGACCTCGTCTTCTTCTTAGACGAGGAGGATAACGACGAGTGCTTCATATGCAACCGCCTTGTGTGTCGTTGCCAGCCGCCAGAATCTATAGCCCACAGCCCCAGCCTCTCTGACATTGACCTGAGTTTTCCGAACAGCTCTGAATCCGAGTTTGAAGTGTTGGGCATTGAGTCGCCGCCGGCTCATAGCTTGCCTCAACCAGTTTGGGTGACGAGACCATCAACTGAAGATGTTTTGAGGGAGTCCTACAGAGATCTGCATAACTGGGTGAACGGTACAAACTACACAAAAGACGACGGACCACCCCCTGAAGGACCACCAAAATTCGTACTAAATAGTGAGTTTCAAGATTACTTGATAGCTTTTGACAAATTTGTGGACCTTACAAAGGCAATTTCACTTGTTTTACTAATAGAATCATGAACATTATAATGATGATGATATTTATTTCTTTTCAGCATCTGTTGACAACGAGATAAATAACTCGTTTCCCGCCATGCCAGGTTCTATTTGGCATGTTCCATCAGCACCGTTAATCCCATATTTTAGGATTCCTGCTGAGATGTTTCCAGAACCCATATCGTCTGATTCGGATGACTATGACGAGTTCGACATCGAGGAGCATGATCCCTATATAAATAGGGTTCCAGGGTGGTGTCCTCCTTCGCAGCCGGTAGACCCGTTGACTATCGCGCCTTGGAACCGACAGCCCTGGTTCAGATCGCCGTTCCTAAGACACCTTTCACCTTCTGAGCCTGAACCTATTTACCCATGGTTAGCGCGAAACCTAGAGCATATAACTGGAACCAATAGCCCTTCCAGCTCTCCATCAGAACAGTTTGTTCCGTCTGTGGATGTGAGCAACGTAACACCGCCAACGGAGACATATACACCTCCTGAGGTTCCAGAAGTGTCAGCTTTAGAAGCCGTTGAGAGCCTGAATCGCTACCGTGCATCCTTAAGAATGCTGCAGATGGAACAAATGGACGCTTGTGACACACTCTCAGAAGACACCATGGAAAGTGATTGTGGAGAGTCACCTCATGTGCCGGACGTACCACAATCACGAGCTTCACGCGAGCGGACCATCTCTCAGCCCGAACAGCGTCCAAAGCGTTATCGACGAAGTCTCCCCACGCCAGTTTCAACAAACACATCCCGATCATCTGGCACTGGATCATACACATCGGCCAACTCCCAAATTTCATCGACCCCAGCTACGCGACCAATGATGTCTCCAATACCTGGCTTTGAGTTAGCCATGATGCCGTCTCCTGGCATTTATCACCAACGGTCAGGACGGCGTCTGAGGGTTACTCTAGACGAGCTGTATCCAAATGCGGACAGGCAAGTTGCATTGCCTGACCCTGCTCTAACACGTGGGGAGGGCAGATCAGATTCGGTAGCGGCGTTCTTCCGTAGCTTTGCTGAAGCTACCGCCATGGGACGTTGGAGACCGCAGTAACGTAAGTACTTTCACCATTAGTATTAGCTAGACGACAACAGACTATCAGATCATATAATTTTGCTGCTTCTGGCCGATCGGTATGGAAATCTTTAGGGAAGGCCTTTTGTCCGGCAGTCTCATCTTTCAGCTGAAATATTTTTATTATACAACAAGATGACAAACAAGCTAACGGCCTACCTGGTGGTAAGTGGTACCCATCGCATATAGACCTGCAATAACAAGGAAAACATCACTTGGTATTGCCAGTGCGTTGTCATCCTTAGGCCTACGATCAAATGCCTTCCATGCCCAGTAATTTCGCTGGCTATCTTTCCCTTCAATCCAACACACAGCGAACTGTTTTACGGTTGTAATAGGAAAGAAGGTAGGTACCCTACCTTGTCCACAATGCATGCGGGCCTGCCATCTAGTATGATGATAATAATCTGTTGTGCTGTGGTATGAGTGGAAAATGGGTACGCGGCCTGCCTGTAGCTTGTAGACGAATGTAATTCAGACAAGGGATAATCTAAAAGGATCAAGACCCTTGTTTCTGTTGAAAGCTATTTTGCAGCTCTGGCTACCTAACTCGTAGCAGGAACAGAACTCTATAGAAGTTGTATTATGTATAAGTGTCTTTTTGTAAAGTGTAAATGTTTTAATGTTTCATAAATCAACTACATCCAGAATGATAGGTATTTTGAAAAAATTATCTGAGGAGTAGGTAAATATGATTAATTATTATCATCATTTCTTCGCGAGTTTGGATATTTATTTAGCGTATTTCTGTAACATACATATTCATTAGGTAAAGGTATTTTTTCTAAAATCTAGTATACATAACTCTCTAATGGTCATAATGACGCTTAAATTGAGGCTGGATGTTTATCATATTAATATAGGTGTGAGCGTTAAAATATTTACTATCATTAAGTTAGTAAATAGATATTTCAAGTACAATATATTTTTCAGGGATATTGGAAAAAATGACAACTAGCGATCACAAATCATCTTCGCACCTCACCCTCGAAGTCAACAGCTGCCTCTTCGTGATTTCAAGAGTCACCGTGCACAAGAATGCACCAACGCCATATGTCTACGGAGGACCAGTAAGATAATACTCAGTGTCAAAGATACTTTAGCTTATACATTGCGGCACACCAAAATTGTGCCTCGCCTCACATCAGATAATTTGAAAAGGAACTGCAGGTTCCTTAAGGATTCATGCGACCACGAACTCTTCAGGCGACCCCGCTTGAACGACTGTATTACCTTTTCACAATTACATATTAGCATACTATTGACGAGTTGTACTAACACTGAATGTGGTAGCGTGACATGGTACAGGTACAATTTAATGTTTGATTTTTGTGCGTTTGTAACGCCTACTTCATTGTAAGAAATACAAATATATGCTCCAGGCGGGAATCGAACTCGCAGCTCCCGGGGTCCGGTCGCTACTGTAGCACTACCATTTCCTTTTTTCTTCTTTTTCTTTTGATATTGTTTATATTTTTTTCTTTTCTTTTTCTCTTTTTTTATTTTTCATCGTTTTCTTTCTTTAATTGTATTTCTTACAATATGGTACTAGTAGTAATCGAACTCCGTTGCCGACAGTACAAGTCATTAAACTTTTAAATGTTTATTTCTAGTAGTTGACAGCCGCCGTCCCCGCGGTTTTCACGTGCTGTTATAACAAATTTTAAAACCACCATAAGTTAATACGAGACGAGGCACAATTTTAAGCGTAGATCAAGGCGTGGCGAGGCGTTATCTCTAAATACTACGTTCATAGTTACTATAATTTCATGTATTTCTTTCTAAGGCCCCTTTTTAAAGAGCTTTTAGGTAATTTAATAGCTTTACCACACCCTGTGTATTAATAGCCGTAGGATTTGTTAAACATTTAAAATTAGCAGTTTCAAACTATTAGAAGCCTTCATTACTTACTAGGTGGTAGACCCGTATGTAGGGTCGTCTGGGTAGGTACCACCGCCTTTCTTATTTCATCCGTAAAACAGTTCGCTGTGTTTCGGATTGAAGGGAAAGGTAGCCAGTGTTATTACTGGGCATGGATGGCATTTCATCTTACGCCTCAGGATGACAACGCACCTGCAATATCAAGTGCTTTTCCTTGTTATTGCAGGTGTCTATAGGCGGCGGTAACCGCTTACCACCAGGTGGGCCGTCAGCTTGTTTGTCATCAACGGATGTACAGGATGGTGCCGTCAATACGACAATTAATAGAAACATGGGCTATATTAGTTTATAGAAATGCTTTGTCACTTTCAAAATCATCATTATTTATTTGACAATTTCATGACATTTGTATGCATTAATATAACATTGGCTGCATTATTTCATAGAAATGTCATGAAATTGTCATATAATTAGGATGTTTTTAAAGTGAAAACATTTGTATGAACTAATATAGCCTATGTTTTAATTTATTGTCATATTGACGGCACCACCCTGTAATAGAGAGAATTTTAATTCAACTTCATGCTAAGCTAAATTCACTGATATGAGGCAGTTTTCGAGCTAGCGCACATATTTTTCGCTTCGTGGTGAGAATTTATACAAGAAGTCGCGTGCACCACGTAGATTGCGGAATAAATGACGCTAAATTCGAAACCTAAAGCAAAACCTGATAAAAAAAGGCTCGAATGTAAATTTTATAATAAGGTAGAAGCTACGGGAAACCTACTCTATATTATAGTATAGGTATAGAATTTAAATATTCCTAAAATAAGGTAGCTTTTATTAAGGTGTTTTATAAGATTTTATGCTCTTATTTGGCTTATATAATGTGTTTTAATTTACGCCTGTCACCATGAGAACCTAGGTATTTATTTGTCTTCAGCATCTGTTGACATCGAGATAACTAACTTATTTTCCGCCAGCCAGGCTCTGTTTGGCATGTTCCATCAGCACTATCAATCCCGTATATTGGGATTCCCGTTGGCATGTTTCCAGAACCCATATCCTCTGATTCGGATGACTATGACGAGTTCGACAATGAGGAGCATGTTCCCTATGTAAATAGGGTTCCAGGGTGGTGTCCTCCTTCTCAGCTGGTAGACCCATGGACTGTAGCGCCTTGGGAACGACATCCCTGGTTCTCTCCTTTCTCCTACTGAGCCTGAACCTCTCTACTCAGGTTAGCGTGATACCCTGAGCATTCAACTGGAACCAATAGCCCTTCCAGCTCTCCATCAGAACAGTTAGTTCCATCTGTGGATGTGAGCAACGTAACACCACCAACGGAGACTTACACACCACCTGAGGTTCCTGAAGTGTCAGCTTTAGAAGCCGTTGAGAGCCTGAATCGCTACCGTGCATCCTTAAGAAAGCTGCGGATGGAACAAATGGACGCTTGTGACACACTCTCAGAAGACACAATGGAAAGTGATTGTGGAGAGTCACCCCATGTGCCGGACGTACCACAATCACGAACTTCACGCGAGCGGACCATCTCTAAGCCCGAACAGCGTCCAAAGCGCTATCGACGGAGTCTTCCCACGCCAGTTTCGACAAACACATCCCGATCATCTGGCACTGGGTCATATACGTCGGCCAACTCCTTAATTTCAGATTTCTAGCAAAAGGTCAAACTCAAACATATAATACATAAAGGTCAAATAACGTCAAACTTCCTTAAAGTCAAACTCTGATAAAGTCAAACTGTCATAAATTTAAACTTTCTTAAAGTTAAACTCTCATAAAGACAAACTCTCTAGTTCAACTCTCATAAAAACTAACTCTCAAAAAAGTCAAACTCTCATAAATTCAAACTCTTTTAAAGTCAAACTCTCATAATGACAAACACTTCAAAGTCAATTTTAAAATTAAAATTAACTGAAAAAATGAATACACAATTAATGGAAACTTTGTAAATATTAAACTTTCTTTCACATAATACTTATCACAATACAAAAAAAGTTATCAACTTCTGGATTGAATAGACCAGTAGAAAAAATAAGCATTTACTTTTACTTAATATCATAATTGCTAATAACAGAAAAAACATATGAAAATTAAACAATAATTTATAACAGAAAAAAATAATAAAGAAATGATTATTCATTATTTATTAAAGTAAAACCACAGAGTAGCGTAAAACTTAAAAAACATTTTTATCTACTCACTTTTTTGCAATATTCATTTATCCGCTGCAAATACAAATATTTCGGTACCCATTATAGCTACAGGACATGAATTGATACATATTAAATAATATATTATTATGATTAATATATTTATTAATATTGATTAATTTCACATTCACAATCACTTCATGTCGCTCGCGCCGCCATCTAGTGACACATTTTTGAACTAAAAGCTGACACCTCGCGGCATTTTTACCACATTATTTTTTATATCTGTATCTGTTGTTGACGACGTTTTGTGATATTAAGGTGATTTTAAAATTTTGTCATTCTTGAATGTAGGACTTTTTGAGAGTTTGATTTTATGCTAGAAATCCCAAATTTCATCGACCCCAGCTACTTGACCGATGATGTCTCCAATACCCACCACCATATAATTATTCCTTCCGTAATGACAACTGTTAATATGAAAAACATCACTCCACTAACGGAGACTTACACACCACCTGAAGTTCCTGAAGTGTCAGTTTTCGAAGCCGTTGAGAGTCTTAATCTTTACCGTGCATCCTTAAAACAGTTACAGATGGAATAAATTGATGCTTGTGACACATTATCAGAAGGTACCTAAGAAAGGGATTGATCAGAGTCACCCCATGTGCCGGACATATCACGATCACGACCTTCACGCAATGGGTCAACTTCTTACCCAATACAGCATCCAAAGCGCTATCGTCGGGGTCTTCCCACGCCATTGTCGACAAACACATCCCAAAAATCTGGCATTGGATTATACACATCGGCCAACTCTCAAATTTCATCGACCCTAGCTACTTGACCGATGATGTCTCCAATACCAGGCTTTGCGTTAGCCATGACGCCGTCTCCTGTTATTTATCACCAAATTTCAACACGCCGACTGGGAATTCGTCTAGATGCCACGCCAAGCCATGCCAGGCTCTATTTGGCATGTTCCATCAGCACCATTAATCCCTTATTTTGCGATTCCCGTTGGCATGTTTCCAAAATCCATATCCTCTGATTCGAAGGACTATGACGAGTTCGACATTGAGGAGCACGATCCCTATGTAAATAGAGTTCCAGGGTCCCAGCAAAAAGACCCATAGACTGTCGTGCCTTGGCAATGAGAGCCCTGGTTCATTGCCATCTTACGACACCTTTCTTCTTCTGAGCCCGAATCTCTCTATCTACCCATGGTAAGCGTGAAACCCTAAGCCTTCAACTGGAACCAATAGCCCTTTAATCTCTCCAACAGAGCAGTTAATATGAATAACGTCACCCCACCATCGGAGACTTACACACCACCTGAAGTTCCTGAAGTGTCTGCTTTAGAAGCCGTTGAGAGTCTGAATTGCGACCGTGGATCTTTAAGAAAGTTGCAGAAGGAACAAATGGACACTTGTGACACAATTTCAAAAGATACCATAGAAAGTGATTGCGAAGAGTCACCCCATGCGCCGGACGTATCACAATCACGACCTTCACGCGAGTGGACCACCTCTTAACCAGTATAGCATCCAAAGCGCTATCGACGGGGTTTTTCCACGCCATTTTTGACCATCTCATCCCAAAAAGCTATCACTAGATCATATTTATACATCGTCCAACTTTATAATTTCATTGAAACCAGCTACTTGACCGATGATGTCTCCAATACCCTGCTTTGAGTTAGCTATGATGCCGTCTCCTTTTATTTATCACCAACGGTCAGCACGGCGACTGGGAGTAACTCTAGAAGAGCTGTATCCAAATGCGGACGGACAAGTTGCATTGCTTAACCATGCACTATCTCGTCGGGAGGGCAGATCTGATACCGTAGCGGCGTTTTCCGTAGCTTTGCTGAAGCTACTGCCATGGAACGTTGGAGACCTCAGTAACGTAAATATATTACTTTCACCATTGTTATTAGCTAGACGACAGACAGACAAACGCATCACACACTTAATCACTAACATATAATTATTCCTTCCGTATTGACAACCTTCAATGTTTAGATAATTACTAAGTACTTTATATGATTAGTTTTGAAAGTAGTGTCCTCATTCTCAGCTGGTAAACCCATGGACTGTAGCGCCTTGACAACGACAGCCCTGATTCAGATCGCCATTCTTACGACACCTTTTTGCTTCTGAGCCTGAACCTCTTTACCCATGGTTAGCGCTAAACCCCGAGCCTCCAACTGGAACCAATAGCCCTTTATGTTGTCCAACAGAACAGTTTGTTTCTTCCGTTGATATGAATAACATAACCCCACCAACGGAAACTTACACACCACCTGTTCCTGAAGTGTCAGCTTTAGAAGCCGTTGAGAGTCTGAATCGCTACCGTGCATCCTTATGAAAGTGGCAGATGGAACAAATGGACACTTGTGACACGTTTATCAGAAGGTACCGTAGAAAGTGATTATGCCAAGTCACCCTGATACAGAGCCTGAACCACTCTACGCATGGTAAGCGTTAAACCCTGAGCAATCAACTGGAATCAAAAGCTCTTCAAACTCTTCAACAGACTAGTTTGTTCCTTCTGTCAATTTACAACTAACAAAAAAATAACTTGATATTTTTTTAAGATATTAAGTTGCATTAGTGCTATTGACCATTAATATTGTAAGACCCCATATTTGGTCTGGATTCCGGTACCAGAAAGGTGATTCCTTACGTTCTTCCTGAATACCAGAAATGAGAACACTCATTTTCTGCCTGAATTTTGGTATTCTTATGCTCTTATTTGACTTCTAAAACATTTTTTAATTGACGCCTATCACCATGAGCGCCTAGGTATTTATTTCTTTTCAACATATGTTGAGAACGAGATAAATAACTGGTTTCCCGCCATGTGAGGCTATATTTGGCACGTTCCATCATCACCATTAATCCCTTATTTTGGGAATCTCGTTGGCATGTTTCCAGAACCCATATCCTCTGATTCGGATGACTATGATGAGTTCGACATTGAGGAGCATGATCCCTATGTAAATAGAGTTCCAGGGAGGTGTCCTCCTTCTCAGCTGGTAGACCCATGGACTGTCGCGCCTTGGCAACGACAGCCCTGATTCAGATCGCCATTCTTACGAAACCTTTCTCCTTCTGAGCCTGAACCTATCTACCCATGGTTAGCGCGAAACCCTGAGCCGTCAACTGGAACCAATAGGCCTCAAAGCTCTCCAACAGAGCAGTTTGTTCCATCTGTGGATATGACCAACGTAACTCCACCAACGAAGACTTACACACCACCTGAGGTTCCTGAAGTGTCAGCTTTAAAAGCCGTTGAGTGCCTGAATCGCTAACGCGCATCATTAAGAAAGTGGCAAATGGAACAAATGGATGCTTGTGACACATTTTCAGAAGACACCATTGAAAGTGATTGTGTAGAGTTACCCTATGTTCTAGACGTATCACAAAAACGACCTTCACGCGAGTGGACTACCTCTAAACCAGTACAGCGTCCAAAGCACTCGTCGACGGGGTCTTCCCACGCCAGTTTCGACAAACACAACCCAAAAATCTAGCACTGGATCATATACTGACATCGGCCAACTCCCAAATTTCATCGACCCCAGCTACTCGACCAATGATGTCTCCAATTCCTGGCTTTGAGTTAGCCATGATGCCGTCTCCTATTATATGTCAGACGGCGACTGGGAGTTTGTCTAGACGAGCTGTATCCAAATGCGGACGGACGAATTGCATTGCCTGTCCATGCACTATCACGCTGGGAGGGCAGATCTGATACTGCAGCGGCGTTCTTCCGTAGCTTTGCTAAACCTTCTGCCATGGGACGTTGGAGACCTTAGACGACAGACAGACAAATACACCACAAACTTAATCATTATCATGTAATTTACTGCTGCTGCTGCTTTTGTGCTGCATGCGTCCAGCGTGTGGCCGGTAGTCGAGTATTATATTTTTTAAAAAAAAACACCTTAAGGAAAAAACATTTCATTATTTGAACAACATAAAAAAATGAACATATTTTTTTAAGATGTTAAGTTGCATCGGTTGACCGTTAATATTGTAAACCCTCACATTTGGTCTGAACTTCGGTACCAGAAAGGTTATCCGTTACCTTCTGCCTGAATACCAGAAATGACTGCCCTCACGTTCTGTCCCGTTTCTGGTGACACTAATGACGATCTTAACATGCTTTTTAAAATAGTTGATTGAATAAATTGGCTTTGTTTACATCCTATCTAGGTTCTTGTGGTGACATAAAGAATTTCGTAAATTAATTTAGAATTTATGCAATCGTGTTGGCTTGTGTAGTGTTATGTACCAGGCAAAGAGAGTTTATCAAGGCACAGCTTTGTTGCCAATAAGGTGTTTGAAATCTTATAACGTGCTTACCATCACACCGTCAGCTGTGCTATGTCATCCTTGTTGGTTAAAAAAAAGTTTTTTTAGATTTTAAGAGCATAGTCTTATAATATTTCAATTTGTTTTTTTACAATAGTAACAAAAAGCGTACCTTGACATAAAATAAAGCAATCGAGTATTCAAACTTTATTCAAAAAAAAATTTAACACTCCAGGTAAAGATAGCAACACGTTTATGTGTCATGATTTTTTATAAATATTAATATGATTAATAATTACTTTATGTAATTAGTTTTTAAGAGCGTAGCTTAGTATTATTTATATTTAACAAAAAACAAAAGAAAATAACTTTAAAAGCCACTTATTAAGGCATTAAAATAAAAAATTGTTAGCTTTATACAAAAAAAATATGAAAAGACTTTAGCAAAAACTAAATAAAACCTGCAGTAGCCCTAGGCATAGAATTAAAAAAAAAACTTTCACTCCATAGGTAAAAATAAATAAGAATTTGTAAGGTTTGATAAACGAGCATAATTGACCCAAATGCGGCAATGCCCAAAAGAGGGTAATTGTTTTTTTAATATCCGTTATGATAATAATATAATTATACGCGTCTTTATAAGACGGCGAGCAAAAAACATAATTCATGTTATGAATTTGTACTCCTGTGAATTATTATGAATAAATTGACTACAAAGCGCAAAATGAATGACAGTCTGAAAAGTGAAATTGTATTTTAAAAAACATAAAGTTTAAAATATCATTAGATGGCTTTTAGTACAGCAGTACCTAAAACATATACATTTAATAATAAATAATAATAAATAATAATGACTATTTGTACCTGTGTTTCACGAAATAAATTTTTTATTATTATTATTATTATTATTATTAAATAATATTTACAAAGATGTACAGACAAAGTATGTATGAAAGACATTTCTTAAAATTATTGTTATTATTAAATAACAATAATTTTAAGAAATGTCTTTCATGTCATTTCTTGCAATTATGCAGTACTCAAAAAGTATTCTCTGTTCTCTCCTGGTATGTTCACTACAAAGTATGGATAAATTTACTTTATTTTAGGGTTAGAAGTTCAGTAATTTATATTTTGAATGATTATTTATAAAATGATTAAGTGACACCTGATTCTCAGTAGTCCAGTAATAATTAATAAAATGCATGCATATAAAGCTAGCTATTTCTCGTGCGCCGTTCAGCCGGAAACGTTTTTTAGGGTGCTGTTAGATTATATTCTTAAATACTATTAAAAAACTAGTTAGATTGATTCTAAAAAAAAATATTCAAAAGGTTTAAAAAAATGCAAAAAAATATATGTGGTATTATAGTAGATGATATTATGGTTCATTATTGTCTTTAAAATACGTTTAAGAGTTTAGTTTTATTCATTCTAATAAAAAAACAAAAACATAAAAAAAACAAAATGTTTAAAAAAATGCCAAAAATGTGCTTTCATTATAGCAGATGATCTTGAGTTTGATTATTTTCTGTAGAATACTTATAGGACATTAGTAATAAAAAAAAACAAAACAAAAAAATATTAAAAATGTTAAAAAATTAAAAAAAAATGCTTATGTGGTATAGCAGATAATTTTGTTAAGTATATAATTCTTAATTATTATTTTTTATAAATTCTTTTCAATTACTGTCATAAGTTTTTTTTATACAAAAACACATTTTGTAATATTCTTATAACAATCATAGGTACTAGGATAATTACCTTTCTTTTGCTGTTCTCTTTTCTTTTAATTAACTCTACCTTTACCGAGTGTAACAGAAACATTGAAATACAGTTTTTTCAACATAAATTTTTAAATAATAAAAAATAATTACAACATATCTAAATATTTAAATCGCCGACATATTCTACAGGCTATAATTGGCCCTTTCTATTTTCATTATTAATACCTTTCTTGCTCGACGTATTGGCCGCTGACACTGGCGGTGATCACCAGTCGGAGCAGTCCACTTACGTCAGTGCTGACGGCGACAGTCCTTTTACGGCGGCACATACAGGCTGGTGCCATCAGTACGACAATACATTTGACATGGGGTATATTAAGTTCATATAAAGATTTCGCAACATTCAAATACATCTCATATTGGTTACTTATTAAAATATTTTTTTGAAATAGCGCAGCCAATGTTACATTAATTCATACAAATATCATGAAATTATTAAATTTTTTGAAAGTTGTAACATTTCTCTAAACTAATAATATACTTAGGCTATGTATTATTTTCTTAGTGTATTGTAGCACTGTATACATAGGTATTTTTATTTCCGTGTTTTATTCTTGTTAGTATAACCAAAGAAGAAAAGAACACGAATATAGAGACAGCTTTATAAGTATAAGGAATTTTTATTTTCTTGTTTATTCCTGTTATCCAAACAGTAATAGGCGTATCGTGGGAACCGTTCGGGGATAGGGAAATTTTACTTCCGACCTTCCCCAAAATTTGATGTCGGGGGAAAATGAAACGAAAATTCCCATCTTCCCTCGATTGGGGGAAGCCATCCGGGGGAACTTGAGAATAAATCGTAGGTTTGGACTACCGCCGTAAAAAACTGATAATCAAACGCGAGATCTTTAGAATCTTTCGCTTATAAGTATGTTAATTATATGTTATGATAAGCGAGACTGAAATTTTTGTAGCGTTTTAGTTTATGGCTTTATTTGTGAAACTCCTATCTCATTAGTTTTGTAAATTCCGTTTTGACTAACTATTCCTTAGGCTTAGGTGACTTAACGACATTTGCTTCTTTCTATCTCATTTTGATTAACTGAGATAGCTAAGTGCATAAGAGTGTGCCCATAATTCTCTTGTAATTAATTTATTTGGTTAGTTGCATCCCTCTAGTTGTAATTCAATTAGAAAACGTTAAAAAGACTTTCAGAAACGTCAAGTTAGGCCTATGACATAATTTATCAGATGACGTCACGTATCACCTATTCTTTTGTTGAATTTGTTAGAACATAAAAGACACACTGCGTGATATGAAATTTAAAATTAATCATATTTCAATTGTAAACTTACTGGGTGATAAATCACTCCTTCGCAATATTTTTTTCTTGTACCTAAATGAAAACTAATGATTGATTATATTGTAAACAAAGTGTCATATTATACAAGATCAATATCAATCCATGTGATTTTATTTTTTAAATGAAGTTAAACTTTAAAGTTTATGTATATCGAAGGACGATGGTTCAATCCGGCAGTTGGTCTAGTACTGAAAAGTTTTTGTGTGATTCGTAGAAGAACTGTGTGATTGGTAGGTTCAAAGCTTTTTTATAAACGCATAAAACCGAAATAGTTTTGATCACTGGTTAAGTAATCCTGAAAAATAACATGGAACCTACCAATCACACAAACACTTCAGCCCTGGACGAACTGCGGGATTCAAACATCGACCCCGACATGTGCAGCCACGACCAATAATATGTAACCACTTTTGACGTTTCAGCATCCTTATTCCTTCCCCATTAAAGTCAAAAACTCTTAATAGTGGCTACATGTTATCGCTCGTAACTGTGTCAATCAGCGAACACTGTAAGATGTTGTGTGTAACTCAATCCGCTGTAATACGATCCATTTTGCATCTGAAGTGTTACGTTTGATGTGCTTGTACCTTGATAAGGCAAAAGCCTCCAAATATCAAAGACCAATGTTGCATTATTTCATTCCTATATAAGCACCAGTGTTAAAAGAGAAGTAGAACTCAACTCTGGATATTTAATTACACGTTAAAATTAATGTAAAATTTCAACACTTTATAATGTTATATTACCATTAAATAACACTATTGTGAACTCCTTGGACTAACTTCTTTTCATTGCTACAAATGATGATAGTTATGGGAGCTATATATTTGTGTAATTGTGTTAATTTTAGCTATAATGGTTTAAAAGCGTTTGTTTTGTTTTAATTTCAATACTTTTTTTAAATTAGGCCTGCGGTACAGCGAATTGTTTTAAGCGTAATGATCATTAGGCGTTTTTAGTTTATTAATTACTACCAAACATTCCGTATCAATACGGTCCTAAGTCCGTGAAAGTACTAAGGGTAAATTGGAAATTTGTAAAAATTTGTAAACGTTATAATTAATGTGTAACATATTTTTTATACATAAACTGTGTACAAGATTTGTTTTATTCATAAACATTGTAAGTGATTTTTAAAATGTATATCAACTGTGTGAAGCGCTTTTTGACATAATTATAAAGTGCTTGAAAGCGTTTTTGATTCATATGTATGGCTCTGGAAAAAATGCACAAAAAGAGTGAAACGAGGTATTAATTTATCATAAAACCGTATCGTATATTACATTTATTTGTATTGTAAGCCCATTGTATTGTATCAATCTTATTTATGTCATATTAATGATGTGTCTCAATTTAAATAATATATATGTGTAACAGAGAAAAAACAATTAGTTATAATTCAGAAACACGATTCATTGAATAAATTTTAAACATTAAATTTCTTGTTTTACTTTTCAATTAAACCCTATTTTTTAATTATTTTCTATTACTCTTTATTCTTTAGAAATTTTAATGATGCTACAGGAAAATAGTCTATTTCACCCATTTTTAGCCCCCGACGAAAAAAGAGGGGTGTAATAAGTTTGACGTGTCTGTCTGTGTATCTGTGTGTCTGTCTGTGGCATCGTAGCGCCTAGACGAATGGACCGATTTTGATTCGTTTTTTTTTGTTTGAAAGCTGATGTGACTACGATGGTTCTTAGCTATAATTTATGAAGATCAGTTCAGGCCTTTGATGACTATCAGCTCATTTTCTACATAGTATTAGGATTTTAATAACTTTTACAGATCCGATTGATTTCAAATTTCGTATACTGTCACTGCGATGACATTCCCATGACATACTAACTTTGAGCTGATTCTATACCTACCATCAAAAAGTCTGCGAAATGCTTAATTCTTCAGAAACTTGCAACAGATATAGCGTGTTTGGGCTCTTATGAATAGTCTTAATGAGATGGTGTTAGATAGATGATTAATGACGCCGGGGGTTACTAAAAATTTTTAATTTTGCAATTAAATTTTATTTATTTACTACTTGCTGCACCCGGCATGTTTCACAATACCCGTAACGAGAAAACGGTTAGCTTTTATAATAAGAACAAAATAAAAAGGTTTCATAATTCAGTAACCTTCGCGGACACCCCACCAAAGTCACAACTGACGAATGGTTTCAGAACTTATCTTATCAAATACTGAGATGTATAGTAGTATGCACTTTCCAAGATCGATGCAAAAGGATTCACTATTTATAAAAAATATATATTAGTCTGTCAAGAGGAGTAATACCTCTGGAGGTCCAATGACAATTGAAAAATCAATTGAGTCTGGAATTTGATAGTTGACGGGTAAACGATATCGTTTGCGAAATATTGTTAATGTAAGTATAACACATAATATATATTCCTTCCATACAGGAGAGCATATGCTCAGCAGTGGGGCGTATATAGGGCTGGGGATGATGAATGCAAGTACATAATTATGTACAAATCAGATAGTATAATTAATTGTTAAGCTTTGGTCTTACATATTTGAAATAAAAATGAAGATGAAAATCAACAGCATTTTGTATATTACCTTGTCAAGCGATGCTTTATGGGTTTCATTTGTCTTAATAGGATCCCGGAAGTCTAATTATGCTTTCAATAAAAAAAACAAAATAAGCTTTGCTGACTCAATATAACTCCTATGATTATTGCGTTTCATATTAAATTAGGTTGCATAAAGAGCTAGTGTGAAATATTCCGAAATATCTTCAAGAAGTAATGAGGGTAGACTTATATTTTTAAAGTAAGTACTTTACTTTCAATTCGCAACCGTTCATTATTGAAAGAGCTCACAGTTTTAGCGGCCGAAAACCGAAATTATTTCCTTTTGAAATGATTCTAATTACTATAAACTTATCAAATATGACAAATATTGATGGCCACAATATATTCAATAATTGTTTGAACATCTTAACACAACAAAAATTTAAACAAAACAAAAATTGTGTTGTGTTGTGTGTGCTCTCTGTGCAGCATATTTTAGCTAATTTATTGATAGCCATTTTAGAATTAGTGGTTCATATAGTGTTTGACGAATTACTACGCAAGAAGTTGAAATCGGTAAGTTGATTTTACTCAATAAGGGTGTCAAGCAAAGGGAAAGTCCACTTGATGGTGAATGGTTGCCGTAGCCTGTGTCTGGAGGCTAATGACGTCATAGGTAAGAGTAAATCTGCCAACCAACTAGCCGTGCTCATTTATTACCCGTCAAACATCAGATTCCAGATACATTAGATTTTTAATTGTCATAGCCTTCTGGTGGGATACCGCCGCTTATGGGGTTAAGTGTATTATTTCACTAACTCGTATGCAAATTGATAAAAGACAAAACGTAAAGTTTAATAGGCATTCTTCGTCTGCGACTGCGACGAAATGCTACCAATAACTATGCATGTTTGTCTGTCTGCCTATTAGTAACATAAATATACTATTTTTTGCCATGTGCTATAGGAATGAGCTAGAATTAATATAATATTATGACCGGCCAGTGAATAATCACACAGACAGTTTCAAATTTATAATAAATAATATTGGATAACCTATATAGAACTTGTGTCCGCCCGCGGCTCTGCCCACGCAGTTATCAGTTATCTCGCCATGAGCATGCCCACGTCATCTACGTTGGTTCCGCGGGTAGTTGTGAAAACGTAACAGACAAAGAGTTACCTAAGCATTCATAATATATAGATATATATTTTAGATCGGTCAGTATCTGAAAGTCTGAAACTGTGAGACATACGAAAATATCTTCATAGGAGCCATGTCATCAATTATAGTAATAAGAAAAACTGTATTCATACATTTAAAAAAAACGTGTAGGTACTCAGCTTGGGAATCGATCCCGGACGTTTTCAAAAATAACACTAACACTATTTCTATTTACATATTGATTGTGTAGGTCTTAATCCTTCAATGCCCAGACGACAACTTAAGTTGCCATAACAATTAAAATTTATTTGTGTCTGATTTATCGGGCTTCAAAGGGCAGTAAACGTTACTATGAAACCTTATGTCTAAAATGAATAAAACGCCTCTATGGTTGTAGATGCAAAGGCGTGATAAACCTTATTTATAAATGGAACGTCTTGGTTTGACTGGCCGAATAGTAATAAATTATTTTATTTTTCAAAACGTCAAGGTTCGATTGAACTGAGTACACGTTTTTTTTTAAATAATAATAATAATAATAACTTAATACTAATAATAACTTTATTCAACCAAACAACATACAGGTACTAGCTATTTACATAGGGTTCTAAAACTAAGGTTGTATGATTATTGTATAATTATATGCAATAACAAATTTAAGCCCCTGCCTCCTAAACTAGGATAATCCTGTATCTTAGGAGTCAGTGATTCCTCTAAGATAATGCAACAACAATTTAATTTTGATTTACAAGCCCAAATAGTTAACAGAACGTAACCTATACATTAATAATAAAATAAAAAATAATAACTATGATGATGTAGTGATAATTGTGTGTGTGTAAGTGAGTGTTTCTGTGTTAGTTTAAGTAAGTGATTCTGTGTTAGTGTACGTGAGTGTTTCTGTGTTAGTGTACGTGAGTGTATGTAGATGTGTGGTTTCATATGTACGTGTGCGATTTGTACCTACATGCTTGCATGTCAGGGATATTAATGCATTATATAAGTTATAAGAAGCTCATTGCATACTAGGTTATGAGGGTTTCAGTTTCATTATAATTAAGAGTAAGTAAGTATTCTTCGATCTCGCGCTTAGCATTAAATTTGGGTAATGAGTATATGTGCCTGATCTTATTAATCTTATTATATACTTTAGAGCTCAGGGCATTGCACTGACGCCTTGCCCAGGTTGTACGGCATTTTATTAGGGGAGTTATTGGTGCAGCTCGTCGTCTACCCGTAATTGCAGTAGTTCGATCATATGTGAGGGATGAGTGCTTGCGAAGTAGCATTCGGAGGAGAGATAGTTGACGAACTGTGAGAACCTTACATTCTGAATATAACGTTGCAGTTGGGTAGGTACGTTTCTTGCGAGTCATAACCTTGAGAATATATCTCTGAGCACGCTCAAGTTTCAAGAGGGAAGTTTTTGATGAAATGTATGAATGCAGTTTTTCTTATTACTAAAATCGATGACATACCGTGGCCTAACACGCTCGTAGCACCTTGGGCACTACCCAAGCGTTGTAGTGTAGCCGTAGCCTATGGAAATTGAAATTAAAATTGAAGTTGAAATTATTTGGAACATGGTACAGAATAGATTTTAAAAAATTAAAACTGACCTCAAAATACTGAAAAGGATGAAATAATTAAATTCAAGTAGGTACTCATCACCTAGAAACATATTTTTTGGAGTCGGTGCTTCACGTTCTATTATTTCTGGAAACAACTTAGCATCAACTCCAAAAAAATGTTTCTAGGTGATGAGTACCTATTTAAATTTAATTATTTTATCCTTTTCAGTTTTTGAAGTCAGTTTTAATTTTTGTTTAAAAATTTTCAAATTTTAAATATTTTCTCAAATTTTAGTGCTAACTTTTTAAGGTCAAAGCTAGATAGATGGGTGACCGTCAGCTTAAATTGTTTCCTACTATCGTATCGTTTCACTAGTCTAAAGTCATAGAAAAGCAAAAATCCGCAATTTCGCATACGTGGATGACTTTCTCATTTCCTTTTTTTTTGATTTATAAACCAAACTACCCAATCGATTTCAAAAAAATTCAATGGTACCAAATGGCAACTATTCCGCATCAAACAAAAAAATAATCACGTAAATAGGATCAGAGATTTCGGCGTAATCGGTGTACATACATAGAAAAAAACTATCCATGCCCAGTAATTACACTGGCTTCCTTTCCACCCAATCCGTTATACAGTGAACTGTTTCACGGCTGAAATAAGGAAAACCTACCAAGACGACCCTACATATGGGCCTACCACCTAGTACCTAAGAGTATTTCTTTAAATAAATCCATAGTAAACCTAGATACTTCTAGAGATAATCCTAGAAAATCCTCTATGGGTCGATTTTTCAATTCTCAGATAACTTTATCCAGAGAAATACTTTGACAATATGACTGTAATCTGCCAAGCGGCGTTATACCTCTGGAGGTCTATGTCAATTGAATAATCAATTGTGTCTGGAATCTGACGCTTGACGGGTTAGTAATAAATCTGCCAAAACTTTAATATTTAGAGCCAAACTTTCGCATTGGTGAGTTTTCTAAAATTATATTTTTTTTAACCATGTGATTTTTTTTCAAAAACAAATTATTTAGATCCTCAATAATCAATACTTGCTTGTGGAATACTGCAATAACTTAAAACTGTTTTAGTAAAAAAAATTAACTTAATATTTTTTAATAGTTGTAACAATGTGTCCGAGCGATTGAGTCATAAATCATGGTGACTGTACTATCTGATAGTTAAGCCTGTTACTATGATTGCATAGTTTACAGCTTAAGGCGAGAGCTCATATGCCAGAATATTTTTTGATAAGTTTATCACCCTTTCGAACACGCGTTTTATTTATTTTAGCAAACGAGTTGACACTCGCAATAATTACACAATAAAATATAGAAAACAGACGTTAAAATCATTATCTAATGTCCCTCACTACTTATTTACTTAGCCTTTAATTTACTTACACAACAGCATAAATACAGTAATATGGTGACATTTTTAATTACCTGGAAAAGACAAATAATTGAATTAGTCAAATATTTTTATAAATAACTTAACTTGAAACTTGACGGGTTTTCCCCCCACGTCATTTGTCATTATAACTTGACGTGTTCAATTCATGTCTAAGAGCGTTTTCGTACAAAGCAAGTCGTTAATGATGAAAATGAACAAGCCGGTTCGAACAAAACTTGCCAGTCATAAGCAAACCACGCTAGTCTAAAGCTATCAGAGGACTTATCCCAAGTCTTTTGGCGATTTTCGGTTAGTATCTAAATTAAAAAATAGCTCTCAACAATAATACAGTTCTCGAAAAATCCTATGTTACCTATTTAGACTATTTCGATTCGATTGGAACATGGGCCGTGATTCAGTCTCTTCAGAGGTGCCACATTGACTATCGGCATATCGAGGTGATGAGGTCCTTGTACGGGAGCGCCACCATGTCGGTCCATGTACAGAATCAGAATACAAAACCTATCCAACTGCAGAAAGGGGTAAGACAGGGAGATGTAATATCTCCGAAAGTGTTTACCGCTGCGTTGGAAGATGTTTTCAAACTACTGGACTGGACAGGACTCGGCATCAACATCAACGGCGAGTACATCACTCATCTTCGATTTGCCGATGATATAGTAGTCATGGCAAAATCCCTGGAGGAATTGAACACAATGCTCGACGACCTCGACAGAACCTCCCGACAGGTGGGTCTGAAAATAAACATGGACAAGACAAAGGTTATGTCTAATACCCATGTCGCACCTATACCAGTTACAGTTGGGAGTTCTGTTCTCGAAGTTGTTGACGAGTACGTTTACCTCGGACAAATGATCCAGTTAGGTAGGTCCAACTTCGAAAAAGAGGTAAATCGACAAATCCAACTCGGATGGGCAGCGTTCGGAAAATTGCGTAAGATCTTCTAGTCCGTAATTCCGCAGTGCTTGAAGTCGAAAGTCTTCGACCAGTGTGTGTTGCTAGTGATGACATACGACTGTGAAACGTGGTCGCTCACTAAAAACCTTTTGTGCAAGTTCGCAGTCGCACAACGAGCTATGGAACGAGCTATGTTAGGTGTTTTTTTGCGAGATAGAATCAGAAATGAGGACATCCGTAAGAGAACCAAAGTCACTGACATAGCTCATAGGATTAGCAAATTGAAGTGGCAGTGGGCAGGGCACATAGCACGCAGAATGGACGGCCGGTGGGGCGTTAAAGTCCTAGAATGGCGACCACGTACCGGAAAGCGCAAAGTAGGACGGCCTCCCACTAGATGGACAGACGACCTGGTCAGGGTCGCGGGGAGCCGTTGGCTGCAGGCTGCGCAGAACCGTTTTATTTGGAGATCGATCGGAGAGGCCTTTGTTCAGCAGTGGACATCATAGGCTGGTATGATGATGACCTATTTAGACTAGCCTGTCTTGCATAAGTATGTAAAGTCTTAGTTCTCAAAGTGGTCCAAATAATGCACCCAATCTTAAACTATTTCACAGCAATGTCATGAAATTATCAAATGGATAAGATATTTTTGAAAGTTGCAAACCATTTCTATTAACTCATATAACCCATGTTTCAATTTATTGTAGTATTGAGGGCACCACCCTGTATAATACAATACATCCCATAGGCTTATAAAATTAGGAAAATATAAAAACAACCAATTATGTCCAAACTGATACAAATATTATGTCTTAAAGTATCAAGTATTTTGTACAACCTGGAATTACCATTTTGAAATTTTGGGGACAGCATAAACATTCATTTTAAAATAAATTCCAAGCAAATCAATTTTTAAATAATGGAAAGTAATGACAACAAATCCAAACATTGCAATAGGTTTTATATTTAACAAGCTCTAATTAACCTTCATTATTAATCAATTAACATAAATCAATATTATACCATTCCTATCATACTGTTTGTAAACTGCGCTTAGTATGAAAATGTAATATTTTAAATTATTTTGAATAGATGCCCATCCATTCAAAATAATTTGAAAAAAAAACGGCAATTAAAATCCAATAATATGGGTGAGCGACAAATTAAATCATCATCACTAGCCTTTATATGTAGAAGTACGGAGGAGCCAGAGATTTGAAATATTGGTTGACCCATCCTGAGATCGACCATGGCGAAAGTTGCTTTGTTTTCGTTATTAAACTAGAGTGCTCAAACCACTACGCTACCGAGCTCCTCCATCCTCCGAGCATTAAATATTCAACTTTAAAGTTTCATCAGCAAAATCCGTGCGCTTATTCGTCACGCCTTGTCGTATGAAAAAACACGTGGTATTTTATGACATTGTATCATTATTAATACTTATTATGGTTAAGGAACTGACATTATTCACTGTATATTGTGAAACGGCAACAGTCAACTTAGAAGACATCGCGTTGCGACGCCATTTGCAAATGTACCGCTTACGCTTAGACCCCAAATTATTAAACAGCTAACCGTAGATATTATGGCTTACGACTTGGCTTCTACCTACCCTTTACACATAATAACACGAGGAAAAACCTAGCCAAACTAATAAACGATATAATTTCACTTATTTAAATCTCTTAACAATACCACGTATTTCTTAGTAGAACCACTTTTTCAACTTTACAACTTATACCTACTTGGTCGGTAATTCGCAAATTTATGGGGGTGAGATCTGGCGCGTTCAATGCATTTTCTATTGTTCTATTCTTGAATGTTATCTAACCTTGTTTAAACAAAGGAAGACCATCGGCTAATCCTACAAACAGATTGTTGATACTACCTGGAGTTATTGCAGTGGAATCATTTACAAAAGGCAAGCCAGTTTTCTTTCAAAACTTCCAAAGGTCTCATAAAATTGTTTCTTTGTTTCTGTGCATAAAAACAAAACGGGGAACCTACCTATCCATTGGTATGTAGACTCTACCTAAAATTAATAATCGTAATATTTACTGCTTCTAAGTTGTAACAATCGTCCGCGTCGGTAGCTTTCGGCAATCTTCGCCGTGTCTTCGAGTCGCTAATACTACAAACCAACCAGCCGTGTTAAATTTATAAGTGTGATATATCACTCACACCTATGATAATTTAAGGCGGCGGCAACGAAATGTTACCTATTTTATTAGTATGTTTGTCTGTTTGAATTTTTCTTCACGTGTTACCGCAGCCTAGAGACGCTCGTAGCACCTTGGGCACTACTCAAGCGTTGTTAACATACCCTATTCGAGCACTACTCAAGCGTTGTTATTGTAGCCTATAGACGGTCGTAGCACCTTGGGCATTTCTCAAGCGTTGTTACTGTACCCTATAGACGCTAGTAGCACCTTGGGCACTTCAGAAGCGTTGTTAGCGTAGCCTACAGACGCTCTAAGGGCCGATTTTTCAATACTTTTATAACTTTATCCAGATAATTACTGTGACAATATGCATAGATAAAGATAGTCAAAAGATTTATTTTCATTTACGTGGCGTTATGCGTCTGGAGGTCTATGACATTTGAAAAATCGTTGGCACATCATCATGAATAATAACTATCACTATTGTCTACATCGGAGACGGACCACGCACAAGTTCGGTAATCCGATGGTAAACTTATCTTATCTTCTATGAACTACGTCATCAAAATCCTACTTAGAACATCATTGTAATGACCATGCCTAGAACAATGTACCCAATTGTGTCTTTTTTCATTCCATTTAGTTAGAAAAGGACGGAGCATGTATTGTAACTTCTTGGTTACCCTTCTAAGGGTAGTGGTTACGGCAGTCTGTAAGTCTGTAGTAATTGTATGGTCAAGAGCTTTTTCACTGGATAATGTCGTAAGTAAAAAAAAATTATGTCTTTGTCATTATTTTTCAGAGCTCATAAAAACACTTGACAGATAATGACTCTTACTGCAAAGATAATAAGGTACACAAGATGCCTAAAGAGTACATCTCTGCAAGTACGTACAATGAATTTATGAATGTCCGTGTGCGCCCACTGTAATGATCCCGGTCGGTAAACAAAGATTTGAATATTTGGTTGTAAATTGTAAAGTGTTGATAGCACAAGGACTGTAGTGGCCGCTTATCACTAGATGGGTTTTTTGTTGACCATTCATAAACATTGAGGAGCTCGGTGGCGTTTGAGCACTCTGGTTTAATCGCTCTAGTTTCGACAAAGAAAACAAATCTACCTATGCCATGGTCGTTTCATATATATTTTTTATACATAACTAGACAGGCAAGCTAGCGGCCTACCCGGTATTAAGCGGCTACTGTCTGTACACATTGTTTTTTCGCGGACGACGGACGTAGGTCGCCAGTGCCTGTAACGGCACTACAAATACCCAAACTCCCCGGTAACTCCACTGCCCTTCGTGGGGATAGCCTAAGCTCTTCCGAGGCAATTTCGTCAGCTTGCCCCCGGCGGCTTGCCGGGGGCAAGCTGACGAAATTGACGAAATTGGTTTCGCGCTGATGGAGATCATCCAGAGTCGCTTAAGTAATTCCAGACGTGGCGGCTTGTTCAATATGTGCATGGGCGCCTCCCACGCACACGGCCTACCCACAACAACCGTCTACGCCAGGGCAGCTAGAGTATCCTTCTCACTCTACGCTGCCTCCTTCTGCGTGAGCACAGTCTCTCAGAAGGAGACAACAGCCTCTTGCTACCAACTATGGCTCTTACCATGTTTGGCAGTGAGAAATGGCTGCCGCCTAGTGCCGTATGAAGATCGCGGTCTTCTATAGACACCTGCAAAAATATGTGATTTTTTCGTAGTCACGACTTAAGCACGAACAAATCACTTGTTTAGGTAGGTCGTCGTCAGGCAGCGTTGCCATCCCGAGGCTTGTGATGTAATGCCTTCCATGGCCAATATACAAATATAGGTTAATTCAATAGGTAATCTTGAGCTCCTACATGCTTTGGAAGTCTCGTTATGCCGTTGGCCCCGATTGGTACTACGACCGCTTTAACCCATCAACCCGCATTGGGCCATTGCTGGTTCTAAGCCATAAATTTTTCATGACTTTCTTCTGTGTAGCAAGGCCTGTGCCCCGCGCTTGGACGTATATAGGCTGGTCTGGTGATGATGATGATGATGATGATTCACAATATCATTTCAATTTCAAATTGTCTTTAGCCGGAGTTATGATTCATACTTTTTAATGTATTGTCTGTTAAAATATCTGTTCATTGTAAGTTTAATTTCATCTTTTTTCAAGGTATTTAGATCGGCTATCAAATTATCAATGACGAAGAATAAAATTTTTGGCCTAAAAATACCAACGTAATGTGTAATTTTGCAGTGGCAGCCCAGAGCTCTGATGGTCGAATGGTTGAGGTGTTCGACTAGCTAGGCTAATGAGAAACTGTGGTTTCGAATGCCGTCCAAGGCCTGATTTTTGTCAGTAATTTTCTATAGCTCATTGATTTGCATCAACGTCCTGATATAACCTAGATAAAAATAATACATACTTTTGATTTAAAGAACCGAGTGCAGTCGCATAGTAGAGATTATAATAATTATACAATAATTCCTATTCGAGTAATCTATTATTTTAAACTAGTCACGACAAATGACTCAACACCACCTGGCGTGGTGCGGCAAGAAGAGTCCATATGCGAAAGCAGTAAGTAATTGCAACTTGAGACACACTGTCGTAGCCGCCTCCATCTTGCCGACCCATAAGATGCCTTTTCACGCCTCTTTTTTTATACGAATAAGGGAACACATGTGATGGCAAGAATTCCAAAAACCTATATGAATATATGGTACTGGGTTGCATTGTTTTATACCATACAAAAAACTAATATAACAGAAAATGCCCAAACATTGTAGGAATTAAGAAATGACCTTTAAAGCAAATATCATAATTATCACCATTTGCCGAACCGGTCCCATTGTGAAATGATAAAATACTTTCCTGGATAATTACTACAATGAGTTGTAAACAGAGGGCTGCGCACGCGCAGGTAACATAAAAAGCTGTCTCCGAAAATATTCTTCACTACCAGACAACCTCCCGTAGCGGATGGTACTGGATAGTCGGCCAGTTTTCGGGTTCCGCGATTTCGGGATTTATTTTCGTATTTTCGACTTGTATTTCGACAAGGTTCTAAAGTCTAGCTGTGTAGTTTACACCGGGACAAGATGTGGCAGTCCGACCCCGATATTAGTGAGGTAGAGAAGGAGGCGAATGAGTGTCAAACTTTCGCATTGGTGAGTTTTCTAAAATTTTAAAACTTTTGATACATTTGAAATTGTTTCAATAACAATTTTGTTTAGATCCTAAATAATCAATACTTACTTGTGGAATACTACAATAATTTAAAACTGTTTTAGTTTAAATTTTTAAAAGTATTTTTTAATAGTTTTAACAATTTGTCCTAGCGATTGAGTCATAAATCATGGTGACCGTACTATCTGATAGTTCAATGTTTGACCCCGCTGTAGCGACAGTGCATTTGATTTTAAATAATTAAACTGCAATGTAGTTACAGTTTCATTATTTAATAATTTTAATTTTAATAGTAACTAATGATGATGTACTTAATAGTTTTTACTTAACATTTTTTTATTTTTTTTGTCAATTTTTTTGATTGGAAATAATTTTGTTTCTTCTTTCCTGCTATTTTTGAATATACACGGGCGTACAATATTATATTAAAATATAAAACTAGTTTATTTTTTAAAACATTTATATAATGTTAAAATCAAAAATTAGGACCTAGTATTTTGTTCAATTTTTTGGCGATTTTTCTTGTTACTACGATTGCATCGTTGGCAGCTTTAAGCGAGGGATAGGATATTTTTTGATAAGTTGTCACCCTTCCGAACCTTACTATATCGCCGGTGGGTCACATGCTATATAAGTTACGACAAGAAATTAAACCATGGGCTAAAATTAGTCCATAGAAATGTTTTGCAACTTTGAAATACATCTTATTCATCTGATAATTTCATGACATTTGTATAAAATATTATAACGTGTGTGTGTGTACATAAAGTTTATAAATAAAATAAATAAATAAATAATAAAATATAACGTTGGCTGCGCATTATTTCATAGAAATGTTATAAAATTATCAAACGAATAAGACGTATTTCAAAGTTGCAAAATTATAGATAGATAGATAGATATTAATATAAGCTAATATAGCCCATGATTTAATTAATTGTCGTATTGTCGCCATCCTGTATAGTGTCTAAAATATAGTGAATGTTTTTTGGATAAAAAAAATATAGATTTCAAAGTCGCTTTTCGATTGTTATGTTCTTCTTTCTTCAGTATCAAATATATAAAATTCTCGAGTCACAAATTTTGTAACCATACTCCTCCGAAACGGCTTGACCTATTTTTATGAAATTTCATAAGTATATTCAGTAGGTCTGAGAATCGGCTACTATCTATTTTATATTTTCTTGACATTTTTTTTATGGCAAAAAAAACTTGCTGGGGCGGGAACCGATGGCGCGACATTTTACAAAACCGCCAGCAAATCGCCTGAAGGTTAGTTAACGTAGTCTCCAAACGAGATGTTAATTGCTAAATGTGTTTTCGAAATGCCCTCCGCAGTCTCTCCTAAAAGAATTACTTGACACGTAATACATAACTAAACGTCTACAATCAAAGACATCAGTCATTAGTAAAAAGATATAGTACTCATACCCGTCAAATAAAGATTTGGACGGTTCCTCACACAAAAGCTTCTGTAGAAATAAAATCATAACGTTGCAAGTCGCATCCCCAATATATACTTATAAATACTGAAAAAAATAAACATAGATATTAAGTAAAACATGATTATATTTAATAAGTACCTAGATCCTTAACTAACGAATTAGTATGAAAAGTGTATTCAAATAACTTACCAGGATCCCTTTTGATCGAGTTACCTTAGACGCAAGATGCCAATGAAGGCGATAAACCTAAACATGGGATTTGCCTAAAACGCTGTTTGCCCTATGAAGCAGCATGCCTGAAATTTTATGTGAAATTGACTCAGAACCTAGCAATCCTCTCATTCTCCTACTTTTAATAAATAAATTAAGAGCCACCAAAGTTTGTTCAAAGTTTCCTCGGAAAAACCAAAGCATTATTCACCCGCGCGTCCACGCATGCGTCGAATTCCACGCACCTTCGCGGGAATTTCGATTCTAATCTCAAACAACAAATTAAAATAAATAAACGTTCTTTTTTAAAAAACAATACTTACCTACGTAAAGAGGTTATATTAAAAATAAGTAGACAAATGTGATATAAAAAATAGTGTCTTCATTAATTGAATTACGTACACAAATTTTAAAAGATACAATATTAATTGAATAGGTATCTATGAAATGATGCAGCCAATATTATATTGTTTCATACAAATGTCATGAAATTATCAAACGATTAAGATATTTTTGAAAGTGGCAAACCATTTCTATGAACTAGTATAGCCCATGTTTCAATTTATTGTCGTATTGACGGCACCACCCTGTATAAATATTAGATATAAACGCAACGTTACAGTGTTTCTAATATTTGTCAAACATATTATTATCTATATTGCTTTGTAGAGTAAACAAATAAAAATGTTATCTAGTATCCATAGCACAAGTACTTATAGGTAGAGGGTGGTGCCGTCAATATGACAGTCAATTAAAACATAAGCAATATTAGTTCATAGAAATGGTTTTCCACTTTCAAAAACATCTTATTCGTTTGATAATTTCATGATATTTGTAAGAAATAATATACTTTGGCTGGAATACTTCATAGAAATTTCATAAAATTATCAAATGAATAAGATGTTTTTAAAGTTGTAAACCATTTCTATGAACTAATATAGCCAATTTATTTGTCGTATTGTCGGCATCACCCTGTATAAGAGTGTTTACGCCGCCCGGCTTTTCATAAAAGCTTTCAAGTCGAAAATATTGGAAGCGAACATAAGACTACATGCATGCAAGTCAGGCTACTCTAAATAGTTAGCAGAGGATTTTATGAAATACAGTTTTATTGTTTAGTAAGATCTATTTTCAGGATTCCGTACCCAAAGGGTAAAACGCAACACTATTACTTAGACTCCTTTGTCCGTCCGTCGTTAGGCAGTTGAAATTTTCACAGATAATGTATTCCTGTTGCCGCTATAACAGCAAATACTAAGAAACAGAATAAAATAAATATTTAAGTGGGCTCCCATACAACAAACCTGATTTTTTGCTTGTTTTTGCTCGATATTGATAACGGCTACAGGTAGACGCTTGTTTAAAGATAATGGTACGGAACCCGTCGTGCGCGAGTCCGACTCGCACTTGGCCGGTTTTCATTAGCTTTTCATGTAAGCAAAAAATCGCCAATATAGTACAGTTGACCAAATTGAACCATGACCCACTTGGCCGACCATTCCTTTAGAATCATAAATTTAGTTAGGTTTTCTTCGCTATCATGCGTGTTGCACTTACCTAGTACGTTTTAAATATGAATAAAAACGCGTCATTACGGGTCAGAAATCTATGCAATTTTAATCTTTATTATCACTGCACTAAAGTCTCAATTGGTATTTTAGATAAGACGTCGTTCATAATCTAAACTCTTTTCACAACTAAGAAAAACTATTATCATTCTAAAAATAAAATGACGTTATGTGTCAAATGTCAAGTAGTAGACTAAAAAATATTAAAAAAGCCTTAAAACAAAATTGAATTGAATAAAATAAAAATCTAAGACAATATTATAAACAATCGTCGGTCTCGCCGATTTTCGTAAAAACTTTTTTGTGCAATACTCAAATACTCCGATCTATTTATCATAGCGATCATAGCCTTGCCACTTGTCAGTGACTGACAGTGTCTAATAAATTGATAACAGGTTCGTTACTTAAAAAATGTATGTTCAAGCTAATTTCAGCCTACTTTGTATAGTGACTGTAGGAAAATGATCTTAAGGTGGGTCATGATTCAATTTGGTCGACTGTACACTACTGCAGCGGCCAGCAAAAGAGGCATTGATGTAAGTACGAACGTGTAAATGTGGGCCGAGGCGAGCGCAGGCGTGTGCCTCGGCCCACTTTCACACGTTTATACGTAAGTCCAACAATGCCTAGTAGACATTCGTAAGTAATGCGCGTAATATCACAAATGAGATATCACTCAAACGCGTGATGTTACATTACGCATCACTCCGAGAAATCAAGTATCACTTTAAACATCACGCGAAATAACATTACACTAGCTCCGAGCGCGAGCGAAAGGGACCGACGACCGAACGAAGCTGTGATGTGATGTTTCATCTAGCGCGCGTTGCATGCACATCTGTTCGGGTGATGTTTCGAGTGATGTGATATCTCAGTGTAATATACGTTGCGTGCGTATCGCACGATACGCAGCATCTCATCTGTTCGGGTGATGTTTCGAGTGATGTGATATCTCAGTTTAATAAGTAATAGCTGTTACCGTGTGATGTTTCATCTAGCGCGCGTTGCGTGTGCATCGCACGATACGCAGCATCTCATCTGTTCGCGTGATGTTTCGAGTGATGTGATATCACAGTGTAATATTACGTTTTCGTAAAAGTGATGTGATATAGCATTACTTTTTGAAGCACTGTTTCGCGCATGTCTAATGCCTAGTTGTGGCCGAGGCTTGTAGAGTACTTTTCTCAAAAAATGCGCGGAAATTAAAACTAAGTAGTACCCTAGGCAGAACTTTATATAAGATAAGATAAGATATTTATTTGTTTTCCTCTTCACAATAGGATCTTATGGATTATGATTGCTTAAGATAAAACACAATTGATCTTAGGAATGATCCCAAAGTGAGAGAGGCTGGTGCCTGAGATAGGTCACCAGGCCTGCGCCCGCAGTAGGATGCTTTTTTAAATAGGTAGTTGAGGAAATTATAAGTAATATTTTCAACAATAATTGTAAATTAATATTAAATGAAAACTACAGAAAGAACTATAATTTTCAGTGTGACTGCAGAGAGTAGTGTGCATGACCGTAATAAAAGCTGTTTTGTATGTATACATATCCATGTCCCCATGTATTTGAAAATACAGTTATTGAATGTACAATTTTTGAAATTTAAAATGGCTAATTTTTAATAAACAGCTTTCTATTTGCAAGCCAGTTCGAAATTTAAATAAAACCTTAGATTAATTACCTCTTTCGTTGCCATGTTTTGGAATAAAAGATCGTTCCATTTTTAAACTACACGGCAGATATGAGTTCACACATAGTAATTAATTTATTTGGCCACTAAAACACGACTCAAATCACTGTTTATCTACTTTCGAGTCCAATGTTTAGCTAATTGTGTGTTTTACGAATGTTCATCTAATTATGACTAAGGTCTTGTTTAGCGATTTATGTATGTTACGCTGTATAGGGGCTTTGAAAGGAGATGATCGATATTGGTACTTGACCCCCAACGATGATTTATATATTATACGAAAGCCTTACAAAATCGGGCAGTCGTTTAAAAGTCATACGAGTACATACACTTCTAACGTGGATTCTACAAGATAGTATATATTTTGTTTTAGGAAGTAAACCTTCAAGCTATACGACGACACCTCGTCTTCTTCTTAGACGAGGAGGATAACGACGAGTGCTTCATATGCAACCGCCTTGTGTGCCGTTGCGAGCCGCCAGCATCTAGAGCCCACAGCCCCAGCCTCTCTGAAATTGACCTGAGTTTTCCGAACAGCTCCGAATCCGAGTTTGAAGTGTTGGGCATTGAGTCGCCGCCGGCTCATAGCTTGCCTCAACCAATTTGGGTGACGAGACCTTCAACTGAAGATGCTTTGAGGGAGTTCTACAGAGATCTGCATAACTGGGTGAACGGTACAAACTACACAAAAGACGACGGGCCACCCCCTGAAGGACCACCAACGTTCGTACTAAATAGTGAGTAGTAGACCTTACAAAGGCAATTTTACTTGTTAACTAATAGAATCATGAATATTATAATAATAATATATATTTCTTTTCAGCATCTGTTGACAACGAGATAAATAACTGTTTCAAGCCATGCCAGGCTCGATTTGGCATGTTCCATCAGCACCATTAATCCCTTATTTTGGGACTCCCGCTGAGATGTTTCCAGAACCCATATCGTCTGATTCGGATGACTATGACGAGTTCGACATCGAGGAGCATGACCCCTATGTAAATAGGGTTCCAGGTTGGTGTCCGCCTGCTCAGCCGGTGGAACTGTGGACAGTCGCGCCTTAGCAACGACAACCCTGGTTCAGATCACCGTTCTTAAGACACCTTTTTCCTTCTGAGCCTGAACCTATTTACCCATGGTTTGCGCGAAACCCTGAGCATTCATCTGGAAACAATAGCCCTCAACGCTCTCCAACAGAACAGTTTGTTCCATCTGTGGATATGAGCAACGTAACACCACCAACGGAGACTTACACACCACCTGAGGTTCTATAAGTGTCAGCTTTAGAAGCTGTTGAGAGCCTGAATCGCTACCGTGCATCCTTAAGAAAGCTGCAGATGGAACAAATGGACGCTTGTGACACACTCTTAGAAGACACCATAGACAGTCATTGTGGAGAGTCACCCCATGTGCCGGATGTATCACAATCACGAACTTCATGCGAGCGGACCATCTCTAAACCAGAACAGCGTCCAAAGCTCTATCGACGGAGTCTTCCCACGCCAGTTTCAACAAACACATCCCGATCATCTGGCACTGGATCATGCACATCGGCCAACTCCCAATTTTCATCGACCCCAGCTACGCGACCAATGATGTCTCCAATACCTGGCTTTGAGTTAGCCATGATGCCGTCTCCTGTCAGTTATCACCAACAGTCAGGACGGCGCCGTCTGGGACTTAGTCTAGAGGAGTGGTATCACTTGTATCCAAATGCGGACAGGCAAATTGAATTGCCTGACTCTGCTCTAACACGTGGGGAGGGCAGATCAGATTCTGTAGCGGCGTTCTTCCGTAGCTTTGCTAAAGCTACTGCCGTTGGAGACCGCAGTTACGTAAGTACTTTCACCATTAGTATTAGCTAGACGACAACAGACAGAGAAACGCACCACACTATCACATCATATAATTTTGCTGCTTCTGGCCGATCGTTAGGGAAATCTTTAGGGAAGGCCTTTGTCCGGCAGTCTCATATTTAGGCTGAAATATTTTTTTTATATAACAAGATGACAAACAAGCTAACGGCCCACCTGGTGGTAAGTGGTACCCATCGCATATAGACCTGCAATAACAAGGAAAACATCACTTGTTATTGCCAGTGCGTTGTCATCCTTAGGCCTACGATCATATGTCTTCCATGCCCAGTAATTTCACTGGCTATCTTTCCCTTCAATCCCACACACAGCGAACTGTTTTACGGTTGTATTAAGAAAGACGGTGGTACTTACCCAGTCCACCATGCATGCGGGCCTGCCACCTAGTATGATGATAATAATCTGTTGTGTTGTGGCAAGAGTGGAAAATGAGTACGCGGCCTGCCTGTAGCTTGTAGACGAATATAATTCAGAGAAGAGACAATCTATAAGAATTAAGACCCTTTTTTCTGTTGAAAGCTATTTTGTAGCTCTGGTTACCTTACTCTTAAGAATTAGTATTATTTATATGTGATATTTGTAAAGTATAAATGTTTCTATTGTAGGACATGAATTATCGCGATAAATCAACTTCATCCAGAATGATAGGTATTTGATAAAATTATCTGAGGAGAAGGTAATTCTGATTAATTATTATCATCATTTCTTCGCGATTCATATATGTTTGATATTTATTTAGCGTATTTCTGAAACAGACATATTCATTAGATACAAGTATTTTTTCTAAAATCTAGTATACATAACTCTCTAATGGTCTTAATGATGCTTAATTGGGGCTGGATGTTTATCATACTAATATAGCTGTGAGCGTTGAAATATTTACTATCATTAAGTGAGTACGTTGATATTCAAAGTATAATATATTTTTCAGGGATATTGAAAAAAAAATGACAACCAGCCGATGAAGCACAGTTCATCTTCGCACCTCACCCTCAAAACCAACAGCTACCTCTTCGCAATTTCAAGAGTCACCGCGCACAAGAATGCACCAACGCCAAATGTCTACGGAGGACCAGTAAGATAATACTCAGTGTCAAAGATACTTTAGCTTATAAATTTCGGCACACCAAAATTGTGCTTTGCCTCACATCAGATAATTTGAAAAGCAACTGCAGGTTCCTTAAGGATTGATGCGACCACGAACTCTTCAGGCGACCCCGCTTGAGCGTCTGTATTACCTTTTCACAATTACATATTAGCATACTATTGACGAGTTGTACTAACACTGAATGTGGTAGCGTGACATGGTATAGGTACAATTTAATGTTTGATTTTTGTGCGTTTGTAACGCCTACTTCATTGTAAGAAATACAAATATATGCTCCAGGCGGGAATCGAACTCGCAGATCCCGGGGTCCGGTCGCTACTGTAGCACTACCATTTCCTTTTTTCTTCTTTTTCTTTTGATATTGTTTATGTTTTTTTCTTTTCTTTTTCTCTTTTTTTCTTTTTCATCGTTTTCTTTCTTTAATTGTATTTCTTACAATATGGTACTAGTAGTAATCGAACTCCGTTGCCGACAGTACAAGTCATTAAATTTTTAAATGTTTATTTCTAGTAGTTGACAGCCGCCGTCCCCGCGGTTTTCACGTGCTGTTATAACAAAATTTAAAACCACCATAAGTTAATACGAGACGAGGCACAATTTTAAGCGTAGATCAAGGCGTGGCGAGGCGTTATCTCTGAATACTACGTTCATAGTTACTATAATTTCATGTATTTCTCTCTTAGGCCCCTTTTTAAAGAGCTTTTTGGTAATTTAATAGTTTTACCACACCCTGTGTACTAATAGCCGTAGGATTTGTTAAACATTTAAAATTAGCAGTTTCAAACTATTAGAAGCCTTCATTACTTACTAGGTGGTAGACCCGTATGTAGGGTCGTCTGGGTAGGTACCACCGCCTTTCTTATTTCATCCGTGAAACAGTTCGCTGTGTTTCGGATTGAAGGGAAAGGTAGCCAGTGTTATTACTGGGCATGGACGGCATTTCATCTTACGCCTCAGGATGACAAAGCACCTGCAATATCAAGTGTTTTTTTCTTGTTATTGCAGGTGTCTATAGGCGGCGGTAACCGCTTACCACCAGGTGGGCCGTCAGCTTGTTTGTCATCAACGGATATACAGGATGGTGCCGTCAATACGACAATAAATTGAAACGTGGGCTATATTAGTTCATAGAAATGGTTTGTCACTTACAAAATCATCTTATTCATTTGACCATTTCATGACATTTGTATGAATAATATAACATTGGCTGCATTATTTTATAGAAATGTTATGAAATTGTCAAATAATTAGGATGTTTTTAAAGTGCAAACAATTTCTATGAACTAATATAGCCCATGTTTTAGTTTATTGTCATATTGGCGGCACCACCCTGTAGTAGAGCGAATTTTAATTCAACTTCAAGCTAAGCTTAATACACAGATACGAGGCACATATTTTTCGCTTCGCGGTGAGAATTGATACAAAAAAATCGCGTGCACCACTGCGGAATATCATGACGCTAAATAAAAACCTGATAAAAAAAAAGCTCGACTGTAAATTAATAAGGTAGAAGCTACGGGAAACCTATTATATATTATAGTATAGGTATAGAATTTGAAATATTCCTAGAATAAGGTAGCTTTTATAAAGGTGTTTTATAATATTTTTCTTGCCTTCTCTTATGCTCTTATTTGGCTTAAATAACGTGTTTTGATTTACGCTTGTCACCATGAGAACCTAGGTATTTATTTCTCTTCAGCGTCTGTTGACATCGAGATAAATAACTCATTTTCCGCCATGCCAGGCTCTGTTTGGCATGTTCCATTAGCACCATTAATCCCCAGGGATTTCCGTTGACATGTTTCCAGAACTCATATCCTCTGATTCGGATGAATATGACGAGTTTGACATTAAGGACCATGATCCCTATGTAAAAAGGATTCCAGGGTGGTCTCCTCCATCTTATCTGATAGACCCATGGACTATAGCGCCTTGGGAACCACAGCCCTGGTTCTGATCGCCATTTTTACGATACCTTTCTCCTACTGAGCCTGAACCTTTCTACTCATGGTTAGCGTCAAACCCTGAGCCTTCAACTGGAACCAATAACCCTTTAAGCTCTCCAATAGAACAGGTTGTTCCACCTGTGGATATGAATAACGCGTATATGTGTGCTTTAGAAGCCGTTGAGAGTCTGAATCTCTACCGTGCATCCTTAAGAAAGTTGCAGATGGAACAAATGTAGACGAATTTTAAGAAGATACCATAGAAAGTAATTGTGGAGAGTCACCCCATGCGTTGGATGTATCACAACCACGACCTTCACGCGAGCGGACCACCTCTAAACCAGAACAGCGTCCATGGCGCTATCGACGGAGTCTTCCCACGCCAGTTTCGACAAACACATCCCGATAATCTTGCACTGGATCATATACATCGGCCAACTTCCAAATTTCATCGACCCCAGCTACTCGATCGATGATGTCTCCAATACCTGGCTTTGAGTTACCCATGATGCTGTCTCCTGTCATTTATCACCAACGGTCAGGGCGGCAACTGAGAGCTAGTCTAGAAGAGCTGTATCCAAATGCGGACGGACAAGATGAATTGCCTGTCCATGCACTATCACGTCTGGAGGGCAGATCTGATAATGTAGCGGCGTTCTTCCGTAGCTTTGCTGAAGCAACCGCCATGGGTAACGTAAATACTTTCAAAATTATTATTAGCTAGACGACAGTCAGACAAACAACCGACATACTTAATCACTATCATATAATTATTCTTTCCATAATGACAACCTTCAATATTAAAGAGGGTGGTGCCCTTTTTCTCAGCTGGTAGACCCACCGACTGTAGCGCCTTGGCCCTGGTTCAGATCGCTATTCTTACGACACCTTTCTCCTACTGAACCTCTCTAGCCATGGTTAGCGCGAAACCCCGAGCCTTCAACTGCAACCAATAGCTCTTCAAGCTCTCTAATAGAACAGTTTGTTTCTTTTGTTAATATGAATAACATCACCCAACCATCGGAGACTTACACAGTACCTAAAGTTCCTGAAGTGTCAGCTTTAGAACCCGTTGAGAGTCTGAATCGCTACCGTGGATCCTTAAGAAAGTTGCAGATGGAACAAATGGACGCTTGTGACACATCATCAAAAGGTACCGTAGAAAGTGATTGTGCAGAGTCACCCCAAGTGCCGGACGTATCACGATCGCGACCTTCACGCGAGCGGACTACCTCTAAACCAGTACAGCGTCCAAAGCGCTATCGACGGGGTCTTCCCACGTCAGTTTCGACAAATACATCCCAAAAATCTAGCACTGGATCATAAACATCGGCCAAGTCCCGTATTGCATCAACCCCAGCTAACGACCGATAATTTCTAGCAAAAGGTCAAACTCTAACATACATAAGGGTCAAATATGCCTAACGTCAAACTCACATTAAGTCAAATTCCCTTGAAGTCAAACTCTCACAAAGACAAACTCTCATATTGTCAAATTCTCATAAATTCAAACTTTCTTAAAGTTAAACTCTCATAAAGACAAATTCTCAAGTCCAACTCTCATAAAAACTGACTCTCAAAAAAGTCAAACTCATAAATTCAAACTTTTCTAAAGTCAATCTCTCATAAAGACAAACACTTTTATAGTCAATTTTAAAATTAAAAATAACTGAAAAAATGAATACACTATTAATGGAAACTTTGTATTTATTAAACTTTCTTTCACGTAATACTTAATACAATACAAATAAAGTTATAAACTTCTGGAATTAATAGACCAGCAGAGAAAAATAAGTATTTACTTTTACTATACATATATCATAATTGCTAATAACAATAAAAACATATAAAAAATAAATGATAATTTTTAATAACAGGAAAAATAAAAAAATAAAAAAAAACGATTATTCATTATTAATTAAAGTAAAACCACAAAATAGCGTAAAACATTAAAAGCATTGTTATCTACCCACTTTTTTGCAAAATTCATTTATCCTCTGCACATACAAATATTTCGGTACTCATTATAGCTACAGGATATGAATTGATACATTTAAAATATTATCTTATTATCATTTATATATTGATTAATTTCATATTCACATTCTCTTCATGTCGCTCGCGCCACCATCTAGTGTCACATTTTCGAAGAAAAAGCTGACACCTCGCGGCATTTTTACCACATATTTTTTTATATCTGTATCTGTTGTTTACGACGTTTTTTGATATTAAGGTGATTTTGAAATTTTGGCATTCTTGAATGTTGGACTTTTTGCGAGTTTGACCTTATGCTAGAAATCCCAACTTCATCGACCCCAGTTACTTGACCGATGAGTCTGTGGAGACATCTTCGGTCAAGTAGCTGCGGTGGGTAGTGGAACCCATAGGTCAATACAATACCCACAACCATATAATTATTCCTTAAGTAATGACCACTGTTAATATATAATATGAATAACGTCACTCCACCAACGGAGACTTACACACCACCTGAAGTTCCTGAACTGTCAGCTTGAAAAGCCGTTGAAAGTCTGAATCGCTACCGTGCATCCTTAAGAAAGTTGCAGATGGAACAAATGGACGCTTGTAACACATTATCAGAAGATACCGTAAAAAGTGATTGTGCAGAGTCACCCCATGTGCCGCACCTATCACAATCAGGTCCTTCACCTCTAAACCAGAACAGCGTCCAAAGCTCTATCGACGGAGGCTTCCCTCACCAGTTTCGACAAACACATCCCGATCATCTTGCACTGGATCATACACATCGGCCAACTCCCAAATTTCATCGACCACAGCTACTTGACCGATGATGTCTCCAATACCTGGCTTTGAGTTCCCCATGATGCCGTCTCCTGTTATTTATCACCAAATGTCAACACTGCGACTAGATGTACCCAAATGCGGACGGGCAAGTTGCATTGCCTGACCATGCACTATCACGTCGGGAGGACAGAGCTGATACTGTAGTGGCGATCTTCCGTAGCTTTGCTGAAGGTACTGCCATGGGACGTTGGAGACCTTATTAACGTAAATACTTTCACCATTATTATAAGCTAGACGACAGACAGACAAACACATCATACACTTAATCACTAACATATAATTCCTTGTGTAATGACAACCTTCAATATTTCGATAATTACTAAGTACTTTATATCATTAGTTTTGAAAATGGTGTCCTCATTCTTAGCTGGTAGACCCATGGACTGTAGCGCCTTAGCAACGATAGCCCTGATTCAGATCGCCATTCTTACGACACCTTTTTCCTTCTGAGCCTGAACCTCTCTACCCATGATTAGCGCGAAACCCCGAGCCTTCAACTGGGACCAATAGCCCTTCAAGCTCTCCAACAGAACAATTTGTTCCTTTTGTTAATATGAATAACGTCACCCGACTACCGGAGACATACACACCACCTGAAGTTCTTGAAGTGTCAGTTTTAGAAGCCGTTGAGAGTCTCAATCGCTACCATGCATCCTTAAGAAAGTTGTAGATGGAACAAATGGACGCTTGTGACACATTATCAGAAGGTACCGCAGAAAGGGATTGTGGAGAGTCACCCCATGTGCCGGACGTATAACGATCACGAACTTCACACGACGGGACCACCTCTTACCCAATACAGCGTCCAAAGCGCTATCGACGGGGTCTTCCCACGCCATTATCGACAAACACATCCCAAAAATCAAGCACTGGATCATATACATCGGCCAACTCCCAAATTTTATCGACCCCAGCTACTCGACCAATGATGTCTCCAATATCTGGCTTTGAGTTATCCATAATGCCGTCTCCTGTCATTTATCACCAACGGTCAGGACGGCGACTGGGAGTAACTCTAGAAGAGCTGTATCCAAATGCTGAAGGGCAAGTTGCATTGCCTGACCACGCACTATCACGTCAGGAGGGAGGTGTTTCTGTAGCGACGTTCTTCCGTAGCTTTGCTGAAGCTACTGCCATGGGACGTTGGAGAACTTAGTATTGTTCATACTTTCACCATTATTATTAGCTAGACGACAGACAGACAAACACACCACACACTTAATTATCATATAATTTCGGTACCAGAAATGGCTGCCCTCACGATCTGGCCGAATTCTGGTGCCACTAATGACAAGTTAACAGGCTATTTGAAATCGTTACTTATCGTAATGTCTGAAAAATTGGGAACGTTCGCCTTATGTTGATAGCCTTCCTAGGTTCTTGTGGTGACAAATAATTTCGTAAATTAATTTAGAATTTATGCAATCGTGATTGGCGTAGTGTAGTATTATGTACCAGGCAAACAGAGCTTATCAAGGCACAGCTTTGTTATCAATAAGGTGTTTGAAATCTTGTTAAGTAGTTACCATTCTTTTAAGTTTATAAAATAAAAATTTCAGATTTTAAGAGAACAAAAAAGCGTACCTTGACATAAAATAAAGCGATCAAGTTTTCAAACTTTATCCCAAAATGTTAACCACTCCACTGCAACACATTTATGTGTCATCATTTATAAAGATTAATATGATTAATAAGTAGGTACTTTATATATTTAGATTTAAAGAGTGTTGCTCAGTATTGTTTCTATTTAACAAAGAAGAAAAGAGAAAAACTTTGAAAGCCACTGAATAAGGCATAAAAAAATTTGTAGAGCTTTATACAAAAAAAATATTAAAAGTCTTTAGCAAAAACTAAATAAAAACTACAATAGTCCTAGGCATAAAATTTTTAAAAAAATCTTTCACTCCATAGGTAAAAATGAATAATAATTTGTAAGGTTTGATTTACAAGCATAATTTACCCGAATGGGGCAAAGCTCAAAAGAGGGTAATTGTTTTTTTAATATCCGTTAGAAAATTAATATAATTAAATGGCGTCCTAATAAGACGGCGAACGAAAAACATAGAATTGGTACTACAAATTGTTATAAATTAAGTGACTACACAGAGAAAAATGAGCTTTAAATACATCATAACTAAAAAACCAATATGAAATTTGAAATCCGAAAAGTGAAATCGTGTTTTAAAAAACGTAAAGTATAAAATATCAGGAGAGCATCAATGATTAGATGGCTTTTAGTACAACAGTAATAGAACACACTATACATATAAATATTATTTATTAAAAAGGAAGATTTACAACGATTTACAAACATAAAGTATTATTTATGTAAAACTTTCCTTAAAATTATCCTTATTTTGAATGCAGTACTCTAAAAGTACTCTCGCTTCTCCCCTCGTATATTCACTACGAAGAAGGGATAAATTTATTATATGTTTAGGGTTTGAAGTTTCAAAATTAACATATATTTTTTATTTTTTAGACAGCGATTTAGTGAGACGTTATTCTTAGTAGTCCAGTAATAATTAATAGAATGCATGCATATTAAGCTAGCTATTCCTCGTGCGCCGTTCAGTTGAATATATTTTTTGGGGTAATGTTTGATTATTTGCTTTATAATACTTTTGAGAGATTAGTTTTATTGATTCTAATAAAAAAAAAACAAAAAGAAAACAACAAAAAAAAAAACAAAATGTTTTAAAAACCTCAAAAAAATGTGCTTATGTGGGATTATAGCAGATGATCTTGTGCTTGATTATTTTCTTTAAAATACTTTTAAGAGATTAGTTTTATTGATTCTAATAAAAAAAACAACAAAAAAACAATCAAAAAAATATTTAAAACGTTAAAAATTATCTAAAAAATATGGTTATGTGGTATTATAGCAGATGATATTGTTGTATAATAATTAATTATTTTTTAATAAATTTGTTTCAAATATTGTCATAAGTTTTTTATACAAAAACTCATCTATGTGTCACATGTTATAATATTAATAATTTGTAAGAAGTTTCGGAATACTGTTCTTCTATAAATTGCGGTTTTTATAAAAACCGTTTTTTACAATATTTTAGTGTTTGTAGTGAGACTAATAATAATATTAAAATAATAATAAGTACTAGGATAATTACCTTTCTTTTGGAATCAAAATGTTAAGATTAAGAAGACATGCCACCTTACTGGTATAAAAAAAAATACAAAGCTGCGTTCCAAGGCAACTGAAATAACTTCTTAGTAAACCAGCATCATAATCGGTCTTTAACTATGAAATTCCCGTTTTTTTTTCATATATAATTTGAAAGAAAACGTCTACCTATAAGACTCGGCCGAGAACTCGTTCTCGGCTAAATTCGTGGTTGACCGTTTTTTTGTAATTTCCTCTTAAAGCTAAGCAAATGTTAGTAAAAACGAGCATAAGAGTGCGTCCATAATTCTCTTGTAAGTAATTTATTTGGTTAAGTTGCACCCCTCTTGTTGTGATTCAATTAGAAAATGATAGAAAGACTTCCAGAAACGTTAAGTTAGACTATAGGGAAACTAATCCATGGGCCTATGACATAATTTATCTTTTGTTGAATTTGTTGGAACACAAAAGCCACACTGCGTGATTTAAAAATAATTATATTTCAATTGTACACTTATTGGGTGATTAATCATACCAACGCAATATTTTTTTCTTGTAAATGAAAGCCAATAATTGAATATATTGTAAACAAGGTGTCATATACGTTACGTTATATGATCATTATACAAGATCATATAACAGATCAATATCAATCCATGTGATTTTATTTGTTGAATTAATTTAAACTTTAAGTTTATTTATATGAAAGGACGATAGTTTAATCTGGCAGTTCGTCTAGTACTGGAGAGTTTTTGTGTGATTCGTAGAGAGATTGTGTGATTGGTAGGTTCAAAGGTTTTTTATAAACACATAAAACCGAAATAATTTTGGTTATTGGTTAAGTGGTCCTGAAAAATAAACTGAAACCTACCAATCACACTTCAGTACTGGACGACCTGTGGGATTCAAACATCGACCCCCGACATGTGCAGCCACAAACAATAAGTAACCACTTTTGACGTTTCAGCATCCCATAAAATTCACGAACTTTCAACAGTGGCGACATATTGTTATCGTTTTTGACTGTACCCTCTTGCAAATCAGCGAACACTGTGAGATTTTGTGTGTAACTCAATCCGCTGTAATAAGAATCATTCTCTAACTGAAGTGTTACGTTTGATGTGCGACTCCTTGTACCTTAATGAGGCTAAAGCCTCCAGATATCACAGACCAATGTTGCATTATTTCATTCCTAAATAAGCACCAGTGTTAAAAGAGAAGTAGAACTCAACTCTGGATATTTAATTACACATTTAAATTAATGTGTAATGTCAACACTTTTTAATGTTATATTACTATTAAATAATACCTTTGTACACTCCTTGGACTAACTTCTTTGTATTGCTACAAATGATTATAGTTATAGGATCTATATATTTGTGTAATTGTGTTAAATTTAGCTACAATGGGTTGAAGGCGTTTATTTTGTTTTCAATACTTTTTTTAAAATACGCCTTTGGTTTTAAACGTAATAATCATTAAATAATTTTTTTTATACGTTACAGTAAATTGTGCAAGATATTTTTATTCTTAAACATTGTACAATATTTGTTTTATTCATAAGCAGTGTAAAAGATTGTTTAAATGTATATTAACTGTGTGAATCTTTTTTTAAACATATAAAGTGCGTGAAAGCTTTTTTGATTCATATGTATGGCTCTGGAAAAAATACACAAAAAAGGGTGTAACTAAGCATTAATTTATCAAAAAACAAATATTGTCAAATCATTATTAATTGATATCGAATATTAGAATATTACATTTCTTTGTATTGTAAGCCCATTGTATTGTATCAATCTTATTAATGTCATATTAATGATGAGTCTCAATTTGAATAGTATATGTGTAACAGAAAAAAAACATTCACTTAGAATTCAGAAACAAGATTAAATCAATAAATTTTTATAATTTAATTTCGTGTTTTACTTTTCAATTCAAAACCATTTTTAAATTATTTTCTATGACTCTTTATCTTTTAGAATTTGTAATGTTATTATAAGATAATGGTATATATTCACCCATTTTTATTATATTTCCTACTAGTTACCTGCCCCCTTATTCTCAATTGTCGGATCACGGATTCGATTCGAAAAGTCACATGCCAGTTCGCTTTAACTCACCGCGATAAAAAGTGACAGGTATAGAGTTTCCGAAATTCGAATATTTTCCGACAGTTGAGAATAAAGGGGCAGCACCCGGAATTCTATGCAATGCCCGTAAAGAGAAAATGGCTAGGTTTTACAATAAAACACAAATAAAAAGGTTTTACAATCCAGGACCTTCGCGAACGTCTCAAGAACATCCAACCAAATATATACACATCCGATAAATAGTTTCGGAACTTATGTAAACATATACACTTAATTATGCAGTAGTGTTTACCCTGAAAAAAAATATCAACCAACATTTGGCGAGGTGCCATCACAGTTTATAAGATTTAATAAAACTGTGCATCTCTATGCAACTTCATGTTTGGCTAAGTATTACGCTAATTATGTAGTCACTTTTTAACCGACTTGAAAAAAAGGAGGAGGTTATCAATTCGTCTGTATGTTTTTTATTATTATTATTATTTTTTTGTTTATTTTTATGTACCTCAGAACTTTTGACTGGGTGAACCGATATTGATGATTCTTTTTTGTTCGATGCGGAATAGTTTCCATTTGGTTCCATAATTTTTTTTTGAAAATCCATTGGGTAGTTTGGTTTTTAAATAAAAAAAACTGGAAATATGAAGTCTACATATGCGAAATTGCGGATTTTTGCTTTCCTATGAATTTTTAGTGAAATGATACGATAGTAGAAATAAATTTAAGCTCACGGTCACCCATCTAGCTTTGACCTTCAAAAGTTATCACTAAAAATTGTGAAAAAAAATATTTAAACAAAAATTAAAACCGACTCCAAAAATCTGAAAAGGATAAAATAATTAAATTTTAGTAGGTACCCATCCCCTAGGAACATATTTTTGGAGTTGGTGCTAAGTTGTTTCCAGAAACCATAGATAGTGAAGCACCGACTCCAAAAATATGTTCCTAGGGGATGAGTACCTACTAAAATTTAATTATTTTATCCTTTTCAGTTTTTTGGAGTCGGTTTTAATTTTACCTACTAATATATCCCATAGATTTTTTTTCACTTTTGTAATTATCATCGAATGAACTGTAGACCAATGCACGTTTGACCAAAAAAGAAAAGAAAAATAACCACGTAATCTAGGTAGGTACCTATACGAGATCAGTCCGAACTGTCCGCGGAAGCCCGACTCGTGGTTTTTTTTTTTTTTTTTGGTCAAACGTGCATTGGTCTACAGTTCATTTAGTGAAAAAAATCTATGGGATCTATTAGTTAGTACAATGGTTTTCGGAAACATGTTCGGGACTCAGTGGAAAGTTCAGTTGTCATTTTTTCAGTGTACTTTCCAAGACAAATGCAAAAGAGTTACTGTTTTTTTTAAAATATTTCTATAAATCTTTCAAGCGGCGCTATAGCTCGGGACGTCTACAACAATTGAAAAATCAATTGTGTTTGGAATCTGATGCTTAACGGGTCAACAATGTCATTTGCGAAGTATTGCCAAGGTATTAATTATCACTAATTTAAGTATAACTCCTCATGAGTTTCTTCCACGTGGGAAGGCCTGTGCCTAGCAGTGGGACGTTTATAGGTTGGTGATCACGAATCCAAGTACATTGTTATATACAAAACAGGGATTATTGTCAGATAGTATAATTAATTGTTAAGCTTTGGTCATATATTTGAAATATCAATTGAGATGAATATCAACAGATTTTTTTTTATTAACCTGTCAAGCGACACATTATGGGGTTTTATGTATCATAATAGGGTCCCGGGAGCCTAAGGCGGACCCTAGACATTCAGTTTATAATGTAGTTCATCGGTATTTACCAAGTACTGTGGTATTTACTGACCGTGTGAGCGAGTGTATTGATGAATGTCAGTATTTATCACGGATTTCTAAATTTCTGAATTCCGAAATGACACTTTGTGTTAAATACTGACATCTGTCAGTACACTACACTAGACGATCATTAAATACCACGGTGTGAAGGTCCTTCCAGTTGACAAGAGACGTAGTGTCAATGCAAATTTTTCTCTAGGGGAAATCGAAGCTCTCATTAGTGTATGTTCTTTAATTAAAAAGGGTGTTATCAATGTCAAAAGATTTTCAAAGCAAACGTCAGGCATCTGAAAATAATTATAATCATCCATGTCATCATTTAATTTCAGCCAATAAATTGGAATGAGAATATTTTTCTCTCTGTTGTAGCCAATATTTTGTCCATCGTTTTCTTTTTATTCTTTTTTTTTAAACCAATGGCTAAGATAATAGCCACACAGCCTTTCTCTGTATCCGTTTCCGTCTGTACTGCTCCAAAACACGATAATACTGAACGTCTAGATTTGCCAAAAAATTCCGTCGATGGAATGTGAATCATAAGTATTTATCACACTGATGAACCACATTACAAACTGACCCCCGTATTCATAAAAAACAAGTGAACTTATATGAGGCTTATAAAGTGTTTTGTTTCTCTCACTCGTATGAGAAAGGAAAAAGATAAAACATATTTTAGCAGTGTTTTATCTTAAATAGGTTTATTGAGCGTTTATGAATATGGGCGGTGTCTAGCTAGGGTCCGTCTAAATGTGCCTTCAATAAAAACGCCGCAATAGACCCTTGATAAGCCAACCTTAAAAACTGTTATGTTTACTGTTGCGTTTCGTATTATATTACGTTGCATAGAGAGCTAGTATGAAATATTCCGATATAACTTTTATAAGTTTCCCCAAATGACGGTAGACTTATATTTTTAAGTATTTCATTTTAAATTCGCAACGTTCATAATTGACAGAGCTCACAGTTCGAGCGGCCGAAAAACCGAAATTATTTCCTTTTGAAATGATTATAATTACTATAAACTTATCAAAATATGACAAATATTGATGGCCACTTTATATTGAATAATTGTTTGAACATCTTAACACTAACACAAGACAAAAATTGTGTGCTCTCTGTGCAAGTAGCTTATTTTACCTAATTTATTGAAAGTTATTTTCGAATTAGTGTTTTTTAAAGTGTTTGACGAATTTTCTACGCAAGAAATTGAAAGCGGTAAGTTAATTTTTAATCAATAAGGGTGTCAAGCCAACGGAAAGTCCACCTGATGGTAAATGGTTACCATAGCCTGTGTCTATAGGCTGATAACATCAAAGGTAGGAGTAGATCTGCCTTTACTTATTTCACAATAAATGATTATATAATTAAATTTAATTTTAAAATAATCAAATATGCAATTATTGTATAAAATATGTAATGTATTGGAATTCAAAAAGGTATCCTGTTAAATTAAAAAGCAATGAACATTAGCAATTAGTTTCTTTTGTTTTTAATTTTAGCATAGTGAATAGTAATTGACGACCGGCTGGCCGAGTGGTCTGTACCCCTTGCTACAGGTTACTCGGTCGGGGGTCCCGGGTTCGAATCACATCTATGACTTGTGAACAAGCATTTGTTCACAAGTCATAGATGTTTATGTGTTTATTTAGTTTATTTTCTAATATTTATAGACCTATTATTATCATTATTTCTCCGTTGTCTAGTATCCATAACACAAGCATTTAATTAAGCTTACTTTGGGCTAGATACTTAATAGGTGAGTGTATGAATAATAATATAATTAATTATTATTTTGGAAGACTAATCACCACATAAACAAGGTATAAATGCTATGAGCAGTGTCTATTCTGTACTAGGTGTTTTCGCTTATGAACTCTCCTTACCGCTTCACATCAAGTGGTGAATTTCCGTGCTTTGTATAAAAAAAAGTTTTTTTATTATCTTGCAAAAGCACAACACATCACACAGGTACAATACGCTTACAATATGAAACAGTCAGTGAAAGTCCAATAGGCCCCTGTGTCAGCACTTAGCCTTAACGACATTCGTAGAATAACGCAGAAGCGCTGTTACTATGACAGGGCCCAGGCAATGTCGCGAAATTATATAAACAATGAATCAGTACAAAAACAAAAAATGGAGAATATTCAAGGTAGCCGATATATTTAATAAAAAAAAGAATCGATTCAAGTTTTGTTATTTTGTTCTGACAGGAAAACACCGGACCTTAGAACCGGACCTTTTGTTCGGACCTTAAAATGTTTAATAAAAGTACTTCAAATGTTCTGATTGTTTCCTTCCAGGATCATGTTCCATTACGACTCGGACCTGGACATCGTGGTGGGGAACACCCACCAGCTACTCGACCCTCAGCCTCCAGCGTACTCCAACCTGACGGTCAGGAGGGCCTTCATCGTGTGGTGGCGTTCAGGCCAGAAGAACAAATTTAGGGATGTCTGCAATTACTACCATCACTTGGAGGCAATGGTTGGTATCTGCTATTTTAGATTGCCTAATCAACCAAGACGCGTTGCATACGCTATGGTGACAGTATAATAGTCCCCTCATCATCATCATCATCAGCCTATATACGTCCCACTGCTGGGCACAGGCCTTCCTACATGGGAGAAACACGTGAGGAGATTGAGCCATAGCACCACCACGCTGGCCCAATGCGGGTTGGTGGGTTAAAGCGGTTGAAGTAACAACCGGGACCAACGGCTTAACGTGCCTTCCGAAGCACGGAGGAGCTCGAGATTATACATTTGATTGACTCATCTCAGGACCAACCTTGGCGAAAGTTGCTTCGTTTTCGTAATCGATACCAGAGTGCTCAAACCACTACGCCATCGAGCTCCTCGTCATACACCATAGTCCCATAGTCCCCTACTCTTAGCAAAATGCACCACAGCATCACAAAACTCCTCATGTTATTATTTTGCAAAGTTCTATATGGAACTGGGTGTACTACTACATTCTACTTGTTTCCTATTTGTATTTTATAAACACAAGCTGACGGCCCACCTGGTGGTAAGCGGTTACCGCTGCTTAAAGAAACCTGCAATAACTAGGAAAAATTACTTGATGTTGCCACTGCGTGGTCATCCTGAGGCCTAAAATGAAATGCCGTCCATGCCCAGTAATTACGCTGGCTACTTTCCCTTTCTTACTTTTTTTAATTTTTTGGCTCCTTTTCCTGGCATTTGCCTTTTTCCCCTTTTTCTTTAAGTTTTTTTAAGTATTTTGAACATAATCTGTCAATCACAATCATGGAACCCAAGATACAGGCGTAAGTCTAGTTTGGGTACCAATAGTAACACTATTTCTTAAATAAGAGTATGTTGTTTAAGCCATTTAGTATAGTAAGGGTTTTGTAACATGTGTTGTGGAAATGAATAAATTATTTCAATTTCAATTTCGATTCAATTCATTTATTTATTCTGTGTACATAGGTATAATAAGTTGATACAGTAAAATATAGTAATTTCTCTATGCACCGCCAATGGGCATACAAAATATTACAAACATACCAAAACATTTCCTCCAATTTATGGTCAAATTATTATTATTATTATTATTAATCATCATCATCATCACCAGTCTAACACGTCCCACTGCTGGGCACAGCGTTTGCTACATAACACATGAGGAGGTTGGTTTTATTCCATACCAAATCCAATGTTAGGCTACCTGCTGGCTGAACGGTCAGAAACCTCAGTTACAGGTGTACCTACTCAGCCAAGGGTCCTGGGTTCAAATTATGACCGGGGCACAATCACTTAATATTGATGCTATACTTTGGGCTATATATAATTAAGTCGAAAATATTAAAAAGGAACAATTCGTTTCTAATAGGACTTTACATAAGAAAGCAAGTCAGGTTTATCTAAATAGTTGTCGGAAGTTTTTTCAAAAAGTCTAATACAATAGTAAAGGAGATGTACCAAGTACAATGGTTTTTAAGTTGGGGAAATGAAAATAAAACTTTATTTTTCAATTCATTTTCATAATTTTTTGTACAAAATACTTTCCGATGATAAGTGACAGTTTTATAATTATCAATATGATGGCAACACTATAACGTCAAACTTCTATAATTAACTAGCTCAAAATATACAAGAGAAAGCAAAAAACTTTATTGATCTGTCTATCAGACTACGTCCATAATTCCTTAATCCTAAACTAAAAACAAACGTTTTTTCGAACGTTTTATAAGTATGGCCACAGATTATAGATATTATGTCTTAATATTTTTTTTTTATACAACTAGATGACAAAGAAGCTGACGGCCCACCTGGTGGTAAGCGGTTACCGCCGCCTATAGATACCTGCAATAACAAGGAAAAGCACTTGATACTGCAGGTGCGTTGCCATCCTGAGGCCTAAGATGAAATGCAGTCCATGCCCAATATGGCCACCTATATTGCCATATTTGTTTTTTATGGATGCTTCAAAATATTTTCATACGTAGTTTAACGGCCGAAAATATCACGCAAAATATTTTGTATTGGTTTTGATCATTTTTTGTCATTTTTTAATGTACTGTACGTTCATGTTCATTGCCGAAAATGAAACATATCCTTGTCAATATATTTTTTTCAAATTGTATGAACATGAAATAAATGTCAAAGAAAATTATTGAAATTGTTCAAGTACGTCTATATTTTATTAATAATAATAAATTTAATCCTACGTTTCACCATTTTTATTTTCGCCTAGGTGTTTGCTGCTAATAAGTTGATAAAACAAAATTATCGTAATTCTATTACAGGAAGAAAAAATGTCGGCATCAGACCGCGCCAAAAGCCGCCATCACGAATTCTATCTCTTTTCCAATCATCCTTTCACCTCCTCATACCTCAGAGAACACCACCCATTCCTCTACCTCCCAAACTACATACACCCCTACTTCATCAGAAAGCTGGAATCTATCAAGAACGAGAGATGCCTCTTTAAGCTGGAAGGCTTCCACAAATTACGGGAGCCAGGTGTAACGTCTAAGCAAATCCAGGACACGAGCAAAGTCATCAGACATCATTGTCAGACCCACTTGATTTCACCACGAAAATTCCTTGAAGAGTTCCGGGAGTACGCTGATGAATGTGGCATCAATCCATCAATGAAAACTGTGTCTACTTATATCAAGAAAAAGGCCCAAGAAGCGGAACTGCAGCTTATCCAGAATTGTCCTACGACGTTTAGCTTTTTGGAGGAGGATAGTGATGGTGAAGAGGAAACACCTGGTCAAGCTGTTCCGAAAGAAGAAAAGAAGACAGAAAGTGACAAACTTAAAATGTTGCTAGGCATCAATAACAAAGCAGAAAAGATAGAAGAACTTAACAAATCTGCCGTTCTTGAAAAATCTAACTCTTGCGCAGAATTCTTCAATCTGTTCAGAGATAACAAATTAAGGACTAAACGTCATTCTCTGGTCCAATTGCCGCTTACTTTTGAAGATTTCGCAAAAGTTCTGAATCAGAATCCCTCGAAAATTGGATCTGTTGAAAATATGAAAGAATGCAAGGACCTAATAAGCTTCGAACTAAACCAGTATGCGTACGACTCTCGTATGAATGATTTCGAGACGGTAAGAGAAATTTAATCAATGAAATTCAAAAGGTTTTAAATAATGACCCACCGCTTAAAAGCATGAACTGTACACGAGTGAAGTAAACAATATACAATTTGCTTGCTTTAAACCGTTTAACTTCAAGTTTAACACATAGAGTGGATGAATTTTGCAAATATGTTATACTTTTATTATTTTAAGATAAAAAGATTTAGATAACGGTTTTTCTTATTGGTGTATTGATAAATTTTACATATGAGATGAAAAATTAATTTAGAATAGAATAGAATAGAAAAAAGTTTATTTGGCACAATAATACAATAAAACTTAAAATACTTAAAATCTATACAAGACTATTGCGCCAAAAAGGCCCCCGCTCAGCTTAATGCCGCGACAGGAGCTGCCACGACGCTGGTATTCTGCGGATGCCACAATCGGTTATGATAGGGCGGATGGCTCCGCGTAAACACTTCCACTAAACGTAACACAAAAATACTCTAAATTAAAATAAAATTAAGCTTGTAAAAAAAAAAAAAGTTTCTTTAGTGAGGTACTGAACTCTATAGTATATTTACCGTGCCACTAAACCTTGTTGCAAGTTCAAAAGATGCCTTTTATATTTTACCTTAAAACTTTGAACATTTGCGGATTTTCTAAAAGGCGGAGGTATGTTATTCCAACACTTCGTTGCAGAGTAGCAAAAACTACCGCGAAATGCTGCAGATCGGTGAGTGCGGAACAACAGGCGGTCAGAAACCCGGGACTTACGTTCAGCAAAGATCAGCTTCTCAAATAGAAAAGATGGGTTGCGATACTTAATAATACCAAAGAGCAAACATGCAAAATGTAACGCACGCCTCGACTTCATGTTTAATAAACCGCTCTTATTTAAAAAGGGAGTAATGTGTGCTCTTCGCGGCACTGTGAAGCAGAATCTAGCGCAAGAATTTTGTACACGCTGAATAAGCTTTCCACTACGTTCTAACAGACAATTACCAATAACTGTATCAGCGTAATTCAACTTAGATAGTATTAAGGATTCACATAAATAAATACGCAGGTCTACACTCAAATATTGACGAATTTTGTATAAAACCCTCAGTCTATAGTGGCATTGCTTTACTATATCTAGTACATGACTCTCGAACCTCAATTTGCCGTCCATCAGGATACCTAAATTGCGTGCCTCTGCCACTTGCTCTATATGACTATTTCTAATACTAACATTAACGCGATAAGAGTTTATTTTGTTTATTTGTGCCTTCGTCCCCAAAACAAGGAATTTCGTTTTCGTCGGATTTAGAATAAGACCATTTGCTTCTGACCATTGCACAATTCGTTCCAAATCATCATTAATCCCTTCAATGGCCGTGACTGACTCATTAGGCTTAAAAGTTTTGTATATTTGAACATCATCCGCATACATGTGATGTGCACTACATAGGATAGACTTGGATAAGTCAGCACTATAGAGTATAAAAAGAATCGGCCCCAAAATCGATCCCTGCGGTAAACCTTTAATTAAAGAACGAGAAGTAGAAACCCTTCTTAACCCATTTCTTGATACCACCTCCACCCTCTGGGAGCGCCCAGAAAGATAACTTGAAAACCACCTTATCGCGATATCGTCAAAACCGTAGTATAAAAGTTTCGCAACAAGTAAAGTTGGATCTATAGTGTCAAACGCGCGTGAGTAATCAAGCAAAACCACGATAGATCCTTCCCCCCTGTCTTGCCCCGACAGTATGTCATCGACCACGTCCAAAAGCGCGGTCACTGTGCTTCTACCTGCCCGGAAACCTGATTGTTTTTGAGGCAATATGTCTTTCGCATATAAATACTCCGTCATTTGAAGACAAACAGCTTTTTCTAAAATTTTTGACAGAAGGGGTAAGATACTAATTGGTCGCAGATCTTTATAATCCGTAGGATGGATGATTTTAGGAACTGGTTTTACGATTGCTTCCTTCCAGATATCCGGAAAAATTCCTGTACGTATACTCATATTAATAATGGTTGTGAGGACGCCCAATGTTCGTGGCAATGTCAATATAATCATATCCAAAGTAATGCCATCCACTCCTTTAGCATTAGTCTTAATTTTCCTTATAATGTTAAACACAGTTGCCTCATCTACCGGTCTCAGGTGAAAGAGATCTGAGCCGAAACGATTTCATCTCATATGTAAAATTTATCAATACACCAATAAGAAAAACCGTTATCTAAATCTTTTTAATTACTTTTTGTGATACACAAAATGACACTTTATATAATTTTACTTGTAATTTTATTATAATAAGCAATAAAAACAAGTAATTTTTCTGACATAAAGGAATTGACATCAGACAATCTTTCACTACTACTTTTACCCCTAGAATTAAGTCTTCTTCCATATGATCAAAGGTTTTGATGAGTACCTACTAGAGTTGTGTTAGCAAGACTAAAGGCCAAGATATTCAGCAATTTCTGATTCAACTGTAAACATTAAAATACTCTTCATTTAAAGGCAGAAATAAAATTTTAGTAATTCAATAGCCATTCTTGATTATTCTATGGTTTAAATTTTATTCTAAATATATATAAATCTTCACTTGATTAAAAATATAATCATCTATCTAACACCATCTCATTGAGAATATTCTGATGAGTTTCTGAAGAATTGAGAATTCCGCAGATTATTACATAGTCACGGGCAAAAGGTTGTACATAATTATATTATGAACTACGTGTACATAGACTACAGTAAGTGAGTACCGCAACCATATATTGTGTAAGCATTATTTAATCATAATTATATGGTGTGTGTGGTGTATTATAGTGTGTGGTTTAATATTAATACCTACCAAACTTTTATGTACGGGAAAGAATGCTCGTAACATACATATTTTGGGTAACCTGTGGATTTCCATATCTGGAGTACAAATGTATTCTAGTGTGAATTCTCCTAGATATATCAAGTAATTCCTAATTAATAAGTAAACAAATTTAAAAACCATTGTTCATGGTTTAAATACCACGGTGATCAAAATAGCGCCATCTAGCGACAACCCCTCACGTATTGCAGATTACGGTACTTTTCCGATCCCCAATAATCATTGAATACTCTTTGAGCCAGTCAAGGCCAGTCATCCCCGAATCGTCATTCAGTTCTGTCTCGCGCATAGGCAAGCTAAGATGGCCGCCCAAGCGTTCTCCACGCCAGTTAACACAGTCACACGAGAGACTATTACAGTGCTAATTACAAATAATATAATGAATAATTCTCTGGAATTCATGTCGGATTGTGAAACGGTAAGTTAATGAATTTTTATTTTTATTTACTTAATATTAATGATAATTTATATTAAAAATAATTAAGTATTTCATTAAATATTGACCACTACACATACTATATTTATACTAAAATTAATCTAAAGAGCAGAGCAGAAACACAGGTTTTTTTTACATAAAGGGCGAGAACATTTATTTCGTTACTCACCTAATTATATACCTATAATAATAATGTCATAATCAAGATTTAAAAAAAAACAAATAAATCAAAATATTAATTAAAGTATTACTAAGTAATTTATACGAGTAATACACAAATTATTATCATGAATCACGGTTAAAACAAGTTTTTTTTAATGCCTATTAGCGCTAGATATTAAATGTATCAAAATAAGATTATTCTTAATGCTCGTTATGCCTATGTTGTGTGTTGGAAATTATTTAATTTTTACTTTATTATTAACAAAGTTAACAACTTATAATTAAAAAAACTCCACCTAAGTCTTACAAAATGGGAAGAGTAACAGTTAGGCTCGTCGCATTATTTTATTTTTATTGAATTAAAACAAAAGCACTTGCAGGTAAATTAAAATGATCCATAAAGTATTAATACTAAGAAAGCATTCAAGGTATCGGTATGGTGTGGTGTCCATAATGTAGGTAGGTCCCAAGATCTTGCAGCGACAATAAACTAAGGCAGGTAGATTTCACGGGCGGGACTGTGGGAATTTTTTCGCTTTGTTTTCCGAAGCCAATGTCAATGCTCATTTTGTTGATTTTTTTTTGTGTAAAATGCTCTCAAATTAGACAATGTATTGTATTGTTGAGGAGGCATGGACGGGCCATTTATTTATAATATACAGTATACAGGGTGTTAGCGAGATGCTCTCGAAAACGAAAGCAGGTGGGAGTGCTGGTCACCCTAAACACAATTTGCTGAAAAATTAATTTCCAAATTTTTCCAAGAAATCACCAAAAAAATCAGCTGTTTCATAGAAACAGGCTGTGTTACAATTTGTATGATACAGCTGATTTTTTAATGACTTCAAATCGTGTTTAGGGTGACCAGCACTTCCACCTGCCTTTGTTTACGAGAGCCTTAATTTCCACCTTAATTTATTTATACATAAAATACCAACCCACCAGACTTCCGGGAAAGACTACTGTGTGTGGACAGAAATTATAATTACAATCTATTTTTTTATTTATTTATTAGAAACAATAACATTTTTCACAAAAGCGCCCACCTCAAACATAACACATGTTTCAGACATAATAATTGCTCAACAAAACATAGACGTGCGTGCATGTGTGTGTGCGTGTATGTGTGTGTGTGTGTGCGTGTATGTGTGTGTGTGTGTGTGTGTGTGTGTGTTTGGATGTGTGTGTGTGTGAAAGTGAGGAAATGTATGAAGTATGTTATGCGTAGAACAATCACAATCATTGTTATTCGAAGAGTTTTTTTATCTATTTTATTTTACTGCAACATTATTAAGATTAAGATTAATAAATATTAAGATTGTTATTAAAATACATTAACAACATGCAATAAAGTATAAATAGACACATATGTTTTATGACATCTATTGTAGGTATATAAAAATCAATGCTTTTATGCGCACCGAAACCATTGATTAAATTTTTAACCTACTTCAAAAAAAGGAGGAGGTTATCAATTCGTCTGTATGTTTTTTTTTTTATGTTTCTTACCTCAGAACTTTTGACTGGGTGAACCGATATTGATGATTCTTTTTTTGTTCGATGCGGAATAATATATAAATTTTTTGAAAATCCATTGGGTAGTTTGGATTTTAAATCAAAAAAACTGGAAAAATTAAATCGTCTACATATGCGAAATTGCGGATTTTTGCTTTCCTATGAATTCTTTAGTGAAATGATACGATAGTAGAAATCAATTTAGGCTCACGGTCATCCATCTAGCTTTGACCTTCAAAAGTTATCACTAAAAACTGTGAAAAAAAAAATTTTACAAATATTAAAACCGACTCCAAAAAACTGAAAAACATAAAATAATTAAATTTTAGTAGGTACTCATCCCCTAGGAACATATTTTTGGAGTTGGTGCTAAGTTGTTTCCAGAAACCATAGATAGTGAAGCACCGACTCCAAAAATATGTTCCTAATAGGGGATGAGTACCTACTAAAATTTAATTATTTTATCCTTTTCAGTTTTTTGGAGTCGGTTTTAATTTTTGTTTTATTTTAACATGTTTGAAAAATATATATAAAATTACCAACCCGCATATATGGTATATATATGTATATACCAACCCGCATTGGGCCAGCGTGGTGGTGTTATGGCCCAAGCTCTTCACGTGTTTCTCCCATGTAGGAAGGCCTGTGCCCAGCAGTAGGCCGTATAAAGGCATTCACGTCCTCGGGCAGGGACCGAACCTGCAACCTTATACATTCCGGGTGACTGCTCTAACCATCTGAGCCACCGAGGACTTGGGAGTACCCTGTGAAATTCTTCTAGTCTATCTGTATTTGTGGTTTGGTTTGTGAAAGGTCGCGGGTTCGCTGTCCGCCCCTGGACGTGAAACTTTTCTGGTTTAGATATTTTTATATGTAAAAAAAAATATTAAATTGTTAAAAAAACTTTATTAAGGTATTCTGGCGGCCCCGTCTGCCTATTTCTCTTCTCAAGACATAATCTATCTCCATGCGGAATTCAATCTAAATCGGTTCAGCAGCTTAAGAGTGAAAACGTAGCAAATAGACAAACAGACAGTTTTATTCTTTAGTGGAATAAAATGAAAGTGCTAATCGAGATTTTTTTATTCTAACATTTCAGATGGAAACAGATTCACCAATCAGAAAGCCGAATTTGAAACCGATCAGCAAAAAGCTCTTTCATTCACCAATGAGCGAGCAGTCTCCAGAGAAGACAGCATTCACTCGAACCTTCGATTTGAACAGAAGAGCGAGAAAAAGAAAACAAATGCTAGTGCCCGACTCTTCTGAGAAGATAAAGAAAGCATACGTTACTGAGTGCGACCGGGACGGGCATAGTGGACACGACAGTGCTGGAATGAGAAAGAAAGTGTTGATTAGTCTATTTCACAATAAGGAGTATTCTATGGATTGTGAAATTGGTAACTGAAAAACGAAACGTGTAACAGCATTAGAAAATCTGAGCTTTTACAATGGAAGTATTTCCTCGAAGCGCACCAAACGGTGAAACATAGAGAGTAGTATATAAATTTGAAAATTTTAAGTAGCCCCGGCCTCATTAATCATCTATCTAACACCATCTCATTGAGACTATTCTTATTAGCCCAAGCACACTATATCTTATGCAAGTTTCTGAAGAATTAAGCATTCCGCAGACTATTTGATGGTACAGGATCAGCTCAAGGTTACCATGTCTTGGAAATACCACCGAAGTAACAGTAAACCATGTTTCAAATCAATCGGATCTGTGAAAGTTAACCCTAAGACTCTTTTTAGCCCCCTGAGAAAAAAGAGGGGTGTTATAAGTGTGACGTGTCTGTCTGTGTATCTGGGTATCTGTGTGTCTGTCTGTGGCATCGTAGCGCCTAAGCTGATGTGACTACAAGTGTTCTCAGCTTTAATTTATAAAGATCAGTTCAGGCGTTTGATGACTATCAGCTCATTTTCTACATTATTATAGGGTTTTACTAACTTTTACAGATTTGAAATTTGGTGTACTGTCATTTCGGTGACATTCCCATGACATACTATCCTTGAGCTGATCCTATACCATCAAAAAGTCTGCGAAATGCTTAATTCTTCAGAAACTTACAGCAGATATAGCGTGTTTGGACTCTTATGAATAGTCTCAATGAGATGGTGTTAGATACATGATTAATAACGCCGGGGGTAATTAATAATTTTTAATTTTGTATTTTTGTCAAGCAGGAAATGAGCTGATAGCAATCAAACACTTAAACTGATCTTCAAAAATTATGGCTATGTACCATCCTGATCGCTTCAGCTGTCAAACAAAAAAAACGAACCAAAACTGGTCCATTCGCTTAGGAGCTACGATGGCACAGACAGGTACACAGACAGCACGTCAAAATTATAACACCCCTCTTTTTTCGTCGGGGGTAGCAAAGCATATTGAAAGGAGTCAACTGTAGGATAGTTGACTTATGAACTACCAGGAAAGCAGAAACGAACAGAAGATAGGTTCCCGAGCGTTGTTAAATGCATTAAATGGTTTAACTGCTTAGACAAGGTGCAACGAGCGTCTATAGGCTACGTTAACAACGCGTGAGTAGTGCTCAAGGTGCTACGAGCGTCTATAGGCTACGGTAACTACGCGTGAGTAGTGCCCGAGGTGCTACGAGCGTCTATAGGCTACGGTAACTACGCGTGAGTAGTGCCCAAGGTGCTACGAGCGTCTATAGGCTACGGTAACTACGCGTGAGTAGTGCCCAAGGTGCTACGAGCGTCTATAGGCTACGGTAACTACGCGTGAGTAGTGCCCAAGGTACTACGAGCGTCTACAGGCTACGGTAACCGCTTATCTCCAGGCGGGCCGTACGTTTACTTGCGACCCCTGTCTTAAAGAAAATTCTATCCGTTTTGTCTTCGTCTTTCTATCTCTACAAAGCCTTTCATATTCTTATTCTTCCTTGTTTCTTGTTATTTTCTTCTGATTTCCTCTGCAGTGCAAGCATAGATAAGCCTATATACATTATACCTATAACATTATACTCATGTTTTGGGCAGTTGAGTAAATTTGAGCTTAAATGATCAAGATAAGTTAATTTATACAGTGATCTGTGTATTTAAAAATAATAATATTTTTAATATTTGTTAATTTACATAGCTTGTTCTCTAGCCTGTCGTTTTCATCATTTCAGTTCTTTCTTTCTTTTTAGATTAATAAGAAAAGGACAGATGTCCCGAATTTAAATTGTGAGATTTATAGCAATTTTTACCTTGATTATTTCACAATTGCTAACATATCAAAATTTTATCAAACTCGATTTCTTCCATATTTCTAAAAAATATTCTATCTTGCTCCTATTATATTTGAATGAAAGAAATAGACAAACAGCATTAGTCGTGACTTGCGTAAAACTGCTTAGTTATTAATTGAATTATTATATTTTGTGTAAAGAAATTCTAAGATTATGGAATTATAATGTTAAATTACAGATTTAATTTTAATTAAGAAGTATTTTATGATTTTATAATTAACTTTAGATTTTAAGCCCTGTCTTCCATTTGCTTTAAACTTTTATATGAGATTAATTTTAATCATACCAATTTACATATGTATTTGAATAAGAGAAAATAAAATATTTGTAATAAAATAATATGTGGTTTTTCTTAAAACTCGTAATGTCTCATGTAATTCTGTAGATCAATAAATAATTATTTTGCTATTTTAAAACTGAACACTTACAGTAATAGTATCTGAAATTAAAATTCAATTAGATTATTTAATAAGATTATATTCTTAATTTTAGATTTTAACATTATTATAAATGTTTGAATAAGAATATTTGAAAGCACTACTGCCCCAACTTAGCCGAATCGTAGGTATTTGTAAAAATACTCGTTTCGGATGTTGAAATAGAATATTTGGAGGGTGGACGTTAGCTCATAAACGCAAATACAGATAGACTAGAAGAATTTCACAGGGATATCCCATTCCCAAGTCCTGGGTGGCTCAGTGGTCAGAGCAGCCCGGATTGCCAAAGGTCGCGGGTTCGATTCCTGCCTCAGGACGTGAAAATTTTCTAGTTTTATTATATTTTAATTACTAAGATTATATTTATAAAAGTATGTGTGTGTATGTTTTACAAAAAGAAAAAACATTTTTTTTAATATTTTGAACACCACGTCCATATAAACATAAACGAGTCTTTATAAGCGATCTTTCAATACTTTTTTGCATGCATGGAGATCATGGTAGATGATGGTTGGATGAAGAATGCAGATGTTTATGTATTGTGATTGTGGCACAAAATTCATAAAATGTATTCATTTGTTGGGTAGACACCGAATATTTACTGCAAATCGTCCTAGATTACCTAAAGGACTTCTAATTCATAAAAAAGTATAAAACAATAAGCATTTCAATTGAAGAGCCATCTTAATTGTCCTCATGTAAGCTTTACCTTTCTATAAAACCTTAACCCTAGGGAAATTTGCGGCTGAACGCTTATCAGAGGGAGCAGAAAGGGGGAAGTGAGGATTGAAGATGACATTTTTTTCGCTTTTGGGATGAACGATCCTTTTTATTAATTATTGTGATTTAGATTAACTGAGTCTGTAAAAGATTGTGAGTTATTAATCTTTAGGACTGAGAGACAATGCGTTCACGCTCGGAGGCAGAATACTTAGTAAACTGTTTCGCCGACACAGCTTTAATCAAACATCATTTAAATTTTATCTAACAGTCTTTGAACTACGGAGTGTGAAGATTGCAGATGAGTCGAATAAGGTAGAACTTTGCCAGCCTATATACGTCTCATTGCTGGTCACAAGCTTTCTTACAAGGGAGAAATACGTGAAGAGTTGAGGGCATACATCGTACGATAGCCATTAATCAGTTCCCCTGTGGGGAATGCGGGTGTAGCTCGCTTGGATCATAAGTTATTAAATTTGGCTAAATTTAGTAAGCTAAATTCAGCATGCTACCTGATTAAGATCGGCAGTCACGACTCTGATTGGCTAATTAGTGTGTCTAAATGTCTTCACATTTGTCTAAATTCTTAGCTAACTAAATTTAGCCAAATGTAATAACCTTTAGGCCTTATCTAATGAAACGAAGTCTAAAACCTACCCCACACCGTTATGAATAAAAAAAAGCATTTTTTTTCTTATTTTTTTTATAAAAGTCTTAATAATAAAAAGCCCCTATCTCTCCGTTGCAAGTATCGTAATCAGTAGAGGCGTCGATGCATCCTTAAAAATAATACAAGGCTCCTGATTGGCGCAATAATACCTCAGACACGTTCCGTCGACAGCGACAGTTTATATCCATTCTATGTTATTATTTTTAGACAAGTAAGTATACAAAAACCAACATTATAGGGTAAGTGTCAGAGCACCAGCCATTTTTTTATCATATACCGGGGTACTTGTTAAGCATGCCCGAAAGGAGATGTATCATTTTCGGCTAAGAACAAGTACAGTATAATAAAAAATGAAAAAAGGCTGTCAATTTTAATGTTTTTGATGCGTTTAAACGCCTACTTTATTGTAACAATTAAAAATAAAGAAAGAAAACGATTCAATAATATATGCTCCAGGCGGGACTCGAGCCCTTGAAAATGAGCTGATAGTCAAAAAAAATCAAAAATCAAAATATTTATTGCAAGCCACATTGGTGTACATAGTAAACTATAAATCAGTAGGTACATGAGTTGTTAACATATACAATGTAGCGCCCTGTAAGGGCATAGCAATTTGGTTTGCAAAGGGCTTTGTACATTAATTAATAAATATATCAGTGCTTTAGTATTATTGATTATCATAAAGGCCTATTGTTACTGTTATTTAAATATCGGAGGATAGGTATATGTTATTTGTTGGTTTTAAATATCTATTTTGTGGAAAAAAAATTCGTCGAGCGAGTAATAACAATTTGCAATCAAATATTTTAGTCATCAAACGCCTGAAATGATCTTCATTAATTAAAGCTAATAACCATTCTAGTCACGTTAGATTACAAACGAAAAAATCTGAATCAAAATAAGGTCATTCGTTTGGGAGCTACGAAGCCATAAACAGACACACAGATAGACACGTCAAACTAATAAAACCCCTCTTTTTTCGTTGAGGGTTAAAAATTAAAAATAAGAACAGCCATGCTGGTATCGATGAACCCCCTATGTTGATCGGATGCACTCAAAATCTCTTTAAAAATCACAAAAAAATCTTTTCCTAAATAGATGTTTCATTAATGTATGGAGACCCCGCCAGTTTTATGTGCACTATACTGAAACATAGGTAAATATATACAGGATAGTGTTCCATTGTCCGTTTTCTTTTATTTGCTTTGTTTCATGGTACAAAACAAATATTCATCATGGCATCACATTGATGACATTTAGTTGACTTCGATGTCGCCGGCCATATTGAATAATGATGACATTAGCGAAGAATTTAAATTTTGTACTAGTAACTAAGCATGAAAACAAATTATGATTTTTTCTGGTTTTCAGTTGTGAGGCTAATAAAATCAAAACACATCTTAATTTCAATATTTAAGATGGTTAAAGTGTACCACCAGCTTAGGATCCCATCATGCGAATAATGAAGTCCCAGGCCCGTCCTCACACTGTCCAAGAAACTGACACCGTGAGCTCCGAATGCGTAATTCGGACCGCTCAAAATTTAACTCAAAGTGACGGTAGTTAACTTTAAACTTATCAAAGACATTTGACATTGACATCTTCAGTCTTCCCGTGACCACGATCGCTGTAAAGTAGTCGAAACGTTGGTGTATAATAACAATGTGACATCCAATTAAACGCGAGTCAAAATTCAGTAAATTGGTTTTATTTCAAATTTGAAGTGCTCGCGAAAATGTCAGACAATACTATATACACTCATGTTCTTGTACGATAATTCCAACTACTTATTCAATAACTTGAACTAGTACTACTCACCTTTTACAGCGCTTAGTTTGTTCCCCACCATCTGCTTAGCCACAAACGCCGCCATCTTGTCTTCTGCTTACTGCTTAACCACTGGAACAAAGAAATAACTGGTGTTCATAACGCTTTTGAGGAGAAAGAAAGATTCACCATGGTCTACCATGTAATCTTCGAGAGGCACGGTAAGCCGTTGGTCCTGGTCGTTGCCACCGCTTTCACCAAGATGCATTAGACCAGAGTCCATATGGCCCATAGAGGATTTTTTGTTGATAACGGATAACTATGATAGCATTACTCCCAACTTCTGGAGAAAACATGACCAAATCTGGGCTATTTGTAAAAATACTCGTTGGAATAATGATTTTAACAGTCCGGAGTACTCCACAGTGTTACCCCCCGTATGTCGTCTCCAGTACCTTATAACAAACTTGCCGCAAATAAAACACGGGGACCAAGATATATGCCTGTTAATAAATAAAAGTTTAAATCATAAAATTCCCCTTGGATGAGACGAGACTTGAAAACTTTTACGTCCGTAATAAATCCAGCGCCAACCATCTCAGCGGCCATTTTGAAACGTCACAATCCAGGATTAAAGTTTATAAAGTGGGTCTTGGCTGTTTATATCAATAAAAATACACTCCCTTTCAGATCATCCTAAGCATCTTGTATAGGAAAACCTAAAAACCTGAGTCCAGCATCCCACTGCTGGGCATTGGTCTTCCACATATACACGAAGTTTTAGACGAAAACAACAACGCACTATATAGGTAAATGCGGTTTGTGGAATACGATTGCAGTAATAACCCTGAGCCACCGCTGATCGTTTTTTTTGGACGGACTATTGCTGTTGGTCTGAAAATATAAGACATGCGAAAATCTCTTCTTAGGAACTGTGTCATCTATTTAGATATCGACAGTGTAGGTTTTAAGCAGTAAATATTACTATAAACATAATTTCTAAAATGAATAAAATGCATTGTTTTCATATCCTTTAATTTATTTTAGTAGGTTTTTTTCAATACAACATTCAACTCGTTTAGGTGCGTAAAATTGTCGGACATGGTTCCTAAGAAGACATTTTCGTATGTCTTATAGTTTCTGACTTTCCCATACTGACCGATCTAAATGTGCCACCCTGTATAATTGTTACTATCACGTCATTGTGATATTATTATTATCTTGATAGACAAACATTATTGTTAGTCTACACAGTTGTTCACCTATTATGAACAGAACTGGAAACAATTTCCACAAGGTTTGAATCTACTAGCAAAAGTCGTAGACTGCGTATAATGAGTCATATCACTAGGTGGTAGGCCCGTATGTAGGGTTGTCTGGGTAGGTACTAACGCCTTTCTAATTTCGACCGTGAAATAGTTCGCTGTGTTTCGGATTGAAGGGAAAGGTAGCCATTGAAATTACTGGGCATGGACGGCATTTCATCTTAGACCTCAGGATGACACCGTACCCGCAATACCAAGTGTTTTTTTCTTGTTATTGAATGCCTAGCCCGATAGCCTAGCCCGATAGTCAATTGAACTAGACTCACTTAACTTAACTGATTGAATGCCGGCATTCAATCAACGGGCTACCCGTCCAGGGCGGCTGATTTAACCAGACGGCTGCGACAAATACATTTATGTTACCTACAGGATCTGTATGTATATAACAGCCACGCTATTTTTTCGCATTTTTTTTCTGCCACCTGATTTCTTTTACGAGAGCGTCTTGCATCCTGTTTACCAGAATGGTGTCAAACAAGTTACCGTAGTCTATACATACGGAGTATCTCATATTGGTTTGTGGTCTATACACACTTGTAACACCAAAGGTACTCTCGTTGCCTGCCCCGTGGAAATCAGTAGAAGCATTTTAAGTTGACTTCATAGGAGACCAATAACCTTACTCCCAACTTGACCCCTTAAGCGGCGTTATCCCACTGGAGGGCTATGACTATTGAAAAATCAATTGCGACTGAAATCTGAAGCTTGACGGGTTAATCGCCACAGAAACTGAGGTGCGTTCCGAGCCCACACTCCAAACACTCCGAGTTGTTTTTTGTCTTGCTCTAAACTAAGGTGTGGATAGACACAGTTGTTTTTATAACCTCAAATTTTGACAAGGAGTTCCATCATTATGTAAATCTTATACAAAGTCTTCCATTCCGCATTAAATTTTCTGTATTAAGTCTGTATTTAAATTTTTTTCACTTATATTTAAAGTAAACTAAAAGTAAGAAGTGCCTTTTCTGAGGTTTGACATATCCAATCTCATTTGACGGATAATCACTAATACATATGACATTTTAAACATCAGAGTGTTTCCTAACCATCAAAATTGATCGCCAAAAAGTTGCAAATCTCCGACCCTCGGAACGGGGTAATTGTGACAGCCAAACGTCATGCCGAAAGGCACGGAACGGCCTTAGAGTAAAAAGTTGTAGGCTTCGAACGCGCCCCAGGGGATCAATTTTGATAACAAACTCTGACGTTTAAAACGTCATATGTATTAGTGACTATCCGTCAAATGAGATGGGATATAGTAATTAAAATATTATAAAACTAGAAAAAAGAAAGAATAGAAAGCTAGAAAATAGAAGCTAGGCTAGAATATTTCGACATTGTAGGGTGGACGTTAGCTCATAAACGCAAATACAGATAGACTAGAAGAATTTCACAGGAATATCCCAAGTCCTGGGTGGCTCAGTGGTCAGAGCAGTCGCCCGGATTGCGAAAGGTCGCTGGTTCGATTCCTGCCTCAGGACGTGAAATTTTTCTAGTTTTATAATATTTTAATTACTTAGCAATTTTTCAAACATTTATAATAATGTTAAAATCAAAATGGAGATGGGATATGTCAAATCTCAAAAAAGGGAATTCATAATTTTAGTTTACATTAAATAAAAGTGAATAAAAGTTGAAATACAGTCCTAATACAGAAAATTTAATGCAGAATAGAAGACTTCGTATTAGTTTTAGATAATGATGGAACTCCTTGTCCAATTTGAGGTTATAAAAACAACTTGTGTCGTTCCACACCTTAGAGTGTTTGGAGTGTCGGCTCGGAACGGACCCCTGTATCATAGAGTGTTGTCAAAGTAACATTGACAGCGCTTAGTGTGTGACATCAAGATGGCGATTGTCAAGTGTCTGTCAAGTCTCGTGCATTACTCAGCAATATTGATTTAAATACAATATATCTATCATACAAATTTAAAGTTACTGAAATTAACAATACAGGAACACTTTACAAGGTAGTGTTACTTGATTGAGAACTGCTGTATTTTCTATAATTAGAGGCACGCATTCCAATCACAACTATTAGGTATGCTGTTCAGTAATTAATGTAGACAGTAAATCATCGCGGGAATTTACTAAGTAATGGTGTAATACAACCACATAATATGTTAGCTTAGATAATGGATTAATTAGATAACGTAAGTAGAAGCAACTAATTATGCCTAGATTCTGAGAAATCAGGGCCGGTACCTACCTATGGGAATCATTATTTACAAAAAGTAAAAAAAAAATGGTTAGTATGTATAACAATAAACTTGTTTTCGTAATTAAATTATTTCACGAAGAGTGACGTATATTATTAGGTGTATGTTATCACGAAGAGTGACGTATATGTTATATTATGTATATTAGGTGTGGTATGTATAGTAGGTGGGTGTTAAAAAAAGACGACAAAAACGTTAAAAAGCAATACTAGGTTGAAAAAACAATGTATTCGCAAATAATGAATATAGAAAGAAATTAGTATCTGCATAGAAGGCACGCATACAATTAATTCAATATTTTAATAACAAAATAACAAATTAAAATAACATTTACTTGGCGATACCTCGTCGACACTAGCGACACCACTTGATTTATATTAATTGTGGTGAATATAGAACATAATAAACAAAAACGCTTTAGTGAATGACTAAAGAATGGTATTTGTAATTTTTTGAGATGTGCTTGGTATAAGATATTTCTCTATGTGTAACCTATTTTTTCATTATTGCCGAAAGTGGCCACTTTTAACAATAATAAAAAATTGGTTACTTATAGGTAGACACTTTATACAAAATACATCTTTAAAAATTACAAATACCGTTCTTTAGCAATTCTCTAAAGCGTTTTTGTTTATTATGTTCTAAATTCACCATAATTAATAACAATCAATTGGTGTCGCTAGTGTGCACGACGTAGCCCCTTAAAAATAATCCATTTACTAAACAAATTGTTAAAAGCGCCATCTACTAGAAAGACTGCAAACTACAATATAAGCGACTAGACGGGACGATGCAGTTACCAGGAACCGCCGCGTGGCGCTGTTATCGGTTTCTAGTTTTCGACGCCATTGCCATGGCAACTCGCCATCGATAAGTGGGTATTTTAATATCTCAAACGAGTGCTTAACCAAATAAAAGGGTGGCAAATTAACTTACGTTAAATATAAGTGGTAAAATTAAGTAATTGCATTTAGCCTCTTCAAAGATTTTGGCGCGCTTATTTTACTTAATTTGACAACTAAATGAATGATCACTGAATTTTCTTAATAATAAATGTTTCATAGGTGTACCGGCAAGCTTTCACAATCCGAGTAACTCATTTAACCACTCAGCTTCCGGTGACTTGAACCTATGAATAATATCTATGTGAAATTGATAGGGCAATCATGATAGGGATTTCAATTCCTAAATTAATGCATTTTGATATTGTGATATTTAAGTATTTATGATAGGTGCTAGTCCGGTAAGTTAGTTTTTACAAACCTAGACAAATGTAAGGCCGAGACGAAGTCGAGGGCTTACCATAGTCACGAGTTTGTAAAAAAAAAACAATATCTCCACGTCATTCAACGTTTTTCAGCAGATTGGCGAGAAAACAGTACAACTGTATTATTTTGTTTCTAAATAACAGGGAGATAGTCGCAAAAATCTTTGACGTTCCTAATATGAAAATGGCGCACATTTGCAAATGGCGCCACGTGCGCAGGTTGAAAATTAAAACTACTTCTTTCATCTCATTTTCTCTTGAGATAATTAATTGTATTGAGCTGAAGTGCTTCCAAAAAGGTTCGATCATTCAACCTATTTATTCCTATAACGTGAAACTCCTTTTTTTACCTGGAGAAATCTATTGATGGACCTACCCACCGCTGGCGAAGCAGTGGGCGTGCGCGGAACTCGCCCAGCGTCTAAATTGACCCTAGGAATACCCACTAAAACTCCTGGATAACTCCCGTGCCTTTTGCGCGTGGGGGCCACCCGACGCGGCCGCACCTAGGGCAAAGGCAGACGGGCGGTTGCCGCCCGTCTTCTCGCGCCCTCTCCGCTGCCTCCTTCTGCGTGAGAACACTCTCGCAGAACGAGACGACAGCCTCCCACACCCTCTCACTGTCAACCATGGCTCGTACCATAGCTGACAGTGAGAGATGACCGCCACTGAGCACTGCACCTAGCTCGTGCCGCTCGTATCGTCAGGCCGGGCACTCCAGCAGAGTGTGCTCGGCGGTGTCGTCGGGGGAGTCGCAGTAGTGACACCGCGGTGTCTCCTCCCGACGGGCGATACGGTACAGATAGTGACCGAAGCAACCATGTCCGGTCAGTATCTGTACCATGCGGTAGGTGAGGCTGCCATGCTGACGCCCAACCCACTCCTCCAACACCGGACGGATCGCTTCGATCGTCCGGTGGCCAGCAGCTGGGGTGGCGAGTGCCGCACCCCATTGGCGCAATCCCTCCGTCTGCGCTAGGGTGCGGATCCGTCGCACTTCTTCAGCGACGGGTCGTTCTCCCCTCATCCGTGCCGCGACCCGGTGTTGGTGCACTCTCGCCAACACCAGGGCATTAATTTCCCACGGGGGCGTGCCTGCCAATACACAGGCAGCCCCGTGACTGACCGTGCGGTAAGCCCGCACGGCTCGGGTCGCAATAACCCTCTGCGGTTGTCGCAACAACGTGAAACTCTTTGGTGGTATTCTTATATTACATTTATAAGGAAATAAAAAAAAATCGTAAAGAATACGCACGGCGCCATAAAGCGGAGCGTGCGGTAAAACAGGCATTAAGGTGTGAGTACCTATTTTACCGCACGCTCCGTTGTATGCTGCGTAATATTCAACTTTCGAACAATGTATACAGGCTTCGTAAATGCATTTTGGAGCAAATATGCTGAAAAATATTTTCTTCAGAATAAGTCTTTACATGTGAAACACAGGTGTCGGTTTGCAAACAGTTGAGAAGGTCCTGATTGTGTATGACCATATTTCGGCCATAAATGACGTCATCACTGAATTACTTCCAAAGGTAAGGTTATAAGAAATCATCAAAAGTGTACAGTAAGTCTGCTAGCCATTCCGGTACCAGGGGCCTTACCACCGTCTTTATAAAAGCGATTTATATTCCGCTCGGTTCAGTATTGGTTCCTAAACTGCATCGCTGTCATAGTCGTAGATAGCGTCGTAGTACGGATATAACGATTCTACTCAGTTTAGGTCCTAAACTGGATCGCGATAAAAGATAGTGGTACGGGTGCTGAACTATGAAGAAATAAAATAAATTAATTTATCATTAAACCATTTGTCTGTTTTGTCATCACTGTGATGTGCCTACCAATCTAGTAACAAAAGATTTGTTTTCTTTTATCCACCAATATAAAAACCGTTAGCTGGTAATCCCAGGACAGTTATTTATAATAATGACAGGCTGCTCGCACCTGCCGCAAACAATCCAGAATTAATCACCGGAGGTATCCGAAGCTTCTCGGAATGCTTCCACTTGTTTAATATTAAGTGTTTACAACGAAAAATTGTTCTGTTTTAATGTGCGTAGGTTTTTAATTGATTACTCCGGTATTACCTGCTAATGGTAAAGCTTCCGGTATTCAAATCCAACCTAACCAATTTTTAAGGGAACTAACTTATAATATTCCAAACTAAACTCAATTGGGATGTTGCCTAAGTTTGAATATGGCGCAATTTTTCACAAATCAGAAAATATATGCTACTGTTACCCATAAAACAATTCAAACTTAAAAAATATGGAATATTAATGAAGTTGCACAGTATTGAAAATTAAACAAAATGGTCATAATTTTTATTTTTAATATTTATCAGGAATATTAATTATCATTGCTGACTTCAATTAAAACAACTATTAGGTATAATGACAACTATTTTTTTGTATAACCATACATTTCTTAGTAACATGTGACCCGTTCCGTAGATTTTCTATGGAGCATTTTTGGACGATGCACGATGCGATGAACATATTCAACATACCACTTTATCTGTGAAACTATTAATCTGAGACATACTATTTCTTCCGCAATATTTCTTTATGGGTTACAAACTTCTTATTTATGAAATAAAAAAAGTTGTCAACTACCCTATTGGGACGGATAGGTTAGAACTATGACCGGAAAAATACAAAAATAGAAGAATCGTTTGTTTTAGAACTTTCAAAGAAAATCAGTCCGTGCACCTGTTTGCCAACTTTGTCATATAAAAAGAACATAAAATATCTAAGCAAGATATAAACATGAAAGTATTTTGGCATCAAAGTCTAATACTATCATATAAGAAACAAAGGGTATGCAACTCTTTTGGGATTTGACGTCTTGAATCATTGGCCAGGTCCGAGGTAATGGTGTTACGATATCCTCTAGAGTGTAACAGGGTGGTCTGTTTTATGACGCTATCCGACGCCATTTTGGTTTAGAAGTTCCACTAGTAGTTTGGTAATGGATGTATGCTAAGTACATTAACTATAAAACGTATATATAACTAGGGGGCGAATTTAGTTGTTTTTTGACTAAATGATAAAGGCCTTACTATGCAGTCAGGTCAATTTTGTGTTTCCTTTGTACATTTTTTTTTCCGTTACAAAATACGGTGTAACTATAAAAGCCTTTTGTAATAATCATTTAGAGCCCTCAGGTTCTATGCATATTTTTTCCTTAAGGATCGAAAGTTGGATTTTACGTTAGCATAGAAATAAAATTTTTGAAAAAAAAATGTGCTCGAGAATGAGCATAAATGCTTTGTCAAGTCTGTTTAGCTTGCCAACTCTAAATTAATGGAGCTTTTGTGGTTTAGTTTCTACAATTTTTTTCGCTTTAAATAGTTTTGTCTGTGCTTAAATTTCTCAATCAAAGAGCTATAGATCCTCAAGAGTGAAAGGTAAATACTAGTGTATAAAGTCATAAAATAGTGAAACCATACGGAATTCTTTTGACGATAAAATCAGCAAATGTGTAATAGCAATTAAGTAGGAGTTAACTACAAAATAATTGTCAATACCTACCAGTCTACCACAGCACCAGTGAATTTATTCACAATTCACTCAATACAGTTTTGACAAAGGAATCTGTGATTTCTGAATTTTAATTTCGATTCCAAATAATACCCTAAGCCTTGTGTTTTTAACCCCCGACGAAAAAAGAGGGGTGTTATAAGTTTGACGTGTCTGTCTGTGTATCTGTGTGTCTGTCTGTGGCATCGTAGCGCCTAAGCGAATGGACCGATTTTGAATCGTTTTTTTTTGTTTGAAAGCTGATGTGTCTACAATTGTTCTTAGCTATAATTTATGAAGATCAGTTCAGGCTCTTGATGACTATCAGTTCATTTTGTACATGATAATAGGGTTTTACTAACTTTTACACATTCGATTGATTTGAAATTTGGTGTACTGTCACTTCGGTGACATTCTCATGACATACTATCTTTTTGCTAATCCTATACCATCAAAAAGTCTGTGAAATGCTTAATTCTTCAGAAACTTACAGGAGATATAGCGTGTTTGGGCTCTTATGAATAGTCTCAATGAGATGGTGTTAGATAAATAATTAATGACGCCGGGGGCTACTTAAAATTTTTAATTTTGTATTCTAATAATTATTATTGACTGCAATATTGTTTGTAATTTTTTATACTTACAACTTGGCGACAAACATCTAAGTGGCAGGCCCGTATTATTTTGGCCGTGAAACAGTTCGCTGTGTTTCGGATTGAAAGGAAAGGTAGCCAGTGTAATTACTGGGCATGGAAGGCATTTTATCTTAGGCCTTAGGATGACAACGCACCTGAAATATCAAGTGGTTTTTTCCTTGTTATTGCAGGTGTCTATAGGCGGCGGTAACCGCTTGCATCAGGTGGGCCGTCAGATTATTTTTTATACAACTAAATGACAAACAAGCTGACGGTCCACCTGATGGTAGGTGGCTACCATCGCCTATAGACACCTGAAATAACAAGGAAGGAATCACGTGGTATTGCAGAAAACTATATAAAAGTTTTAAAAAAGTTTTCATAATCTCTTACTATGAAAAGTAAGTGAGTGAGTCAGGCAGGAGACAGTGGGAAAGATCTGCAATAATTTGTCAAAACACTCGAATATTCATTAAACTGATAATGGACTGTACCGTTAGTATATGTTACAACCCGTGCGAAGCCGGGGCGGGTAACTAGTTTCTGTTAAACTAAAACGTGAGGTGATATTCGAACTCTGATATCTAAACAGTTTTCAATCAAAAAATTCCACTGAAACATAACCGTCAAGAGGAATCTGAGTGGAAAGGTCAAACTTTTAAGTTATGTGGCTGCCAACTTGAAACTAGAGAATCTTAGGCATTTGTTAATTGATTTAATACTTAATGAACTACAAGGTGACTTATAAAGCTGACCTCTGTCGTTTGTCTAGATTAAATTGTTTGAATAATATTAACCAAGCCTGAGGTCTCGGGTTCGAGTTCCGGTCAGGGTAGATGTTTGTGTGATGAACGTCAACACTTATCCACGAGTCTTGGTTACAAAATTTATGTGTATATAATAAATTGTTAAATTCATCAGAGGATTGTTTAAGTAATAATGCAAAGCGGTAGTAATATAACTAATAATTTAAACCTTAATACACTAAGTACCCATCAATAAATATTACGAAACATCAAAGAAACAAACTCTACTCTACACTCTAAATAAGTGTCAACGCAAACTACGCTACAAGCGATTTCGTCATCTCGACAACTAGATGCAACGAAAGCTTATAAATAGGATGCGGCCAGTAATTTTTATATAATTTATTTAGGGCGCCGCACACTGGCGACTGTGACGGAAAGTCACGTGACTGTTATTGCGTTGCCATGGTGATGGCATGTACGCTAGGAGGTTGAGGTGTTCGGTATTAGTTATTAGTTTAATTATTGTTCTGTATTTATTTCATTATATTATTATTATATCAGAATATCTTCCTTTTATTTAGCTATCATTCTCTATCCCACATAAAGTCCATTGCTTTCAGCGACAACGTCCTGCCTGGGGAGGGGAGTCAGTCGCTCTCACGGTGACACCACGTGACACCATGTGACACACGGTACGCTCGCTGCCGCTGCACGCGCGGAACTGACGACAGTCGCATGCGACCTCTTTATTTATTAGTTTTAATAGGACCTGGGACTGAAAAGGTTAATCTTATAGGGGTTTTGAGTCGGCTTTTTTTCGGGTTAGGTTAGAAACTTTCTAATAAGTGCTACCCCATATTATTGGGTTAATCAGCCGAATGTGAACCGGTTTCTGCTTGAAGTTTATTTTCGCTCTCAACTTTATGTGATGCGACAGATCAGCGTTAGATTTGCTGTTCGTATTGTGCCTCCACATACCCAACAGTTGTCATAGCAAGAACAACTAGAGGCTCCATAGACTTAAAGGTGAAGAACCCGACCGTCTTTCTCAAAAGGGCAAAAAAATAATTGCTTCCAGCACGTCGCCTTTCGCATTTATAAGCGACACTGATATAAAGTAAAGATATTCGTCTAGAAGGAATTCGGTTGCTTAATGGTTTGAGGGCTCTACTTTCGATTAAGAAAACAAAGCAACTTTCGCCGTTGTTGATCCTAGGATGGGTCAATCAAAAATTTGTAATCTCGTGCCACACTGTGCTTCCGAAGGCACGGATTTTGATCCGATTGTTATTGCAACCGCCTTGATCCACCAACCCGCATTGGGCCGACGTAATGGTATTATGGCCTAAAACTCCACAAGTGTTTCTCCATGTAGCAAGGCATGTGCCCAACAGTGGGACGTATATACGCTGGTGTTAAAGATGCGTCTTGTTGCAACGACTAAACGCAGCGACATGGCGCACGATTGCGGGGCCCCTAATGTGGGTATACATTTTAAATTAATTATGTATTTTGTGTTACTACGAAATCAGCTTGATTGGTAATCCAATTGTTTCTGATCATTTAGTTTACGGACTGTTTGTTGGATTATTCTGATTGATTGACTGTGTAAAGGTGTTCTTAATTTAGGCGGAGTCACGTCTATTGTAGACATTTAATCTTTGCCATTGTTTTATGTTCGTTGAAAATGCGAAACGGTTTTGTTCGCAATTAATTTAATTTAGAAATCTGTGGTAATTCGATAATGTAGACAGTCTATTGTTTGTTATTGAGGTTCTTCGATTGAAAATTATGTAAACGACTTAGGAGCGCATGATTGAGCTAGCACTTTCAGCATAAATATATTTTTCTATACAACTAGAAGACAAGAAGACGGCCCACCTGGTAGTAAGTGAATGCCGTCACCTAGACACCTGCAAAAACAAGAAAAATATCTTGATATTGCAAATGCCTTCCATGCCCAGTAATTTGTTATGTTTTTATTATTATTATTATTTTTATTTTTATACCACTAAGGCGGCAATAAAGCATACGGCCCACCTGATGGTAAGCGGTTACCGCAGCCTATGGACGCTTGCAACACCTGGGGTATCACTTGCGCGTTGCCGACCCTTTAAAAACCTTTTCACGCCTTTTTTGAAGAACCCCACGCTGTACTCATTTCAGAAATCCTCTGCAGGGAGCTCATTCCACAATCTGAGCGTACGTGGGAGAAAGTTTCTCTGAAACCGTACAGTACGCGACCACTTTGGTTCCAATTTGTGAGGATGAACTACCTGCCGGTGGCGAACGGTGCGATTATAAAAAGAGGCCGTGGGCATCATGTCAAATAATTCCTCAGAACACACTCCGTTATACAAACGGTAGAACACACACAAGGAGGCAAAATTTCTCCTTAGGCTTAAAGGTTCAATACCGCTCGTGAGCTCAAGATCGTCGACAATTCTCGTAGCGCGTCTTTGGAGCACGTCAAATGGTCCAAGCTGGTATATAGGTGCTCCCGCCCATAAATGACAGCAGTACTCCAAACAGTCTTTGCCCCGAAGTGTAATACCGCCGCGCTCTATTGAGCACACCAAGCTTCTTGGATGCCAGCTTGACTTTATCCTCCAAATGACTGCGGAACTGCACGTCACTAGAGATATCAACACCAAGGATCCCGATACTCGTAGAGATGGAAAGCGGTGTGTTAAGGAATTGTGGAGCCACAGCGAATGGGGTTTTTTAGCGGAGAACGCGCAGACTTGTGTCTTAGTGGGGTTGAATTGGACTAAGTTTAGTCGTCCCTAATCGGAGACTCTGTGTGTATGTGATAAACTAGATGTTGCTTTAACATGATATTTATGCTTTTAAAATAGAACCCATCCTAACGGTTAAAGTAGGTACACGATTATTGAGTAAAGCACAAGAAATCTGCTACTATATCTGCTAAATGTTTGCCGCCGTCCAGTCATGGATTTTCCTTAGTTATCATAATTACTACGATTTACTAAAAACCACGATTGATGTCGCTAAGGAATAGTAAGTTTATTCTATCAAAGAAATAAAACCGATTCCAAAAAACTGAAAAGGATAAAATAATTAAATTTTAGTAAGCAGGCACTCATCCCCTAGGAACATATTTTTGGAGTCGGTGCTTCACTATCTATGGTTTCTGGAAACAACTTAGCACCAACTCCAAAAATATTATGTTTCTAGGGGATGAGTACCTACTTACTAAAATTTAATTATTTTATCCTTTTTAGTTTTTTGGAGTCGGTTTTATTTTTTATTTAATTTTTTTTTTCACAATTTTTAGTAATAACTTTTGAAGGTCAAAGCTTGATGGGTGACCGTGAGCTTATATTGTTTTCTACGATCGTATCATTTCACTAAAAATTCATAGGAAAGCAAACATCCGCAACTTCGCATATGTAGACGACTTAATTTTTCCAGATTTTTTGATTTAAAAACCAAACTACCGAATGGATTCCCAAATTTTTCCAAACAAAAAAAACCAAACTACCGAATGGATTCCAAAATTAATATCGGTTCACCCAGTCAAAAGTTCTGAGGTAACAAACAAAAAAAAACACAGACGAAGTGATAACCTCCTCCTTTTTCTGAAGTTCTTTTTTTTTTTTTTTTTTTATACAAAGCACGACTAATGACTCAACACCACCTGATGTGAAGCGGTAAGAAGAGTCCATATGCGAAGACAGCTAGTGCAGTTCAGACACTGCTCTAGCCGCCTCCACCTTGCCGGCCCGAAAGGTGCTTTTTCACGCCTCTTTTGAAGGAACCCATGTTATACGAAGGAGGGAACACATGTGCTGGCAAAGAATTCCAAGTTCTGGAAGTTCGACAAAGAAAACAGCTACTAAATTTCTTTGTACGTGATGTTGAGGTGGAGACAGTGAATTGATGACTCCGAAGACCGGCACGCGTGCTCCTGAGTAGGAAGGGGGAAGGTGGGATAAGGTCAAATAGCTCTTCAGAACACTCTCCGTGATATAGCCGATAGAAGGCGCTAAGCGACGCAATGTCTCGACGCAATTGCAGAGGCTCAAGGTTGTTGGTGACCTCTACATCGCCAACGATACGGACAGCACGACGCTGCAATCTGTCCAGGGCATCGAGTAGGTACTTGGCGGAGCCATCCCACAAGTGCGAGCAATATTCCACGCAAGACCGGACCTGAGTTTTATAGAGCAGGCATAATTGTCGGTTAAGTCGGTTAAGTCGGTTAAAAATAGTATATATGAACCATAGCTTTCTTGCAAGAAACCTAGTTTTATAAATTCTTAAAGCAAGAAAAGTTTCCGAAGCATGACAAAAGATGGCGCTGTACCTTAAAAAATACAACGCGCCATATATTTCAGTTTACTAAATACATTATTGACAAGCTTAAAAGAACACTTTGCTTAACTAATTTGGACCTTGTAACCAGAGCTATAGAGTCCTCAATGTTTCTTATCACAATGTATTTTAAGTTCGGACTTGCATTGGAAACTGAAAATATATTATAGTTTAGGAAAACTATTTATTTGACCACTCAAAACTTTACCTTTGTTCCGTTATGCAGTTTACATTTAGAATAGAATTTATCGCTTTTCGGGATTTTCTTGTTGAAATAATACCTGTACAGTTTTCAGGGGAAGTTTTGATATATCGTTAGAGGTGGTGAGTTGTATTTCCTTAGAATCTTCCCGCGAATTTATTTCAGTAAAAGGATTTCTTGTAAGCATTCCAAGATGTTGGATTTTATTTTGACTGGGAAAGGATTTCAGTGTATTTGAGTTTCACACTGGGAATTTGTTGCTTTATTTGACTAATGTCTTCTATAAAGACAGCATGGTCCCCGAGGTCCAATGAGTTCTGGCTACCTTACTCACCACAGAAGCACGACATTATAAAGCAGTGCTATTTAGTTATGATCTTTTGTAATTAAGGAATACAAAACAACGATATCAAATATATAACATGGGTTCCTTCAAGAGAGGCGTGAAAAAGCACCCTTTGGACCGGCAAAGTGCTAAGTGACGCAATGTGCTACCTTTAAACCTGTTTATATATTATGGAAATAAGCATCTTTGTGAAGCAACATTATCATATCTTCACAAAAGCGAGGGATGTAACTGTGAGAAGTGGTAATAAAATAATGAAAGATACAATACCAAAAACTAAACGTTTCCTATCAAACGCACCGGCAATGGTGATAAAGATTTACAATAAAATACTAGAAGAAATAAAACAACTCCCGTATAATAAATTTAAGATAGCATTTCGGAAATGGTTATTAGAGAATACTTTTTATAGCATTAAGGAGTTTATGGATTGTGGTAAATGATAAACGGGTACCGGTCATTAATGTTTTTGTGCATGACAATTATGATTAATGTACTTTATTTTGACATACTTATCTTTTTTATTATGTGTCAAAAAAGTTATTTACTTCTATTGGACTTGCCAACTTTAAAAATAGTGACTATTAATGTATATAGGTATTAATTAATTAAGGATTTTACTGACTTATAATTTATTGATTTTTAATTTTTGATTTTTATTATGAAATGTAATGTTTTTAATTGTAATATGAAATAAATTCTGCGCGCTAAATTTGCATGTTATTGTAATAGCTAAATAGGTATAAGCTACTTAGTATTTTGAAAATGACATATCTGTACTCCCTATTCAACGGAAATAAATGAATATGAATGATTTAACGCAATTATAGAGGCTTAAGGTTGTTCGTGACGTTCGTCTTGGCCGGATTTTGTAAAACTGATGGTGTCCCTACTCTGTGGGTAGAACCCCGACCCAGGAAATGGGGTTACGCGGTCTACTAAATGTATTCACATTACATAACTACAATATTTGCACAGTCCCGTTTGTAGGTCGCTTGAAGGCAGGCGAGTGGAAAAATGTATCTTTGAAGTGATTAAAATACATTAAGCAGAGGTTGAGTGTTTTTTACCATACGATAAGGGTGGCCATCAAGCGTACGGACCGCCTGATGGTATGCGGGCACCGTAGCCTATAGACGCTCGTAGCACCTTGGGAGCAACTCACGCGTTGTCGCCGTTGTCTATCGACGCTCGTAGCATCTTGGGCATTAGTCACGCGTTGTCGCCGTAGCCTATAGACGCTCTTAGCACCTTGGGCGCAACTCACGCCTTGTCGCCGTAGTCTATAGACGCTCGTAACATCTTGGGCATTATTCACGCGCTGTCGCCGTAGCCTATAGACGCTCGTAGCACCTTGGGCACTACTCACGCGTTGTCGCCATAGCTTACAGACGGTCGTAGCACCTTGGGCACTACTCACGCGTTGCCTAGCCTGTATAAATAAAGTGAAAGCGCTATGTAGCCAGCATGGGAGACAAATCCGCTTTCTTGACGAGCTCTGGTCAATTTCTTCCAGTCAAGAACTTTTTTTTTAATGCAAACATTCAGTGACGTACAGCATTTTAAAATTATTTTCATTGCTTTGTGTATGGTTGCGAGTTCGGTTCCGCCCCGGAACCACCAGTCTATATTCTCCCCATTGATAGGTGCAGGCCTTCCTACATGGGAGACACACATGAGGAGTCTGGGCCATATCACCACCGAGCTGTCCCAAAACGGGTCGGTAGGTTAAAGCGGTTGCGGCGCAACAACCGGAAGCAAAGGCTTTTTATGCATGTGAAAAAATTTAGAAAGTTTTTATCCCACATACTCAAAAAAACGTACTCACCCCAGTGCGGCACCCAGAATAATATTTTATTTGACTCGCAAAACGTTTTTGTTTGCTCACACGCGACGCACGCAAAAAACTTGCGAAGCGGTGTTACGTATGCTGACAGGGTGGCATGTTTTTATGCGGACCTCTATACAAAGTGAGAGTGGACTTCTAGACAGAGTGTAAGAGAAACGCTCTCGGAAACGCAGGCAGATGACTGAGGTCAGTTTTAGATGGGTGACGACGACTTGTGTAAAAAAGAATTCGAATTACCGGAAAAATAATCAAGTGTTTCAAACTTAATTAATATTCCTACATTATCTGTTTGTATGGAACACCTGAGGAGCTCGGTGGCGTATTGGTTTGAGCGCTCTGGTTTAGATACGAAATTCAAAGCAACTTTCGCCATGGTTGGTCCCGGGATGGGTCAATCAAATTTTGTTATCTCGAGCTCCGTGCTTCGTGGTGCACGTTAAGCCGTTGGTCCCGGTTGTTGCTGCAACCGCTATAACCCACCAACCCGCATTGGGCCAGCGTGGTGGTGTTATGGCCCAAACTCCTGTGTTTCCCCCATATAGGAAGGCCTGTGCCCAGCAGAGGGACGTATATAGGCGGGTGATGATGATGGAATACCTGATATTTCGTTTTCGGTTACAAATTGTTTTTTACAAGTTGTATGTATTATAACTTGCAATCCGCCTATTTACGAAAGCGCTGTACGGGATACATACTGTATAACATGCTCTTTGAAAGTCAAGCCTGTGCGTGACGCCAGCCGTTACCGCTACAGTTCTGTAACTTTACAAGCATTTTCCTCCAACGGTCCATTTGTCAAATCAAAAGGCATACTCAGAAAAAGTCTCGGAGGAGGAGCTCGGTGACGTAGTGCCATTCTATTCTATTATGAACAAAGCAACTCTCGCCATAGTCAATTCGGGACGGATCAATCAAAATTTGTAAACTCAAGCCTCTGTGCTTCATTGTACACCTTAAGCCGTTGGTCCCGGTACTTACTCCAACCGCTTGCCAGCGTAATAAAAATTATAGAACAACGAACAAAGGATAAAACAATACACATTCTTAGTGACATCCAAGCTGCTCTCAAGGTACTTGGGTCACCGCGCATCAACTCAGATCTAGTCTTGAACGCTGTACAGGCCCTGAACAGACTTGGTGAGAACAGATTAGGGTGAGACTGATCTGGGTGCTCGGCAATGTGGGGGCAATGGGCAATGAGAAGACTGAGATGAGATGAATAGGCAAAGAAGGGCCTAGAAAACAAATAAATAAACAAATAAATAAATAAAAAACGCAAACTTTCTAGCATTTTCATAAAGGTTTATAAACACAGCCATTAAAAAGCATGTCAAAAACAGACACAAGGCTGAATGGCATAAAATACCGGGACTAAAACACTCCAAATCCTTCCTAGGGGAGGAGGTAAGAAGAAGGAGTAAATACATTCATACAAACGGTAGAACACAAGCTCGCTTTTTGATCACAGGGCATTTCGCTACTAACCACATCCTTTACAACATGCAACTCTCCAAAAACAATCTTATCGAACATGTGGTGAATGCCAGGAATCAATGATGCACCTCTTGTGTCATTGTGATGCTCTGGCTAGAACCAGAATGAGCTTTCTGGAAGTGGCATATCCAAAGCCAGAGGGCTCTTCTGCCCACAGATATAGTGAGGCTAATGGCAACTATATACCGAACACTGGGGGAGTAAATGCAGGGTAGGCACAAAAGATAAGATACTCCAACCGCTTTAACCCAGCAACCCGCATTTGGCCATAGTATAGTATATAGTATAGTGGTGCTGTGGTCCAAACTTCTCATGTGTTTCTCTTATGTCGGAAGGTCTGTGCCCAGCAGTGGGACGTAGCTAAACAAAGCATCGAATTTTGATATTTTCAGAGCACCATATCAAGTAGCAGCAAATTCTCCTGTGCACCCAGATCGCTTAACTTCCATGACGAAAGATTCCTTGCTCACGTAACCTGAGTCAAGTAAATATCTAAGTTCATTCGCTTATCCAAACTTTTTGGCAAAGTCATCGGAACTAGATACGGCCATGAGACTTGGAATTCGGTCACGTTCTGAAACGACTCCCTTGAGACATTCAAAGTGGAAATGAGATGGGGTGTACAGGACTACTTTTCCCCTGTTTTGGATGATTGAGCTGCACGGATCGAATTACATTGACAAACAGATATTATGTCTGTCTGATGGTAAACTTGAGCCTGTTTAAGTTGATTCTTAAGCCTGTTTAAGTAGGACTGTTGTTTATTCATAAAGTTTCATCACAATTTGATCAATGGTTGTGGAGCGCGTAGGGGACACATACATTTATTGATTTTTATTTACAATATTTGTCATAAAATATGTCTATTTATACTATAATATAGTTTAACGGCCGGCTGGCCGAGTAGTCTGTGCCTCGTGCTATCGGGTTCGAATCCCGGTAGGGGTAAATGTTTGTATGATGAATACGAGCATTTGTTCACGAATCATGTATGTTTTACCAGGTTGATTTGATGATGGACCAGGAAAACTTGAAAAAATCGCTTTTATAGTACATATTGTATTGGTCACTGCCCACCAGTGGGACGTATGTAAGCTGATGATTATGATGATGTATTGACGATCCTTTTATTATCAACATCTAGATCATTTTACAGATATAGGAAGTCCTGATACAATTTCTGTTGCGTATTTGAGCAAAGGAGTTAACACGTGAGCCGAGGAAATACCTAAATCGTTTTCCCGATTCATTCTACATCAAAAACAGGATAAGGAAGAATGATAAACAGCCGCAAATGTTCCCGAGGGACGCCTGAACGAATTTGCTACATATCCCAATAATAATAAGGCTGAAACTCCCGATTCTTCGCGTAAACGTTTTTCTAAAGACATCAATCCGAAACCACAGGTTATGAGAGTAACAATCAATCTTTGATTTTGCGAGGAATATTTTATGAACACGCATACATATCTGTCTAAAGACTTTTTGTCTTTTACTAGAGGCGTGTAGGCTAGAGACAGATAGCGTAATGAATGAGTAATGGGTGGATTCTGGTGATTAGAGTTGGGATATCACTTTTATTTAGTTGTTATTTAGTAAAAAGGTGATTTTCCCGAAAATTGTAACACAGATGGTAGTAAGAAACATATATCTCCTGGTGGTAAGTGGTTACCGTCGCCTATAGGCGCGTGTTGAATTACAAATGTCATCAAGTTAACAGCATATAGTACATAACTGAAAATTTTAAGTAACCCCCGGCCTTATCAATCATCTTTCTAACACGAATGAATGACTTGATGACATGCAAGCTGACGGCCCATCTGGTGGTAAGTGGCTGCCGTCGCCTATAGACACCTGCAATAACAAGGAAACAATTACTCGTTAGTCCAAGTGCGCTGTCATCCCGAGCCTAAGATGCCTTCCATGCCCAGTAATTACACTGGCTACTTTTCCCTTAACCCGCCAAGCATCAGATTTCAGACACAATTATTTTTCAACTGTCATATACCTCCGGAGGGATAACGGCGCTTGACAGATTAATTTCAACACAACGAATTGTTTTACGGCCGACATAGGAATAACTGTGGTCCGTACGCTACTAGCGAATCATCTTTGTCTTTATTGTGCTAAACATCTAAAAAAACAAACGTTTCGGTCACCCATCTGTTCCCGTGTTTCCAAACTGCCAATATCTATTGCGCATTCAATTGCAGTGTCCAATTGCCGTTCAATTTGTGTCTATGCTAATTCAGAAGCTGGTAACATTACCATAAGCTGACGCTGAGCTCGGCTGATCAGACTGTTTGCTGAAATAATTCGATGCTAGTTTTGATTTATGCGAAACTCACTTATTATAGCTGTTCTAAGCTTCCAAGTAGTTTGAAGTTTTCTTCAACTAATAATAATAATAATAATCATACACTCACACCTATTATCCAGGCCATAGTAAGCATCATTAAGAGCTTGTGTTATGGATACTAGATGACGGATAAATAAACCAATATGAGAAATATACTAAATAAACATATTATAAACGGCCATGACCCATAAACGAATGTTCGTACTCATCATACAAACATTGGCTCCTACCGAGATTCGAACCCGGGACCTCTTGATCGAGTAGCCTGAATAGCAAGGGATACAGACCGCTCGTGCAGCCGGTCGAACAATAACAAAAAACATAAAATAGAAAATTTTAATAACTTCCGGTCCTATTAATCATCTATCTAGCACTTCTCATTGAGACTATTCTTATGAGCCCAAGCGCTCCGTATCTACTGTAAGTTTCTGAAGAATTGAGCAGCCCGCAGACTATTTGTTGGTACAGGGTAAGCTCAAGGTTAGCACGTGTAGAAATATCGCCAAAGTAATAGTTAACCAAATTTTCAATAGAAATATATGCCACCAATTATGTTACAAATCATATATTTTTTTTGTATAAAAAATTAAGTTGGTTATAAATTTTTAACTACTACCGCACTTTCTTTTTATTAGCAACTTTCAGCGGTAGCTAACATTAACCAGTGGAAGTAGCTAGTAAATACATCTTGTAGCTTAACTTAACTCTTTAAGTTAACTTAAAAGTAACGAAGACTGATAGTTTTAATCATGCTTGGCGAAGTGCTAACAAAATGAAAGACGTACACTGAATAAAAAATATAACGGAACTTTCGATAACCTGTAACGCTGTAAGACAAAAAGTCTTTTACTAGAGGCGTGTAGGCTAGAGACAGATAGCGTAATGAATGAGTAATGGGTGTATTCTGGTGATTAGAGTTGGGATATCACTTTTATTTAGTTGTTAATTAGTAAAAAGGTGATTTTCCCGAAAATTGTAACACAGATGGTAGTAAGAAACATATATCTCCTGGTGGTAAGTGGTTACCGTCGCCTATAGGCGCGTGTTGAATTACAAATGTCATCAAGTTAACAGCATATAGTACATAACTGAAAATTTTAAGTAACCCCCGGCCTTATCAATCATCTTTCTAACACGAATGAAATTTGAGACTATTCTTTTGACCCCAAACACGATATATCTGCTGCAAGTTTCTGAAAAATTAAGCATCCCGCAGACTATTCATTGGTACAGGATCAGTTCAAGTTTAGCATTTCTTAGAAATACCACCGAAGTAACAATAAACCAGACAAATTTTAAATCGATCCGATCTTTGAAAGTTGGTAAGACCCTTTTGTCAAGTAGGAAATGAGCTGATAGTCATCAAACGCCTGAACAGATCTTCATAGATAATAGCTAAGAAACATCTCGATCTCGTTAGCTTTGAAACAAGAAAAAACCGAATCAAAAGAGGAGTGTTATAAAGTTCTCGTTTCTTTGTCGTGCTTGGGATTCTTTCACCGATTGCAATAGCCGAATTTAAAGTAACTGCAAAAGTCTACTAGTCTACTTCTATACTAATTTAATGGAGAGGTTTATTTTTAAGTTTGTGACTTTTTAGGAATAATCTTTAGAACAGAACCGATTTAGATGAAATTTGGTAGGGAGACAGCTTAAGACCCTAAGAAGGACAAAGAATGCTTTTGGGCATGATTACCGATATATCCGCGAGTGGAACAGCTGGCAAAGCTAGTTATTATTAAAGGATCGCTTTCAAATGTTCCACTGAAAAAAATAGGTATTTAGGCTAACTACTGCGGTTATATTTATTAGTTATAACCAAAGTTACATCTTATGCAGTTAATTTGATTTAAAAAAAATGGCGCATTTCCATGCAAACTTATTTTGGGCTTGGTGTTACCCTACGTTATGTAGGCACTTTTTTGAGCTACAGGTTATCGAAAGTTCCGTTATATTTTTATTCAGTGTACGTCCTTCATTTTGTTAGCACTTCGCCAAGCATGATTAAAACTATCAGTCTTCGTTACTTTTAAGTTAACTTAAAGAGTTAAGTTAAGCTACAAGATGTATTTACTAGCTACTTCCACTGGTTAATGTTAGCTACCGCTGAAAGTTGCTAATAAAAAGAAAGTGCGGTAGTAGTTAAAAATTTATAACCAACTTAATTTTTTATACAAAAAAAATATATGATTTGTAACATAATTGGTGGCATATATTTCTATTGAAAATTTGGTTAACTATTACTTTGGCGATATTTCTACACGTGCTAACCTTGAGCTTACCCTGTACCAACAAATAGTCTGCGGGCTGCTCAATTCTTCAGAAACTTACAGTAGATACGGAGCGCTTGGGCTCATAAGAATAGTCTCAATGAGAAGTGCTAGATAGATGATTAATAGGACCGGAAGTTATTAAAATTTTCTATTTTATGTTTTTTGTTATTGTTCGACCGGCTGCACGAGCGGTCTGTATCCCTTGCTATTCAGGCTACTCGATCAAGAGGTCCCGGGTTCGAATCTCGGTAGGAGCCAATGTTTGTATGATGAGTACGAACATTCGTTTATGGGTCATGGCCGTTTATAATATGTTTATTTAGTATATTTCTCATATTGGTTTATTTATCCGTCATCTAGTATCCATAACACAAGCTCTTAATGATGCTTACTATGGCCTGGATAATAGGTGTGAGTGTATGATTATTATTATTATTATTAGTTGAAGAAAACTTCAAACTACTTGGAAGCTTAGAACAGCTATAATAAGTGAGTTTCGCATAAATCAAAACTAGCATCGAATTATTTCAGCAAACAGTCTGATCAGCCGAGCTCAGCGTCAGCTTATGGTAATGTTACCAGCTTCTGAATTAGCATAGACACAAATTGAACGGCAATTGGACACTGCAATTGAATGCGCAATAGATATTGGCAGTTTGGAAACACGGGAACAGATGGGTGACCGAAACGTTTGTTTTTTTAGATGTTTAGCACAATAAAGACAAAGATGATTCGCTAGTAGCGTACGGACCACAGTTATTCCTATGTCGGCCGTAAAACAATTCGTTGTGTTGAAATTAATCTGTCAAGCGCCGTTATCCCTCCGGAGGTATATGACAGTTGAAAAATAATTGTGTCTGAAATCTGATGCTTGGCGGGTTAAGGGAAAAGTAGCCAGTGTAATTACTGGGCATGGAAGGCATCTTAGGCTCGGGATGACAGCGCACTTGGACTAACGAGTAATTGTTTCCTTGTTATTGCAGGTGTCTATAGGCGACGGTAGCCACTTACCACCAGGTGGGCCGTCAGCTTGCTTGTCATCAAGATATAAAAAATTGGGTAGATTTTGATAGATATACATGTAAAAAAGGTCAAGACTCATTTTTGCCTTTTGTGAGTTGCCAATCAAAGGTAGGTACCTACTGAAAACAAAAAAGGATTATTAAAAGTCAAATTGAACGAACCGATTGACATCATACGCCGCAGTTGCACTGACACGGGCAATGCTGCTAACAATTTGTCGCGCGTCAATTTGTCGTTGTCGCCGGCGACAATATTGCTGTCGTTCCCAAAACATGATCGATTGTTGCTTTGTCTCCTGTTGTTGGTATAATTGTGTTGATATAACCGACGTGAGGATGAAGGAAGTGATTGATTTAGTGGGAAACCTTGTATGATAAAAACGCACTATAATTGTAATGTAGTACTAGGACCACATAAATTTAATACTGGTATTTGTGTCCAATACTTTTGTGATTTGATTTTATCTACGTCTGAGACGTGGCCGCTTACAATGGGCCGCACAAGAAGGCTCAAAGTCACCCAGAGGGCCATGAAGAGGACTATGATCGGGGTTTCCCTGCGTGATCGAATCAAAAATGATGAGATCCGCAGGAGAACTAAGGTCGCCGACACAGCCCAAAGCATTGCGAGCCTCAAGTGGCAGTGGGCAGGCCACATTACAAGGAGGACTGACGGCCATTGGGGCGCAAAGGTCCTCGAATGGTGGCCGCCTACCGTGTGACGCAGCGCTGCCTCAAGGTGGAGCGACGATCTGGTGAGGGTCGCGGGTAGCCGATGGATGCGGACAGCGCAGGTCCGATCGACTTGGAGATCCTTGGGGGAGGCTTATGCCCAGCAGTGGGCGTCTCTCGTATGATATGATGATGAAACCAATGTCTTTAAAATGAATCATCATCATTACCAGAGCATTCTCGTCCACTGCTGGAAACAGTTTTAATTCGGGATCGAATGGCATAATTAGAATATTTTCCGCGCCGTGCTGTCCGTATCATTGGCGATGTGGACGAACAGCCTTCAGCCTCTACAATAGCGTAGAAATATTGCGTCTATTCCTTTATTATAGAGAGTGCTCTAAAGAGCTTTATGACCTTATCTCACCTTCTCCCTTCCAAGACAAGAGCACCCTTGTCGGTTTTCGAAGTCATTAATTAACTGTCTCCACCTCATCATAACGTTTTTCTCTATCATAATTCCAAAACATGAAATTCTTAGCTAGCAGATGTGTTCCCTCTTTCCTATAACATGGGTATAGGCACTTTATTGTATGTTCTCGCTGCACTAGCTACCTTTGCATTATCATGGATTTTTCTCACCGCTTCACATCAGGTGGTGCGAAGTTATCTGCCTTGCTTTGTATAAAAAATCCTGCATTTGAACGCAACTGAATGTATCGATCCGTTTCCAATTTCACAATGTTTATTTTACGAGGTTCAGATAGCATTGTAAACCGTTACGTTACATGAAATATTTTACGCGGCTCGTTACAAGCTAACACGATAGCATCGCGTTTGATACACTATTATTACGTGGAGAAATTCAATCGCAATTATGTTTGAACATTGTTAGCTTCGAGTACATCACTACAGAATTCTGATTGGATATTTGAGACTGCGTAGCAACTGATGCTTTTGTTCCAATTACATAAATTGCCTGATAAATAAACGCTTCCCTAAAGAGCTCTTGCGCACTTGAACTGAATACAAATTGTTCTTTAATTTTTGCCACACTTAAGTAACATAATTATTTTTAAAGTGAAAAGCTTTTTGCCTATTGCGGTACGAAATTATAATATTAGAATTGTTGTAAATGCTGTTTGTTTTCCTATAAAAAACTACCGATATGACTATGACTATGACCGCCGCCTGCAATTGAGGAGCTCGGTGGCGTAGTGGATTGAGCGCTCTGGTTTCGATCACGAAAACAAAGCAACTTTCGCCATGGTCGGTCCCTGGATGGGTCAATCAAATTTATAATCTTGAGCTCCTCCGTGCTTCGGTAGGCACGTTAAGCCGTTGGTGCCGGTTGTTACTGCAGCCGCTTTAACCCACCAACCCGCATTGGGCCAGCGTGGTGGTGTTATGGCCCAAACTCCTCATGTGTTTCTGCCATGTAGGAAGGCCTGTGCCCAGCTGTGGGACGTATATATAGGCTGGTAATGATACACCTGGAATAACAAGTAAAAGTCACTTGATATTGCAGGTGCGTTGTCATCCTGAGGCCTAAGATGAAATGCCATCCATGCCCAGTAATTACAATAGCCACATTTCTCTTCAATTTGATACACAGCGAACTTCATGGTCGAAAAAGGAATTGCGGATTTTGACAGTAATAAAACCCATTAACTCCATCAAATTTTTTGCAGTCAAAAGTTTTTCGGGGTAAAAAAATTGACGGTCACTCTTTAGTGTCAGTGGTGGTCAGCTTCAAATAAAATTATTAATATTTTTATCACTCAAGAATTCGTGTAATGTTTTTATCATTATAAACATTTTAGCAACTATCATCTCTTCATGTCCCGAATGCCGCAGTGTCTCAAGACGAAAGTCTTCGACCAGTGTCTGTTGCCAGTGATGACATACGGCGCTGAGACGTGGTCGCTCACGATGTTATGAGAATCTCAAAGTCAAAGGCAATTGGAGCGAGCAATGCTCAATATTTCTCTTACGGATCGAATCAGAAATAAAGAGATCCGTAGGAGAACCAAAGTCACCGACAAAGCTCAAAGAGTTGCTAAGATTAAGGGCAGTGGGCCTGACACATCGCCCGCAGAACCGATGGGCGTTGGGGCGGAAAGGTTCTACAGTGGCGACCACGGACCGACTACGACGACGCAGCGTGAGCAGGCCTCCAGACAAGTCTTACCGGAGGTCTGATGAAGATCACAGGTAGCCGCTGGAAGTATTAAAGGGAGACCTTTGTCCAGCAGTGGTCGTTTTCAGGAGGAAATAATGATGATTATGAACATTTTTAATTGATTCGGGAAGTTTAATATGTTTATATTTAATGTAAAGAAGTTGAGGAGCTCGGTGGCGTAGTGTTTTGGGCGCTCTGGTTTCGATTACAAAAACAAAGCAACTTTCGCCATGGTCGATCCCGGATGGGTTAAAATTAAATCATAATCTTTTAAGCTATTACTACATTTTGTATGCACTTATTATATTTACCTTATTCGAATACCTTTAATTATATCTACTAGTACAGACTCCCGAACGCCCAGTCAATTACCTGTAACAAACAAGGACTTATTGACGTTTGCAAATATCAAACGATCAAAGCCACACAAGCTATGGGGAAATAATTGTCATTCAATTGAGGTTTCGGCCGGTACATAATCAAATAGCGATACTGTATTTTATGCTAACCTATCAATGTATTTACCATCGTAAATTACGTCTATTGTTTTATTTTATCTTCCTAGATCCAACTTAGCAGACAGTTTGCATAGCTGCATGGCATAGCTGCTAGATAAGCAGTACCTTTATATAATTTTTCCTCGTGATAGTATGTCTTCTACATTCTTTTATAGTTGTATGTACAAAAGACAACATATCAAGTGTAACAATTGCACTACGAAAGTCGCGTCTATTGCAAACACAGTAAGGGATATTAAACGAATTGAAGCCAATTACTAATTTACGGTGTATTAAGTCCATGTAGTATGGGAAGTGTGAATGTGGGTGGTTATGTATGGTAAACATGCATATCCCCGAGTGAAGGTACTACTCTGTATAATATTTATAATTAAAAATATTGCTACGAATTCCTAGCAACCGTAGCAGTCAGAGCTACAGATTTCGTAGCAATGTCGTAGACGTACGTTGCTACGTCGTAGGCGTTGTTTGCTACGGTGTAGACGTTACCTGCTAGTGTAGATGATTTTGCTACGGCGTCAAAGTTAGTTGCTACGTTGTAGACAATAGTCGCTACAGTGTAGCAAATAATATCTATATCACTACAAACAGTACTCGCATTGCTTGTGAATTAGTATTTTGAGAGAATGCCTTGATATTAACATTGTTGTTAACAAAGTGGAGGAAAGATGCTTATGATTAAGCGTAAATACGTGATCAGTAAGTGAGTTGAGGGACAGTAAAACTCCAGGTCGCAAAATGACGTCAGACTTGCTAGAGGAAGCTTACACAAAGGTACATTGTCCTTGTATTATTTTACCAGTAAGAATAGTAGTCATTTAATATCCAGCAGGCCATATTTTTCTACAATAAAAAAGGATATAAAATGTAATAACAGTATAAAATTGCTAATAAAATCATGTTAGGGAAATTGTCCTTTAACCTAAATTATTATCAGATCTCTCCATAACGTGCCATATAACCCACGACCCACGATAAAACAGATAAGGCATCGTACAAATTCTCCAACAGCCCAAATATTATGAAATTAAATTTAATTATCCCATTTCGCGATTCACACGAGGTATTCCCGGTAATTCCCGACGCATCTCAATTCGGGGCACAGTCGTGTCCCCATTTGGGATAATGTCCCCTATTCGTTATCTGGGGCGAGATCTCTGTAGAAAAAGTAGTCCCTTTTTAGGGTGAACAAGTTTTTCGAAATAAAGAGGATAAATAGTATAGTTTTATAGATGGACAAAAGATAACAATACACGATTGATTGATAATGAGGATTGATGGATTGAAAGGATAATTCTGTTATTTGTTATATAAACAAGGTACGCATAAAGCTGCTTTCGCTACATTTTGACACTTATTTGAAATTACAATAAACAAGTGGATCGAGGAGAAGATGGATGTGAAAGGAATAAATGCTGATCGGTTAAATGATACAACGATAAACAGGAATAAAAAAATGGAAGTGAAAGACATATCACGCTAATAATATGACTTGTGAAGGAAGCTTGTATGTAGATTCAAATTAGATTATTTTGATGTGTAACGTTTAGAGTTCTTTTTTTGCTGGTTTTCTAAAGAGCAAGAAATTTTCTACTAATACTGTCATCTCAGCTACAATGTATAGGAGTTTCTATGTAAATAAAGAAAATAGTAAAAACAAACTCCCAAGTGATAAAACTCAAGCTTATAAAAAGTTATTCAAATCAGAATAATGTTTTATGAAAATGTCGTATCATAAAATTTAGCACAATCTCGAGTCCGTTAAATTTAATTGTCCCATTAATTTTCCTTGAAAAATCTCTGTGGAAACGTATCCCTACAAAGGGGTGACCATGCTACTAAATCAAGGTCTTTCTTTCAACAATTTATGAAATGGCACACATTCATTTTTACACACTTAATTTTCACATTGCTGAATTCCTTAGTGCTATACTTTTGGTTTATTAAACTAAATTTAAGCCTTATTTGTGCGGGTAATTGAATGAAGTAGAAGTAAATCTTTGCATATTTTTAAAAAATGTTTTTTTTTAAATAAAAAACACGGCAAATGACTCGAAACCACGTACTTGATCTGAAGCGGTAAGAAGAGTCCTTATGCGAACTTTGTTATTGCAGCTTAAGCACACTAGCTGTCTCCACCTTGCCGGCCAATTAAGTGCCTTTTCACGCTTCTTGTGAAGAAACCTATGTTAAAAGAAGTATGGCAAAGAAACGAGTTAATATGTTGCGGTGGAGGCAAAAAACGGCTCGATAAAGTTTGTACAGAGTCGGCAACGCGCAAGTGATACCCCTGGTGTTGCAAGCGTCCATAGACTACGGTAATCGCTTACCATCAGGTGGGCCGTTTGCGTGATTGCCACCTTATTGGTATAAAAAAATTGTTAACCCTACCGACAGGCATACCTGCTCCTGCGTAGGAAGGGGAAAGTGAGAACAGGTCAAAAAGATCTTCAGAGTACTCTCTATGACGTAGCCAATACAAGGCCAATAGTAACGCAATGTTGTGACTTAATGTGTGCAATATTTACAAAACAAACACCCTGCTCTTCATATTTGTTCACACCCGAAGAATCAGCGTTAAAGCATATTATATTATGATCACTCGGTTATAACGCACGCCTATTACGGAGGTAATATTTTTACTATCGTGTTTTAATTTATTTAAATACCAAAGAAGAATGAAAGAAACAAAGAAAAATATTTTATTTAAATAGGCCACAAAGAAGCACTTTTAAATCGTCAAAAAACTCATTTTTATAACTATCACAAAAAATATATTAACTAACAACGTCATAGTCTCTGTCTGTCATGTCTGAATTTACACCGGTTCCAAAAGTTGAACTACCGAGAAGATTCCGGCATCAAACTCGTGTAGTCACTCTTATCAAATATTGAACCTATTTTACCTTATACCTATTTTTATTTTCGTATATTATTCTTGTACGGATAACCAAACAATAATAAAACACGACACAACGATTTTAACTGCCACCGTAAGAGAACTGTTTACGGTATAGCTAAAATATGTAATTTATAGTAATAAGATAAGAAATAATTGAGTTGACTAATATTCTAATTCATAAATGGTATATGTGGGAAACTAATGACATGTGTACCAAACGAGTCATTAGTTTTCGAGATATAGCAAACGAGATCATATGGTAAAAACCCGTGCTTTGGCTTAATTACCTTGTTTAAAGGAGAAAAGAAGAGTAGCAAGAGAGGACTTATTGTAAGAAATCGGAGGAGACGTATGCCAAGAGGCACACCAGTATTAGGAATATAATTTAGTGGAAAATTCATAAATACTGTATTTGTTTTCGGAATGAATGGCTCTTTTATTCATTTATTTATTAAAAAGGGGAAAAGCCTAGGACTATTTGAAAAATTTTTTGTACACAAAAGATGAGCAATGATACTTATCTGAAAATTAAATATTCAGATGAACTATTTTTAGAAAGAAGATTAAGTAAAGGTTTTTAGCAAAATCACCGAACAGCAATTACCAAAATAAGAAATATTAAGAACAAGGGAGTAGGAGCCTTAATTCAATAGTATTCACTTAACTTCAAAATTAAGCTCATTGAAAATTCGATCTAATTATTATCCATATAAGGTCGGTGTTTCTCACAATGTTGATCTGTGCGAAATGAACATAGAAATTGTTAGTCTATTATCATTTCTACACAAGTATCTTTTAATTGGATAATAACATCTTAGTTTAAGCTAAGAATAAAATGTATACTCTAGTGCATTTTATCTCATAAACTCCGTATAAAATAGTAAAAAAAATTTTTTTTTTCTTTAGTATGGTCACACCACCTCTGACTTCATTAGCGTGCAATGACGTCACGGGACAAAAGCCCGCGAAAACCGCCCATTGTCATCACAAGACATTGTCGACGATATAAATGGGTCACATTTATCATGGATTAAGAAAAAGAAAGTCCTAGAATCTGTTGCGGTAACACCCTGTTACAGTTATAATAGGAAAACTATTTGATGGATATAAGATACGATAATATAGCGGCAAATAATACACCTTTCTAGGTATTTTTTAAGTGCCTTATTAACTATAAGGCACTTAAAAAATACCTAGAAAGGTTTGAATTATATATTAACTAGCTTTAGCTGGCGACTTCCATTGCGTAAATGTCGGTTATATCCAACGGCAACCGTACATGTTTCCGGAATAAATAGTAGCCTATGTGCTATTTCAGACTATGATCTACGTATTTGCCTTATTTCATCTAGATCCGTTTATCCGTTGTGGCGTTATTGATGAACAAAAATCCATCTCAAATTTCAAATTTTAAACACTAGAAGCGGTAAGAAGAGTCCATATATGCGAAGACAGTGCAGCTTCAAACACACTATTCGCCTCCACCTAGCCGGCCCATAAGATGCATTTTTGGCCTCTTCCGAAAGAACCAATGTTATAGCAAGGAGCAAACACATGTGCTGCACGCGTAGCGGTACACCGTCATGTCATTTTTGTCGGGCCTTAACCCGAGAAAAATGACATTACGGTGTAGACAAAACACCGTAATGTCATTTTTCGTTTCTCGAGCTTCTCTTGTTCCTTGTGCTACGCGTGCTGGCGAGAAATTCCAAGTTTTGGAAGTTCGACAAAGAATCGAGTTACATAACTTCTCTGTGCGTGATGTTGAGGAAGAAGCAATTAATTGACGACTACAAAGTGAGCAATCTAATACCATTAACATTCTTGATAAATTACTTAGTAATTAAAATAGAATAAAACTAGAAAAATTTCACGTCCTGAGGCAGGAATCGAACCCGCGTAAAAATACTCTAGTACGTGGACTAGGACGTGAAATTTTTCTAGTTTTATTAATTACTTCGTTTACCTTCTTAAGTATTTTTTACGTAAGTTACAAACGATATAGGCTGATGTCATCATCATCACCATCACCAGCCTATATACGTCCCGCTGCTGGGCACAGGCCTTCCTACATGGCAGAAACACATGAGGAGTTTGGGCCATGACACCACCACGCTGACCCAATGCGGGTTGGTGGGTTAAAGCGGCTGTAGGAACAACCGGGACCACACAAAGGAGTTCGAGTTAACAAACTTTCATTGACCCATCCCAGGATCGACCATGGCAAAAGTTGCTTTGTGTTCGTATCGAAACCAGAGCGCTCAAATCAATTCACCACCGACCTCCTCTAGGCTGATGTATCCGCCTACAATGCGGTTGGTCGTGTGTTCATTTACTACCTTGTTTATTACCGAAATGACACAGACGGTGTGTCAAATCTTTTGCCTGCAAGTCTAGTGGCCAGTACCCCTGTGTATTAAATCCATGGCCTCGGATTCGAATCCCGTAGGGGAATATGTTTATTTAGTGAGTAAGAAAATTTCTTTACAAGGCACGGATGCCATGCCAAAACACAACCTGATATGAAGCCGTAAGAAGAGTCTTTAATGGCCTGCGCAGACGACGGTCTTATCTCCGCGGCGGAGAAAAAAGTACGCTCCGCGAATAAATAGTCCGCCGCAAATTTACCGCGAACTCAACGCACACGGTGTGCGGTTTATCGTCCTGCATACGTAAGACACTCTCGAGCGCACAAAGCGGACTAAAGTCCGCCACGTGCGTTGCTTCGCCTAGTCACACGATTTCTATTTTTTTAGGGGACTCCCCCGTACTTTTGTCCGGCTCGCTCTCTGCATGTCCTCGGTTATTCGGGGGACTTTTTGTACGCGGTACTTTTAATCTCTCGTTTGCGTTACTCGATACAGTTGTAATCAATCTATTTTAGCTTACAAAAAAGTCCGCGGACAAAATCCCTCGTCTGCGCAGGCCATAACAATACTTGGAAAGCTGTTCTAGCCGTTTTGGACAAGGCGGAACTTGCCTGTCTCTATGGTACCTTTTGAAGAAACCCGTGTTTAAAAACACATGTGCTGTATTGTATTTGTGTGTTTCTTATTTTCATTATTATCAGTATTTATCTGTTATCTGGTTCTTGTTATGAACGCTAAATAGTAGGTGTGTCGAGTGTACGAATATTATTATTATTATCATTAATAAAAGCAGCTGTTAAATATGGTATGCATTATATTAATCACGCAAAAAGCTTTTGATAAAAGACATTCCCCAGCTTCACCTTTGACGTCATTACTATTCTGTGACGTCACGGGTGTTCCAGGCAGCCATTGTTAAGATAGGATAAGATATGGCGCCGCTGTTGAGTTTTTGTGTCTGCTTCGAGGAAATTTGTGGTCTTTGTTTAAATTTCCTTTCAGAGCGAGACATTTATAGATAAGACGAGAGTTTAAGGCGGCAAAGAAGAAAATTATTTTGAGACTTGTCAAAGTCAAAATTTTTAATTCAACTTTGGTACGGTCAACAAAAGAAAGAAAGAAAAAATATTTTATATATATAGGCCACAAAGCAGCACTTTTAAATCATTTAAAAACACATTTTTATAACTCTCACAAAAAATAACAACGCCATAGTCTCTGTCTGTCTGTCATGTCTGAATTTACACCGGTACTAAAAGTGAACTACCGAGAAGATTCCGGCAACAAACTCGAGTATTCACACTATTTTTAAATATTGATTTACAATGTTTGTAGTTAAAAAACTTTTAGCATTGCAGTGCCGCCCAGCGAAAAAAAAATTTAAGGTGAAGTTATATCAACGTACCAACAAAGTAGGTACCCAATGTCAAAAGTATTATCGTTATTTTTATTTTCAAGCTATCTGACAATGCACAATCATAATATAGGTATACCAGAGGTTAATAGTCAAAATACTTGTAAATAAACATAAAACATTTTGGAATTTTTATGTGTCCTTATCATATAAATATTCTTGGACCTTATAGTAGCCTTTTTCATTAAAGTTTTGTTTGACATATTAGGTTGGGGGAAAAGTCTTTTCCACCAGTTTCGCTCTCTTCAGAATTCTCTAGGCAGTGTCAGGTTAACATTACGAGAGGACTGCCAAAACCACTTGTCGCGGTATTTTGATCAGAAGCCCCAAAATTTCTATAGCAATGGGATCATGTCCTGACTGATGACCTGATGATCCTACCTACAAGATGGCAAAAAGTTATCGAACAAAATGGTACCTACATACTTTAGTTAAATGTAAATAAACTATATTAAATTTGTTAATATAGTTTATTTACATTTAACTTCTTATTATTCGATTTTGTCGGCAGGATTGGCGATCAACTTGCAAGACACCCCTCCGGGAGTCGCGCTTTCTGGTCGCTCGCCAAAGCTGCCGAGGGAAACTTTTGTAGGTCGTCCTTGCCACCACTACGTAAGCCTGATGGAAACTTGGCCCACAGCGCTAAGGAGAAAGCCGATTTACTGGGTGCTCTCTTTGCCTCGAACTCGACTTTGAATGACGGAGGTGCTGTACCACCTACCATCCCCTGGTGCGGCAACTCTATGCCGGAGATCTCCATTACGCAACGGGAGGTACGACGTGAGTTGTTATCTCTGGATATTCATAAGTCGAGCGGGCCAGACGGTATACCGGCAGTGGTGCTGAAGCAGTGTGCTCCTGAGTTGTGTCCTGTTCTGACGCGTCTTTTCGCGCTCTCATACTCCACCAGGCAAGTTCCGTCTTCATGGAAGACCGCCCATGTGCACCCGGTGCCCAAAAAGGGCGATAGATCAGACCCATCGAATTACAGGCCAATCGCTATAACCTCCCTTCTCTCAAAGGTGATGGAGCGCGTTATAAATACGCAACTCCTCAGGTACCTAGAGGATCACGACCTCATCAGCGACCGTCAATACGGCTTTCGCCACAGTCGCTCGACGGGTGATCTCCTAGTGTATCTCACGCACCGTTGGTCTCTTGCCATTGAGAGTCATGGTGAGGCATTGGCAGTTAGCCTAGATGTAGCGAAGGCGTTCGATCGGGTCTGGCACAGGGGTCTTCTTTCGAAGTTACCATCTTACGGGCTGCCTGAGGGGTTGTGCAAATGGGTCGCTAGCTTTTTGTCCAGCAGATGCATAAGAGCCGTCGTTGACGGCAGTTGCTCGGATAGCATGGACATTAACGCTGGCGTCCCGCAAGGCTCGGTGCTGTCTCCAACATTGTTCCTGCTGCATATCAATGACATGCTGTCTATTGACGGACTGCATTGTTATGCAGATGACAGTACTGGTGACGCTTACTATACGAGTCGTGCTAATACCCCTCGGTCTACAGTGGAGGAAAGTCGCGGTCGACTTGTGTCTGAAATCGAGAGGTCTCTAATCAGAGTCTCCGATTGGGGACGACTAAACTTGGTCCAATTCAACCCCACTAAGACACAAGTCTGCGCGTTCACCGCTAAAAAAACCCCATTTGCTGTAGCTCCACAATTCCTCGACACTCCGCTTTCCATCTCTACGAGTATCGGGATCCTTGGTGTTGATATCTCTAGCGACGTGCAGTTCCGCAGTCATTTGGAGGATAAAGTCAAGCTGGCATCCAAGAAGCTTGGTGTGCTCAATAGAGCGCGGCGGTATTTCACTTCGGGGCAAAGACTGTTACTGTATAAGTCTCAAGTCAGGCCCCATATGGAGTACTGCTGCCATTTATGGGCGGGAGCGCCTCGATACCAGCTTGGACCATTTGACGTGCTCCAAAGACGCGCTATGAGAATTGTCGACGATCCTGAGCTCACCAGCGGTATTGAACCTTTAAGCCTAAGGAGAGATTTAGCCTCCTTGTGTGTGTTCTACCGTTTGTATAACGGAGCGTGTTCTGAGGAATTATTTGACATGATGCCCACGGCTTCTTTCTATCATCGCACCGCTCGCCACCGGCAGGGAATTCATCCTCACAAATTGGAACCAAAGTGGTCGCGTACTGTACGGTTTCAGAGAAACTTTCTCCCGCGTACGCTCAAGTTGTGGAATGAGCTCCCTGCAGAGGTTTTCTCGAATGAGTACAGCATGGGGTTCTTCAAAAAAGGCGTGAAAAGGTTTTTACAGGGTCGGCAACGCGCAAGTGACACCCCTGGTGTTGCAAGCGTCCATAGGCTACGGTAACCGCTTACCATCAGGTGGGCCGTATGCTTGATTGCCACCTTAGTAGTATAAAAAAAAAATAATAAAAAAAAAAATGTTTTGAATTTTCTTAAAAAATGCGAAGAAACTTTTTCCCCAACCTATTATAACTTTTGTGAAAAGGCAGTTCAGTTAAATTTGGTGGGACTTTGTTATAAATGTGTATTTTTCCATAAACGAGCGACTTGTCTTGTGAAGTCCAAAACTTAGAACAGCAAGTTTATTTTTATATCTAGTGTTTAAGTTATGAATATTACTATGTTTTGAAAAGGTATGTTTATATTTGTGAACATAAATTATGTTCTCATATAAATATTGAGAAGCAACGGAATCCTAATTGGCACACTCTTGTCAATTTGTGTGAACACTGTGAATAACGTAGTAAGTGTCAGTCGACTTCTGTTGCTGACCGTACATAAAAATATAATTTTATGTATGATTTAATTTCTTTATAAAAAGTTGAAATACTCTTTGCCACACGCTTGGTTTTCCAATGATACAAGACATAGTATTGTTTTGTATTTTCGCGAGAGCAAAAATTTGATTTAACACAAATCGTTGCAAAGTATCCGAATAAATAACACAAATTAAATGCGAAGTAAATCCAGTGATGTGGGTTTATTTCAAAGATATTATTATAAGATAGTAAGACATAATATGCCGATACCCTTAACCACCTACCATACGTCTCACAGACACCGACTAATTAATAATCGTGAATATGTTTGCGCCCGAGTTTCATATTAACTTCTTCTTCTACGTACTTCTTCCGAATGCACCTCTGTTCCACATTAGCATTCATCGAGTTGGTATGCTCATACGTTTGTCTCAGGTGAGTAAAAAACTAGCATCGTGGGTCTGGCAGACCTCTGGCAGGTGGTTACGTAATTTTTTTGTAAATGTGTTTTTTATAGTTTTAGTTATAATTACAAAATGAAAAATTTTAAGTAACCCCCGGCGTCATTAATCATCTATCTAACACCATCTCATTCAGACTATTCATAAGAGCCCAAACACGCTATATCTGCTGTAAGTTTCTGAAGAATTAAGCATTTCGCAAACTTTTTGATGGTATAGGATCAGCTCAAAGTTAGTATGTCATGGGAATGTCATCGAAGTGACAGTACACGAAATTTTAAATCAATCTGATCTGTTAAAGTTAGTAAAATCCTAATATCATGTAGAAAATGAGCTGATAGTCATCAAACGCTTTCAATAAAAAAAACCGAATCAAAATCGGTCCATTCGTTTTAGACGCTACGATGCCACAGACAGACACACAGATACACAGACAGACACGTCAAACTTATAACACCCCTCTTTTTTCGCCGGGGGTTAAAAATCGATTTAAATGACATAAGCGGTGGTTGGAAATCAATGGCTCTGCCAGAACACGAAAACATACAAAACAACGAATATAGCGATGTCGAATCTGATGTTAGGCTGGACCATGTATTGCAAGAAAGTTGTACGTCTGATTCCGAATACGAAGAGAAACTGTACTAGTAATAAATTACAAGTAGCAGCAGTGCTAAAAAAAGGTTGACGATTTGTAAAAATATTATCAACTTGCAAAAAACACAAAGAATTCCAAAAGTCAATACATGTCTTTCGAACGTAGCGAATTTGCTTTAGGCCTTGCTTTGCCTTGAATGCTTAAATAAGCTGTGCTTTTGCTATCATTATTAAAGATGAAAAGAAAATTAAGAAAAATTCATGTGTCTCTTTTTCCGAAGAGTGAAGCTTAAATATGGTCCAAAATAGAATTTTGATTGAAAAACAAAAAATTTTTTTATAAAATTTATCAGTTGTGGCTAAGTGTTGAAATTCGTATACAGACATATGGTGATAAGATCTTTCTGATTTAACTTTATCGGCTCTAAAACCATAGGACTGCACTGCATAGCGATCATAACTTACTTTCTGTAATACAACTGTAATAATGATCGTTTCCTTATTCCACCATTCGTAAAATGCAAAAGAAATACACAGAAGTTCCACAATAAAGAAATATTTTTTCGAAACAACGTGCATTTTTGTAAACTTACCGATTATACAGAAAACTTGTTCGATAACATCCGGGCGCTGAGTTATGTTGAATAATTAGAATACTTTATTTTCGTAGCCCCTGGTTTCGTAGCTCTGATTAAAATCTCTTAAAGTTATGAAAATTCTTTTGCTTTTGATAATTTCATGCTTAGGGGCGAATGATACTTTTTGCGTTCTTTATACTCCTGACTTTTTATAGAGTTTCAGAATAGCCTATTAATAATTATTTTAGAATTAGCTTCTTTGAAAAAATATTTAAACAAAAATTAAAACCGACTCCAAAAACTGAAAAGGATAAAATAATTAATTTTTAGTAGGTACTCATCCCCTAGGAACATATTTTTGGAGTCGGTGCTTCACTATCTATGGTTTCTGGGATCAACTTAGCACCAACTCCAAAAATATGTTCCTAGGGGATGAGTACCTACCAAAATTTAATTATTTTATCCTTTTCAGTTTTTTGGAGTCGGTTTTAATTTTTGTTTAAATATTTTTTTTACAATTTTTAGTGATAACTTTTGAAGGTCAAAGCTTGATGGGTGACCGTGAGCTTAAATTGATTTCTACTATCGTATCATTTCACTAAAAATTCATAGCAAAAATCCGCAATTTCGCATATGTAGACGACTTCATTTTCCAGTTTTTTTGATTTAAAATCCAAACTACCCAATAGATTTTTAAAAATTTTTGGACGAAATGGGAACTACTCCGCATCGAACAAAAAAAGAATCATCAATATCGGTTCACCCAGTCAAAAGTTCTGAGGTAACAAACATAAAAAAAAACATACAGACGAATTGATAGCCTCCTCCTTTTTTGAAGTCGGTTAAAATAGACAGCATGTCTTTTGGTTTACATCCAGCTAGAAGAACAAATGACTCAACACCACCTGATGATACTTAAGCGGTGAGAAAAAAAAAATCTCTCTCAGTTACTTTGAAAAAAAAATAGTACTTGGAAAATAGACAGTATGGCTTTTGGTTTATATCTGTCGAGAAACACCTAACTTAGCTCGTTGGGTGACTGCCAACTTGCACAGAAGGCCCTTAGTAAGCGACTACATTACCCAGCCGCATGTCAACACTGGCAACACACACTGGTCGAAGACTATCGACTTCTGGCACTGAGGAATTTGGGACGATTGAGGAACTTTTCGAAGTTGGACCTACCCAGCTGGACCATTTGTTCGAGGTAAAATACTCTAACGAATCTTTAAATGATTGCAAATAAAAAATAAGGCTAACTTCTATTCATTGTTGTAGCTATAGTAATTTTAAATGGAACAATAATTACCAAAGAATCTTAAAATGATAAAAAAGCTTGTTCTAGTGATTGTTAAATCACGTAGCGTATGAGATATACACAAACCTCAATCAATTGATGCTTGTTTTATTTGGAAAGTTTCAATTAAAGTTTCGTGCAAAAGCTAATACATCCTCTCTGGTTTGTACATAAGACAGCACACCAACCACAGCAATTGCTTTGCAAATTCCGCTTATAATGTTAAGAGATAGAATCGATCCAAAGTCCTATGTGTTACGTCAGGTATACTGGCTATAGTATTCTCGGAAAGTGTGAAGGCTTAGTGTCTGTAAGCTCACCTGCGTTTTAATGGGAACTGCTTTAGATTTGGACAAATCCTAATAAATCCTCTGCACTTACCGCTTTGTTAAAAAGTGGGAACGTGAAAAACAAAATTTAAATGAAGTTTCAGATTCGCCAAGCTATCAATGTCGTTTTATAGAACTATATAAATGTTTTGTTGACTTTTATATAGCTACCATTTTTAACTAGGAGAAATCGATTGACAGATCTACCCGCCACTAGCAAAGCAGCGGGCGTGTGACTCGCCCAGCGTCTAAATTGACCCTGGGAATACCCTCCAAATCTCCTGGATAGCTCTCGTGCCTTTCGCGGAGGTGATCTGGGATCTGCTTAGCAAAGCAATAGCAAGGAAAAATTGGTCTGCGTTTGAAACTTTTGCATAAATTTTTTAATTTGCGTATAGTTGTCGTATAGTCATCGACGGTGGCGTAGGCATTTGTATGGATACATGATATTACGACGATAGCATGACGTCATTTTCATATTTCTGTCAAAGATTCGGTAGCCATTCGAAAAGTTTAATTATCAACATCATATCAGCCTATGATGTCCACTGCTGAACAAAGGTCTCCCCCATCGATTTCCAAATGGAACGGTTCTGCGCAGCCTCCATCCAACAGCTCCCCACGATCCTGACCAGGTCGTCTGTCCATCTAGTGGGAGGCCGTCCTTGCGCTTTCCGGCACGTGGTTGCCATTCTAGAACTTTAACGCCCCACCAGAGGTCTTCTCTGCGTTCTATGTGCCCTGCCCATTGCCACTTCAACTCACTAATCCTTTAGGCAATGTCAGTGACTTTAGTTCTCTTACGGATGTCTTCATAGCACACTTAAGTAAGCAACTTAGTAATCAACTACGTTTCTCCGTTATCAAAGTATCGAGCAAACAATAAGTTGACGACACAAACATTTCACATGTTCGTGATAGGGGTGCAACCCCAGTAGTATTCCAGCCAAATTAGGGATTTCACATAATGAGAGAAAATAAGCTGGAAACTTGTATATATCTTCATTTCGGATTTCTCAAAGCTGTCTCTTAATCTCGCGTCTGCGTCATAAGTTGTTCAAGGTTAAAGGTAATTTTAATTCTCCAATAGGATTAATCTTTATTTAAAATGCGGAATATTCGCAAGGTAGCCTTTATAATATATTACAAGCCCTTTACTTTTCGCTTCGTCGCATTTTTCGGTTCAGCTATTTTTGGGTTCGATTATCTGGCAACACCACTCGACGATCAAATTAAACATGGGTTAGGGTTTGTTCTGGGTTGGCAAAATGTTTTAATGTGGGTAAGGATATATTATGTTGTTGAAATTAAAACTTTGTTGTTTAGGAAGTTGAATACTTGAAGAGCTCACGACAATTTTTAGAAGCAAAAAGATAATATTACATTAGGGTAAACATTCAGTTAAAAAAGTATCGGGAATGGATGATTCGTTTACGGTTCCAAATTTTTTTTTGTTTTTTTTTTTGTTGTATTTAGATTGGCACAACTGTTTTCCATTTTGGCGCGGAGTTTGAGTTGCATCTGTTATTTATATTAAATAAAGTGCTCTTTTTAGTTATATTATATCTAGTGTGTATTGCGAATTTCATAATGGACAAAGACATAGAACAAAGAGTTTGACTTAAATTTTGCATCGCCAATGGAATTTCGTGTTCGGAGTCACTGAAAATGTTACAGAAGGTTTACGGTGAATCGAATTTATCAATAACACGTGCTTATGAGTGGTACAAAGCGTTCAAAAGCGGTCGAGATGTGATGGAAAATTTGCCTCGCTCTGGTAGGCCATCAACGTCTGCAACTGAAGTTAACATCGCAAAAGTGAGAGAAATACTGACTGAAAATCCTTATTCAAATTTGGAAGAGAAAGCCGGCGAACTTTCTGTATCTCACGAGTCGATTCGTACCATTTTAAATAATCACTTAGGTATGAAACATGTTGCCGCTCGGCTAGTCCCATAGACCTGAATTTTCTAAAAAACTCAATCGCATGACAGTCGCTGAGGATATGCTAGAACGAGTCAATTCCGACCCAACATTCATGAAACGTATTGTTACTGTTGACGAGACGTGGGTTTACGAGTCTGACATGCAAACTAGTCAACAAGCTTCGGAGTGGCGCCTTCCAACTAAACCGAAACCGAAAAAACCACGCCAAAGTCGATCAAAAGTCAAGTCATGTTGACTGTTTTCTTTGACTCTCGCGGTGTTGTGCACTCGGAATTCTTGCGGGAAAGTCAAACGGTAAATAAAGAATACTATTTGAGCGTTATGCCGCGTATACAAAACATACAAAACGCCGGCCTGCCAACAAAATAAATAAATTTGGAACCATAAACAAGTCATCCATTCCCGATACTTTTTTGACAGAATGTACAGTCGACAGCACATCAAGCGTAACAGTTTGACCTTGAGACCGGCCTTATTCCGTTAGTAATAGAAGCGGCTTCCGTAGTGCAACTGTGCTATCTGTATATTTATTTGTGTTGAGATGTTTGAAAAGTCTAAATTAAAATTTCCATACCATTTCCATGATCAACTCGTTATTTAATGATTATATTTTATTTAAAGCGTGTTCAAGTAAACATACTCTCAAGCCAATGAAATAAAAAACAAAGCAACCTGAAAAAGTTAAGTAATAAATAATAAAAATCTACCAATTTTCGAGGTCGGTCGACGTGAAAAATTACATTTAAATCATTATTTTTAGGCGCACGGGTAACCATTAATTTTAATTGCTGGGCTTTCGAGGCTTCTGGTTTGATTTAGAACGGCTCAAGTTAATTATGATGAAAATATTACTTTGGTAATTAGTTGTTATCAGTGTCTTTGTCGTGGCGATTTTAAAATTGTAATCTATTGCAGGTATTCATTTTGAAAATTATAACTATTGTATTCTTAAACTCATTATAATTCTTGCTGGGACACATACAGCTAAGCAAAAGCCTCTACCAAGAATCTCCCAAGGTCCTGCGCTTCCCGCATCTATCGGCTTCCCGCGACACTCACCAGATCGTCGGTCCACTTTCTGGGGGTCTACCAACGCTGCTCGTATAGTGGCTGCGTACCAACCTGGTACGCGGCCACCACTCAAGCCGCCAGTCCTCGATGCAATGTGGCCTGCCCACTGCCACGCCTATTCTATTTTGACACTCACACCTATTTATCTAGTGCAAAGTAAGCGATAATCAGGCGCTTGTCTTATGGGCGCTATAGGCGTTCAATGATTTACTTATACTGGGTGAGTCAAACCAATGCCCCCCGAGGGAAAGAATCCTAAATATTATATTATTGGTTTGAATCATTATCATCATCATCATCAATTTATAATTTAAATTCGCATGGACTTCTAAACGACTATACAAAACTCCATGCAGGCTTGAAGTGGCGTCAGATCCGCAAAAGCAGGCATGAGTTGTTGTGTTACTGACAGCATGGGAGACAAGTCCTCATAACTTATCAAAGAGCTCTGGCGACCTTACGTACAGCAGGAGCACATCACTACATAGTAGTGGAACAGTGTTATCAAGCTGCGATAAGAAATCGCGGCAAGGTGGGGGTTTTATTTATATGTGTAGATAGCTATACAGTTAAGCTATAATTAACCTCCTCTGTGGTCTAGTGGTTGAGACCACCTGCCTCAGATCTAGAGGTCCGGGGTTCGATTCCCGTGGGGGCACAAATTTTCTGCTCGATTTGGTTGGTGGTAGGGCTTTTTTAAGTCTGCCTGGCTAGCGACCACCATCTTACCTAAGTCTGCCGCCATAACAATAATGTTAACGGCATTGTTGTGTTCCGGCAGTTAGAGGTAATATAGCCAGTTCCTCTGTGGTTGAGGAATCCGTGTGTAGCTAGCTTCCATCGTCGGCCTTATCTTCACTTACCATCAGATGGGATGAAGGTCAAGAGTTACCCCGTTATGATAAAAAAATAATACTTAAAACCTTTAGGCTTCTGTCTCTCTCTCCCTCTAATCACATATTTAAGGTTTCCTCTATTTCTTTCAAGCCTCCTCATATTTCGCAATCTCCGTATCGCCCAAATCTCATATCCCGCTGAAGTCGACACACTAATCCGTGCCATGTGTTATCGACATCCCCCCTTCGGAAGATTAATTGGTCACCCCTCTGCCCCCCAACGTCAATATTGGATCCTAATACGACGATATGATTGTTCGTCGTTTCAGTTTTCGATTTATGGGGAAGGGTTGTTTTTTCTGCTTTACAAATTTTAATTTTCATTCCTTAAGTAAGGTTCCTTAAGTTCTTTAAGTAGGTGGTAGGCCCGTAGGTACGTAGGGTCGTCTGGGTAGGTACCACAGTTTTTCTTATTTCAGCCGTGAAGCAGTTCGCTGTGTTTCGGAGTGAAGGGAAAGGTAGCCAGTGTAATTACTGGGCATGGACGGCATTTCATCATAGGCCTCAGGATGACAACGCACCAGCAATATCAAGTGATTTTTCTTGTTATTGCAGGTGTCTATAGGCGGTGTAGGTTTTCGTCGGACATTGTGGGTCGGATCCTCACAACGGACACTCGCGGGTCAGAGAATTAAAGGATCAAGGGAAACTGTCACCTTATTCTCTGTCAAGCAGGAGATAGGAGTAGGGGGTCGTTTTAGTGGGTAGTTTCGGCCTCTATCATCTTTGGTCGAAGAGCCCCACATGACTCTGCATCGTTCATCTCCCCACGATGCAGCCCTGGCGTAAAAGTTTTTTTTCTCCCAAAAAAAGGTCCAAAACCATCAGGTGGGCCGTCAGCTTGTTTGTCATCTAGTAGTATAACGAAATAAAAGTTCGCTGTGTTTCGAATTGAAGGGAAAGGTAGCCAGTGCAATTACTGGGTATGGACGGCATTTCATCTTAGGCCTCAGGATGACAACGCACCTGCAATACCAAGTGACGTTTCCTTGCTATTGAATGATCTGTATCATGTTCATTAGTAACAAAACACGGTAAATGACGTCACATCCCCTGATGTAAAGTGGTAAGTAGAGTCCATACGCGAAGACAGCTAGTGCAGCTAAAACATACTGATCAAGCCGCCTCCACCTCCGAATAAGGTGCCATGCCGTCCGTCGGTGGGCGTGCAAGACCGCGTAAGAGCAGTTTGCAATACCGCGTATTTGCTTTTTGTTTATTTCACATGATGGAAGAAAAAAGATAATATCTTGGATATTCCTACTCATTTCTTTGACTGAACATATTTGGGATTTCTCTGGGTGTTGTTTAATGAGAATTTGGTATTGCAAACTGCTATTAGGTGGTCTTGCACGCCCACCGAAGATATATACTTATTGTTGACTCAACGTATTTTGTTTTCTTCAATCTTTTTACGTAGAACTATGTTGCAACTGCTACCATCACCACCATCATCATCAATAGCCTATCTACATTGTAAAGCCCACTGCGGGGTATAAGCCTCCCATACACACACAAAGACATATGATGAGTTTCTAACATAATACCGTCACTACGCACGAGTTTTCGCATTAAAATATGTTTTTTTTTTATTCTTGCCAATTCATCTTGCCCAATGGTACCTAAGTGATGATACGACCGAAGCTGGAACCAACCACAGAGGAACTGGCTATCTTACCACCAACTGCCGGAACACAGCAATGCTGTATTATTTCTATAGCGGCAGACCTAAGTAAGTTGGTGGTAGCTAGTCAGGCGGACTTAAAAAAGCCCTAACATCAAGCAAACCGATCATTTCTGCCTCCACAAGAATTGAACCCTGGATCTGTAGATCTGAAGTAGGCGGTCACAACCCACAGAGGCGGTTAAAAATATGTTCCAATAACTTTCAATTATCATCCACAACATTATACGGACATTACTCAGACAAACCCAATTTGATCTGTCGAAGATGTCCAAAAGACAAACTTCCGGACGTCCGGGTGTCCGACTGTCTGGGATAATCAACGTGATTAATGTCAGATGGATTTAATCCAGGAACGGCTGGGAATGGCTACGGATAAAGTGAAGTTTGGATTGTAATGATTGTGTAAGTCTCATTTGATTTATTTGCCACAGTTTCTTGCCATCAAATTTGTTCTAAAATTAATGCACTATCTGCGACGGTGTTTTTGTAAACATGATATTATTCCTTATCATAATAAAATAAAAATAAAAATAAAAAAATAAAAATAAAAAAATAAAAAAATAAAAAATTTATTTATCGGACAACAATGATCCATTTGTGTTAGTAAGTACATTATAACTTAATTACTAATGTTAGTACTTAATAACTAAAAGTGACTTTGTTATCCTGCATAGATGCTCGACTAGTGGACAGTCCCCGCTGTCGGCAATCGCCTTGAGTACATTGTTACGGCTGCCGCGCACTCGCCGTAAAAGTGAGCCGGCTTTTTTACGCAGTATGGCCGGGAAACTGTCGACCCCTGCGTGCGCGAACATGCTAGAGGCACTGCAGTATCGCGGCAGCCCCAACAATGCCCTGAAGGCGTTATTGTATTGTATGCGGAGGGCGTTGTACGACTTTTGAGTACAGCTGACCCACAGACTGCTCGTGTAGAACGAGGTGCAGTAAGCTTTAAAAAGCGTGACCTTAACTGGGGTCGAGCAACGAGCGAATCTGCGTGCCAGCATGTTCGCCCTGATCGACAACGCCCTTCGCTCTCGCTCCACATCTATATCATCCTTCAGATCTTCTGTAACAGCGTGACCTAGGTACTTGAAATGGCGTACTCTAACAAGAGGTGCCCCGTATAGCTTGATTTCGGGCACGAGTTCGGGTAGTTTATTGCCAGCCTTAAAGAGTAGGTATACACTCTTCTTGTTATTGTACACCAATCCATGAGCATCAGCATATGACTCACAAACATCCAACATCTTCCTGATCGCACTGACGGAAGGGGCCAGCAGCACCATGTCATCCGCGTAGCTGATGTTATTAAAACATACACCACCAATGTGACATCCAACCCTCATACCGCTTAGCCCCTCAATCAGCGCATTGACATACAGGTTGAAAAGCTTAGGCGAGCTTAGCCCTCCCTGTCTCACCCCGCATTCCAACCTATACGGCTCCGAGTACTCGTTTGCCCATTTCACAGTATTCAGTTGATTGCCATACCAATACTCGAACAAGGAAATCAACTCTGGAGGCATTCCCACCTGCTCCAACTTCTTCCACAGGATGTTGTACACGACCAGATCGAACGCTTTAGACAAATCCAGGAAGCAGGCATACACAGGAGTGCTTCTGTTTGTGTAGTACCTAACGGCGTGCTTTAGAGTTAGGATTGCACTTTCCGTAGATAATTGTGACCTGAATCCAAATTGAAGTTCGTGAATGTTTAAGTGACAATCCAATTGAGCGTTCAGCACACCGTCAAGCACCTTGGCTATGATTGTTGCTAATGAGATAGGTCTATAGTTCGATCTGCTCGCCACATCACCTGTTTTGTTCTTAATAATAGGTACCACAACCGTTCTCATCAAGTCCTCCGGCAAATAAGAATGCACTATACACAAATTAAAAAGCAACGCAAGTACTCTAGGAAGGTGCGGCCCCGCGTATTGAAGATGCTCAATGCTGAGACCGTCATGACCTGGTGATTTACCTTTTGTCATCGACCGTATAATATTATCGACAGTTTTACTATTCACCAAGGTGGTAATGTATTTAAAATTGGTCACAGCATTGGGCATCGCCCCCGCGGGCCGCAGTGAGGACTGTACGGCAAAATGTTCCTTAAAATGGTTCGCTATAGCTTTGGGCTCACCTACACCATCAATAACCGCTGGCAAGCCAGGTCTAGAATTCAATTTATTCGTGGATTTCCAGAATTTTCCAAAATCACCCTTTTCATGATGCATCGCAAGGGCGTCCATCTTTATTTGTTCCTGATGGTTTTGACACCATTTCAGTCTGCCTTTAAAGATTTTACGACTAGCTACCATGTCGTCATACAAAGTGCCACTATTAGGTCGGCCGTACCAAACCCATAGAAGAAACTTAGACCTGGCCTCCCTATGCGCACTACTTACATGACTATTCCACCCTCTAAGTCTATTTGGCAAACGACCACTCGGATTATCACCCTTCATATCATAGGATACCGTTGACGCTCGGGATAATATTGATACCACGCGATCATATAAATTATCTATAGCACATCTATGATTTTTATTATGACAGACTTCATTGCTACACTTTTGAAACTCATTTGGAAAATCAACATGTTTAAGCTGGTTATTACAAAAATTAAAATAACAATCTGACTGATCTTTGGTTCGTTCACCCCATTTCACTTTATTGAAGGAACCATGATTTAGGGTCAGTTTTCTTATAATTAAATTTAAATTACAATTTATAGTTAGCGGAAGATGATCAGACCAATATGCATCATATTTAACCGTAGCACTATTGACACACTGCCATGCTGCTTCAGTAACTACACAGTGATCCAACCATCTTCTACTGCCGTGCGCATCACTCACGAACGTAAAAGTGTGAGATAGAATATCTAACTTACAAACATCGGCACACATCCATGACTGTTCCAAACAAAAATTTTGTAACTCACTGAAAAATAATTCACCTGGGTGAGCGTTATAATCTCCTAACATAAAAACTGATTCCACACCACTCTCTTCAATAATTGCACTCAACGCAGCAAGGCAATCCGTAAAGTCCGCCAGATTATCACGACTGTCGGTGGGCATGTATACACTACATACAACAATAGGTTTGTCACTTAGGGCTATTTTTATCGCACATATACGCGGACTTGAACACTCAATCACTGTCACGCACGGAAAGACTCTCGTTCTCCACAACAGCGCCACCCCTCCATAGGGCCGTCCCGAGATAATGCCGGCGCTGGTATCCACTGCGGATGTTCCCGTGCTACCAAAGTCACTATCCACCGTTCTCAGGTACGGTAGGTCATGGGGAAACAGCCAGGTCTCCTGGAGTGCGACAACATCCGCTGTTCTACATAGCATCTTTACCCCATCAATCGATCTTTTAATCGACTTACAATTGAAAGTTACCATATTGATATTTGCTCCATCACTTTTCTTACTTATTGTTGTGTCCCCCATCTGATTTCTTTTTAAAATCAATAAACTTTCTATAGGTGATACCCTCCGGCCAAAAACTGTCATCTAAGAACAGGGCTAATTTAGTTTTAGGTATCTCGATTTTATACGCATTGTATTCTCTAGGCATTTTTGCGTTTATTTTGTATAGTGTGACCTTAACCTGCGTTCTATCAAATATGTACCTCGTAATATCACTTTCCGACGTCTCTTTTGATACGTTATTCACAAATAGGGGGATTTTAATATCAGCGGCCTTAAATTTCTCACTAGGATTGTTAGCGGCTTTACCTTCTACCGTACTAAAACGATTCTTTAGCCGATTTCTTTGAACCAAAGTCCACTCTTCACTTCTTTTCTCCTGCTTCCAATGGCCATTCGCTCTAACAATGTGTGCTAATGTTTTCCCCGACGGCGTTGAAACTACTTGGTGACTAATACACGCTCCCGCGTCCGCTGCCGCAGTAGTGAGGCCGCCGCGCGACGCAGGCGCTCGTACGTCATCGTTCGAAACCGCAGTACCGGCCGGGGCCTCCACGCGTTGCGTTTCCTTGTCGCTGTGTGTCTGAGTGGGCAGGACGGAGTGCTCTGAGGCTCTTGAGTGCGACAGTGACGGGCTTAGACAACTTTTGTCCGGCGACTTGCTCCCGCTTGTGTGGTTGCTCGTCATACTAGCATTTAGTTCTGCAATGTGGGGTAGACCGATAGGCCCGCTATCCATATAGTAACTATTTGATACACAACCACCGCCACGATTTTTATTTACATAACAGCTGTAATTAGTGCTTAGTGACGGTTCTTTAATGTTTTGCAGTTCACTTTTAATTTCGTCAAGCCGATCTACAGTTATACATGTATCCTGTAGTGTTTTTATTTCTTTCTGCATTACAATTATATCCTTTAGTAACTTTGTTGCGTCTAGATGGTCAAAGGTCACTGGAGGTAGTTTGTGCAGTTCCCTTGCCACAAAAATCGGAGTTTCTTCAGGGTCTGTCTCTTTAAAAACAGCAATTACATCGTAAAGGTCTCTTTGCGCACGTCCATCCCTCTTCCGTGTAATTTTTCGTTTCGCTCTTGTTATTGATTCAAACAGCAAACATTTTGCGCTTTCTATATCCGTCGCTGAGAAGGATGAAGTACAGATACGAACAATACTTTCCTCATCCATAATGTCCAATTTTTTTTGAATGAACGCTAAAACCTCACAAATAACTATATTGCAGTTATTACACTTAACTATACTTGACGAAGCCATATTTTCTGTTAGCCGGTAAACTCGGTAAGCGACGCGTGCGTATCGCTACGGCGCTAGGCGAACACTGATAATGAAAACATTATTCACCAAAATTAATCATTTGATTTCAATGAATATCTTAAGAGATATCATTGTTTTAAAATAACTCCGCAACAAAATAATGATCATGTACCATGCACGCATTTATGATTTTCAAGGCGGGCGGGCGCAGGCAGGGCGATTTACGACATGTTGCTATTTTCCGACATCCACGCGTACGAAGTCGCGGGCACAGTTAGTATTTAATATTACAGGGTGATCACTTCGAGAGCCGAGGAACAAGAGAGAGACGTCAAATAGTGACACCCATAATGTATATTATTTAAAAAAAAAATTGTAATGGCTTTCAGTACTTCAACAATTGTTTTGTTTTTAACAATATTCTAGGTTCAACATAGATTTATAGCTTTTTGGTAAGTTGACCTTTCAGTAACTCATGAAAACCGCTTGGCTAGAAGGTTAATAGGTGTTTTTCATATTAACTACTCTACCCAGTTCCATTCCCTAAGGAGCTATTTGTTCAATTTAACCAGTTCATTTACCTGAGAAGGGAGGGTAATATTTACTGCTGAAAACAACTCTGTAATGAGCTGTTTCAAAGATATATCTAGCTGTAATGAGACTAAAGGATTTATTGGCATTGAAAGTGAGCTGATGTTCAGTGGAATAGATTGCTTCGAGAGACAAGACATCAGTTGTTGCTTACTATCCAAGCGTTGCAATTTAGACCATCTTAAATTTTCTTCTAGACAAACGTACATACACTCACATCATTTGTAACAGTTTGACCTTGAGACCGCCTTTACGCTGTACGTAATAGAGACGACTTTTGTAGTGAAACTGTGAGATGTGATCCAGACACACTAAGAAGACTGCCAGAACTCCAAACTTTAAGACAAGAAATGATTACTGGCTGGTCGGGTGGTCTGTACCCCTTGATATACAGACTACTCAGTCTGGGGTCTTGGATTCGAATCGCGGATGCAGTAAAAGTTTGTATGATGAGTACGAGCATTTTGTTTATGATCCATGGATTTTTATATGTTTTTTTAGTATATCTAGTGTCCATAAAACAAGCTCTTAATGATTACTTTGGAAAAGTAATTAGTAAGATTGTATGAATATTAATATTATTATTTTTGAAGTTTAAATATATCTGAGTTTTTTATAGCAGGTTTAAACTGAACTTACGGGCTTATTCCTAGTAAGAGCAGTGTGGGGTGTGTTATGGCTGATATGGTTTATGAAACTAGGATTATTTCATTATCATCAAAGTTCATGAATTTTCGGACAACTCTACAGTTGTTTAAAATAGCGGCTTTTTATAGGGTTATGTAAATGCTGTCTTCGAAATCTATGGATTTTAAGCTATAGTGGAGATGATAGGGAATATCGTGGTGGAGAGAACAATGGGTATTACGTAGACTTTTCATTATTATTATTATTACTATCTTATGTAATAAGAATCCTTTTCTCATTAGATAACACACTAAAAATTTCGTAAATCAGCCTCTGAATAATGGACCTATGTCATTTAGAGGCTGATTGACGTAGCACCAAAAAAATAAAGTTAATAAATTTTGCGGATGCTTAACACTGACCAGAGTTTTATAGTTTTTTAAAGTTATTTATTCTTTAGCGAGTAGCTCCTGATTTTGATCTCGCCTGCGCACTACACCTGGAGTCCTTAACCACCGAGGAACTGGCTATCTTACCTCTAACTGCCGGAGCAACAATGCTGCCAACATTATTGTTATGGCGGCAGACTTAGGTAAGATGGTTACAGCATACCAGGCGGATTAAGAAAAAGTCCTACCACCAAACAAACCAAGCCTTCTTTGCGCTTTCCGGTACGTAGTCTCCTTACATAAACTTTTGCCCCACCGGCCATTCTTTCTGCTTGCTGTGTGACCCATCCACTGCCTCTTTAACCTGCTAATCCTACGAGCTATATTAGTGACTTTGATCCTCTTACATGTCATCTCATTCCTGATTCTATCTCGTAGGGAAATATGTAATATAGCTCGTTCCATAGCTCGTTGGAAGACTGCAAACTTGCACAGAAGGTCACTTAGTAAGCGGCTACGTTTCACAGCCGTATGTCATCACTGGCAACAAACACTCTTCGAAGATTTACCGTACTTGCTACATTAACAAAAATATTATTGACTTTGAAAAGTAAAAATAAAATATAAAAATCCCATTTTTCTTTCAACGAATCGTACGAAATATGGGTTCACGTTTTTCTGACAGTTTTATTACGCAACAAACGAATTGCCCGAGGCTTTGCAACATATTAATCCTTTTACTATTTATTTTCCAAAACATCAAAAAATTTATAATAAAAATGATGTCCAAAATAGCGCGATACCTTTACACCATTCATGTTCAATTATATATTAGGGTAATATAATATAATCAAAGAAAACAAAATCTGTATCGAAAAAAAAACTCACTGGTTTCCGTTCGAAAGATCAAACACATTTTCCGCTAAAATGATGATGATGATGATATCATCATCATTTTGGTGGAAAACGTCCACTACTGGACAAAGACGTCTACTAGTGATTTCCACGATAGTCAAATATTTCGTCACCAGCCTATATACGTCCCACAGCTGGGCACAGAACTTCCTACATGGGAAAAAAACATGAGGAGTTTGGACCATAACACCACCACGCTGGCCCAATGCGGCTTGGTGGGTTAAAGCGGTTGCAGGAACAACCGGGACCAACGGCTTAACGTGCCTTCCGAAACATGGAGCTCGAGATAACAAACTTTGATTGATCCATCCCAGGATCGACCATGGCGAAAGTTGCTTTGTTTTTCGTATCGAAACCAGAGCGCTGAAAACCAATACGCCACCAACCTCCTCGTCAAATATTCAGCGCGACACAAAATGCGTGTAACCACTATTTTTACAAAGTTCCTAACCACAATATTCACACACAAATAAGCATTATGAAACTACAAAGTTAGCTAATGCTTCGCGTTATGAAGCATTCGTTTGCATCAAAGCCTCGTGTCAAGCTCTTTGTCCCGAATGCTTGGCGTGCTCGAGATTTGTTTTGTAATTAAAATTTTAAGCTAATTTCGGACTGTGCAGAATTCATACACGGAGCATCTCAGTGTGTCACGGAGTTTGTTAAACCGTTTATGTTTGTGAAATGTAAGCTTTTGACGATATTTGCTGGGAATTCGGCAAGCATTTATATCTTGTTAGGATGTACAAGGACAAGTACATTATAAAATTTGAAGTAACCCTCGCCACCCTCGCCTTCATTAAACATCTGTAATACCTAACACCATCTCATTGAGACTATTCTAATGAGCCCGAATCTGCTGTAAGTTTCTGAAGAATTGATGGCACTGGATCAGCTCAACGTTAACATGTCATGGAAATACAACCGAAGATGTTTCTTCGTAAGCCATATTTCAAATCAATCGGATCAGTGAAGGTTAGTAAGACCCTTTTTGTCGTGTAGGAGATAAGCTGATACGATATTACGTTTATTTTTACTTAACCACGCCAGAATCGTTGAAAGGATCCAGATTAACTAGCACAGAGGTAGATTAACGTTTGAGGACTAACGCAAAGGATAGTTTTACTCCAGAAATGCATTTCCTGTGGGATAAACCTGATGAAGTCATAGGAAGAGGACAGCATTATCTAAAGAGCGCCTATACAGGGTAACATCTCCAGTTTCCAGAAGATCACAGTCAAATAATGCTAAATACTCTTAGTCTTGTAGTCCTGTGGTGAGTAAGACCGCCAGACTCAATGAGAATAAGGTATGTTCGAAGCAAGGGGATTCATATCATCATACGCTTTCTGCTGATTTTTCGTATCGCCCAAGGTGCTACGAGCAGCGTAGTGCTACGCTCGTAGCACGTAGCACAATTGACAGTTCTCACGCCTACGCTGACTAGGCAGTGCTACGCTCGTAGCCCGTACGCCGTGCGTACTACTCACGCGTTGTCTACTCTGTACAAATTTTAATCAAAAAGCGCTATGCTGACAGCATATGGGGGATGCCTTTGCCGATGGGGGAGACCTTTGATCAGCAGTGGTATGATGATGATAATGCTGACAGCATGGAGATGAAGCCCCCTGTCCAAAGCGTTGTCGCAATGAGATTTGTTGTTCTTAGAAAGTTCCTGGCCAGGGGCTACAGCTAGAAGGTAACAGGCTCTTTCTGCCCACAGGATCAGATGCAGGAAGAGTAAAAGCAGGTGCGGAATGACCCCTAGCAGGCTTTCTTCACGGAATGTCGTGTTCTAAGTCCCAGCAGCTCAAAACCGAGACGATCTTTTTTTTATACAACTAGATGTCAAACAAGCTGACGGCCCATCTGATGGTAAGCGGTTACCGCTGCCTATAGACACCTGCCAAGTAAAAATCACTTGATATTGCAGGTGCGTTGTCACTCTGAGGTCTAAGATAAAATGCCCACCAAGCCCAGTAATTACAGATCTGCTTTTGTAAGTTTATAATATTTCTGCCTTCGTTTTTGAAGTCGGTTAAAAAGTGGCGCAACACTGACTCGTAAGAGAAAAAAAATTAATTAATATTTTCACAGACGTTTTAACAGTAAAGTTAAATTCATTCATCAGTTGTGATCTACCTACGGTCATCAATCACCTCAAATGTTTGACTTTAGCACACATTGACTTTATCATACATTATTAAACCGAACGCGCAGGTAGACACAATGAAAAGGTATAATTAACTAGTTAATTAAAAAAGGCTCTGTGTAAACCAGTCGCTGCGAGGCTTTTTTTATAATTCATAACAAAAGAAATGCCGAGTTCAAAATATTTCATTACTTTGTTTTTCTCAACAAAGGTTATAACATAATTTCAGCACTTTTTCTTAAAATCTTTCTTTTTTTTGGAATCGGATAAAATTACATTTAATTTAATTTGCATTTGTTTCATAACTTAAACCATAAAATTTTAAAAATCATTTTTTGGTGAAACCCAAACTTTTCAAACTTCATTTAATTTTTTATTTACGGTAAGTAGGTACGTATAACTCAAAGGATTATCCATTTTTGCCTATAGCGGTAGGATTCATTGTATTTCAATACGAAACTTTTCTACTTAAACTAAAACAATTGATCGAAAACTGGAAATTTCCAAAGCTTTTGTGCAACTATCAACACTCAACGTGGCACCTTTAACAGTTGTTCTGCAAAAATACCTCATATTACAATTACATTAAGTTGGTTCGAAGTATTAAATTTACGCTTAATGTGAAGTTAGCTGCAAGCTTTAGTCCAAGGGTAGCAGCAGTAAATTCCGGAGCAAAGCGTGCAGCGTTGTGCGGTCACGATAAATCAGTCGGCTGAACTGCAATAGTACGAAATTCGCTGCGAAGTGCACGAAATATAATGGTTTTTGAGCTCAGAAGCTTAAGAATATTATACTAACGACATACTATAGTAGGAGGAGCTCGGTGGCGTAGTGGTTCAAGCGCTCTGGTTTCGATCACGAAAACAAAGCAACTTTCGCCATGGTTGGTCCCTGGATGGGTCAATCAAAATTATAATCTTGAGCTCCTCCGTGCTTCGGAAGGCACGTTAAGCCGTTGGTCCCGGTTGTTACTGCAACCGCTTTAGCCCACCAACCCGCATTGGGCCAGCGTGGTGGTGTTATGGCCCAAACTCCTCATGTGTTTCTCCCATGTAGGAAGGCCTGTGCCCAGCAGTGGGACGTATATAGGCTGGTGATGATGATGATGACTATAGTAAGGTTTCCTTATGCAATAACGATGGTGAATAAGTAAATGCCTCGCTTGAAGCCGCCATTGCGAAAGGAGATGCACTGATTGCACTGTACATCTTTTTTGTTCGTTAAAAAATCTCATCGAAATATCGCAAATATAACGCGATTTTTATAATGATTTACATATTTAGAACAAAATACCGGAAAACTTTAGAACTCAACAATTTTGTAAGTTTAGAAGAATACTAAAAGGTTGGCTGGTTGAAAAGTGCTTTTACAGTGTGCAAGAATTTTTAGATTATAAGTAAACCTTCGAGCTTAATTTATATAAACTCAATAGATATATTTATAATGTTTGTGTATACACTTGACAAAGTAGGGATAAGTGCTTCTAAATTATTCGCTATTATAACTGCAATTGTACCTTATTCCATGCACAATAAAGAACTTGAACTTGAACCCAGAGACAATTTTTTATGACTGTTACTGGCGATAAATTATATTCTTGTCTGTACTCGAAACGATTAACTGGCAACTAGAGTAAAAATAATAATGATAATAGTCATACCTTGCTATACAGGCTACTCTGTCAAGAGGTCCCGGGGTCGAACTCCGGTAGGAGCAAATGTTTGTATGATGAGTACGAGCATTTGTTTACGAGTCATGGATGTTTATATCTTTATTTAGTATATTTCTAATATTTGTTATTATTATTCACTCAATCCTTTTATCTAGCCCAAAGCAAGCATCATTAAGAGCTAGTATTATGGATAGTAGATAACGTCGAAATATTGATAGTAATATACTAAATAAACATACAGTTTTCCGCCTTTGTTTTGGAACGTACACCACCATATCAGAGATTGAACGAGTCTCGAAGACACTACAGGAAACATTTGCTATCTATATGCAACTGTACTTAGTCATTAAAACAAACTTTACATCAAGCTTGATGTCCCAAGGTAATGAGACTGATCCGATTTATGAAACCCGATCGGCCAATTAGTCGTCCTCTGATCTATCTAAATCACTAAGGTGGCAGAGTTCATTAAAAATGTAGACAGTTAGTACTTAGTCGTTCCTATTTCAGCTATAGTTCAACGTAAAGCACGGATGTTATATCGTTTCTTCTCTCCATAATGTAAAACCACGTACAATTTGAAGATTATGTGATCTCTTTGTTTATAGGGGACGGTAATAACTAGCAGACAGGCAACCCACTCGCTATACTTAGATTTTATTTGAATTTACTCGTTTTGAATAAAGATTATTTGATACTTAACTTTAATTTAATATTTACTTGACAATCAAACAAACATTCCATATTTCTACAATCAGTTCAAAATCAAATGAAGACTGCTATTATATAGATCTGTGATTATAAAAATGATATTCTAAGCAATCAAATCGAATATTATACATAGAAAGATCTGATCGAAAGTTTTTAAACTCAAGCTGTTTTATGTAAACCAGAAACCGAAACAATATTTTCTCTATCAATAAGTTCAAGTGATAGAATATTTCTTGCAAAGAAGCTTGCTATAGTTGCTTTCACATCATGAATTGAATCAATATCAAGAACATGTAACAGACTAGTGTGTAACAAGAATCCAATTTTGCATCAAGAAAACTCGGTTTCACAGCAGAAACAAATTTCACTTAAACCGCACCTCCTCCAGACAGGCGCCGTATGTTTCCTTTTCTTATTTTCAAACTGAAAACCGGAAAAAGTATTCGGATACCTCGAAAGCTTCACGACACACAATTCAATCCATCCTCCGATTCTGACCTCTCAAACGTATTGAATCAAGAGCTCTATGTGCATTCAAATTTGTTCTCTCTCCTCCATTCAATATAATTTGAATTTCTTCACCAGCAAATTCTGAGAATACCCCGTTCAATTGTAAACTCTAATACCTCTTGAGAAGATATATTTTTCAAGCGCTAACATCAACATCTCTGGTTTTTAGGAAATTCTCTCCTAAGATTTTTTGTTAGGAAATTGGTTGATCTTTGCCAAGATTAAGCTGGAAAGTAGAATAGTAATTTACATTAATTTCTATGCAAAATTGTATTGACGGAGCTGTTTTCAATTTGAATCTTACTGACGATAATATTCCATATATTTTTATTTATAAAAGCGGTTATTGAAGGTTGCAAGTGAAAGGCGAACTGAGAATATTAGTTATGTCTAAATCAGCGCAAGTGTTGATGTTAAAAAATATTAAACCTCAGTATCTTATTTGATGGTGTGACAAAAAAAACAGGGCAGAGCGGTAAAGCGTTGTGGCACGGCGTAGCTATTACATCATGCTGAGCTGGTCACCCTTTTGGTTATAATATTAATTTCCTTACCGTTTTGTAATTTTCAAAAATTGAGACCAAAAAAATGTATTTACTTTCATAAATCATAAATCATTTATTGCATACCATAATATTATCAACGAGATCATAAGAGATAATATATTCAGACATTATTATGGACCCTGTCGGGCACAGCAAAACAAAGCAAAGATAAATTTACAGTTTATGGTAGATTATTACTTTCAGAAGGTACATTATTACTTTCTTTTTTCATTCTTAGTACTGTAGCAGTATTTATGAATAAAAACTGTGGGACCATCTTACAGCAGATCTCAGCAAAATACCAATAATCTTGCAATGTCGTGTTTTTCAGAAATCATCGAAGAAGCAGTGAGCTGGGGTTTTTGTTCTAACTTCCTCTTGATTATTGCAGAAAGGCAAATGTGCGAAGCTTTTTTATTTTTTATATATTTATTATTGCGAGCGGAACACCGAGAACAAAAATATTATCCAACAAGCTACTGAAAGTGCTGACACTAGGGTTAACGTACGTTTTTAACTTATGATAGTTGCTCGCCATTAGGATTTTTTTTATACATAGCACGACAAATGACTCAACACCACCTGATGTGAAGCGGTAAGAAGAGTTCATATGCGAAGACAGCTAGTACAGTTCAGACACTGCTCTAGCCGCCTCCACCTTGCCGGCCCGAAAGGTGCTTTTTCACGCCTCTTTTGAAGGAACCCATGCTATAGGAAGGAGGAAAGACATGTGCTGGCAAATAGTTCCAAGTTCTGGAAGGACGACAAAGAAACAAGCTACTAAATTTCTTTGTACGTGATGTTGAGGTGGATACAGTGAACTGATGGATGGTGATGGATGGAGGATAATTTCATATTGACTAATAGTACACTGGCTGCTTTACAACTATATTTATATATGCAACGCAGACATCGCAAAACATCAGCTGTTTGTTCCACGCAAAGTTTTTAATTTCGTTACTCATACGACTTTAATATTATTACATCTATGTACAATCGAAAGCACATCAAGCGTAACAGTTTGACCTTGAGACTGCCCTTACTGCGTTCGTGATAGTTAGGTTACACTTATTGTGTCGTGACTACTTTGTTATTGACATCCAGTTAATGGTGAATCAACCCAATTGTAATTGTCTACTATTTGCTATTGTATTTTGAATTAAATCTACACCATAAATATTTTGTAGGAAATTAAAATAATACACACCCATATGCGCGAATCTGGGTCGTATTTTATCAACCTTCTCAGCGAATGTAGAGCAAATACATACATAATTTTAATTTTACTTCGAATTTTGTTTTGCACGCCCAAATCGCTCAGTACTTCATTCTCAAAGAAACTGTGTTTAGTTTATTTGAGAATTAGTTTCTAACTGATTTAATCGAATTACTAATATTCTAAACTTAAACGGTCCAACTTCATAATTCAATAAACTTCGATTTTAACCACTTCAAATATCCTAACTTGAATTTAAACTATTCCAACAAACTCATATGTTCTCCTCAAGATTAATTTATCTTGAGACCGGACATTCCGAATCCAACTTGGGCTAATTTAGGCTTTAACCGGCCGTTTTCGGTAGACCTCTTATACTGCTCTGAAGACTGCCCAAGGAGGACTTTGGGAGCTAGCCGCGTAATATCTAGATTGCAAGTAGGTCAGCTCTGTAGGAACCGAAACTTAGTTTAAGTGCTTATGGACTTTTATTCTGCGCAACTGTAATTGATTAATACGAATGCTTCTAAAGTTTCCTGATAAAACGTAACTTTATGACAGATATTTTTCTATTCTTAATCGGATAGCTCTTCTCTCCTGATGTGATGATGGTAAGTCCAAAGCCGACGATGGAAGCGAGCGGCGAGCGGCGAGCGATCCGGTGCCGCCGGTCACCTCCAACTGCCGCAACACAACACTCCCTACTGGGAAATCACCTTAAGTATGATCGCAACTTAATTATTAAAAATATATTAATAAATATTTGTACACTTACTGTTGTTAGATATTCCAAAGTAAGCATCAGTATGAGCTTGTGTCATGGGTAAATATTGATAAAAATATTGTATATAAATATTAGAAAGATACTAAATAAACATATAAACATCCATGACTCGCATGAATGGACTTTTGTAGTATTTTATCATAGTTGTATAAACTATGACAAACAAGCAGACGGCCCACCTAGTGGTAAGTGATAAGTGGTGGTGGTAATAATAAGGAAACCATCACTTGGAATTGCAGGTGGCGCTGTCATCCTGAGGGCAAAGGTGAAATGCCTTCCAAGCCCAGTAATACCTTTCTACTAATACCTTTTCAATACTTTTCGGGTGTAACGGTGTTAACAGAATAAATGTCTTTAAACCTAAAACTAAACATCTTTAGGCTAATCTTATTGCTATTCATCTATTATGTGGTATATTTCACTGTCTAAACAATTTAACACGTTACTGAGCATTCAAAGTGGCAGAAAGCTATCTAAACAAGACTATCAAAGAGAGATGCAAGAGCATCAGTCCAAACAGAAATAAGTTGAATATCGTTGATAGCTAACTCAGAAATGCAAGCCACATGTTTAAATAGAACCCTATGTAAGAGAACATAAACAATAGGAGAAAACAGCGTCAGTAAAAAAAAACAAATACAAGTCTATTTGCATCTGGGAATCCAATAACAGGCCACGTCCCATTCAAATTCAGACGCTGTTTAAAAGCAGTGTAGGTTTGAATTTGTAAAGCAAAAGAGCTGTTCGGATTGGATGTTTAAGCGGATGGTTTTCGTCTTGCTGCCGCAATGTTTCAAGTTGCATAATTTTGAACTTTATTCCAATTGTTTGAAGAGCATATTTTCTTTGAGAGGTCGAGTTGTGAATAGTGTTGTAAGCTGCTAAAGTCCCGAGTATTGACTCTCATTGTTTGAGATCTGACAGTGAGTGTAAGAACATTAAAATTTAATATTATTTTGACTTCGAAAACTCATACCTTAACCCGTCATGCATCAGATTTTATTCATTTATTTATTCAAGTAACAAAGACTCACTTGTAAGTAAAACTCAGCCTAGGTGTTAGTACTTATTCATTACAATTATTTTAAATATTATTTAATATCCATGCTTTTATTGCAAGGGGCATGCAGCCCCTTGACGACCGGGTGGCCGAGTGGTCTGTACCCTAGTCTACTCGGTCAAGAGGTCCCGGGTTCGAATCCCGGTAGGAACAAATGTTTGTATGATGAGCATTTGTTTACGAGTCATGGATGTTTATATGTTTATTTAGTATATTTCTGATATTTATATACATATTATTATCATTATTTCTCCGTTATCTAGTATCCATAACACAAGCTCTTAATGATGCTTACTTTGGGCTAGATAATAGGTGTGAGTGTATAAAAACAAAACAAAACAAAACAAGCCCACAACAATGATAAATGAAGGGGCTGTCAAACCTATCCCCTATCATTTTCAGGATGTTGTTGATTCCAGACACAATTGATTTTTCATTGTCACAGTCCCCCGGTGAGACAACATCGCTTGTGGGATTAAAATATCTTATAGCAATTTCAATCGGGAGTCGTATCCTATGTATTTTTTCCTAACATAATTTTCTCTTGATTTGTACAGATCAGGCAACGCGTGAAAAGTTTCTAATGTGCTGCTAGTGATTATACTCTATATACTACCGTAATTATTATACCGGCCTTTTTTATGCTTGTAGTCTTTCTATGCAACTGGACTCGCTTCAAAGAGTAAAATGAGCTGACTAGCTCATTGAGTTAAAGACCTATAAATAGTTCTTTGATTGCGAAGAAAAATCTTCGAGATTGTTCAGGTTAGGCTATTAAAATGGAAATGAGATTTTCATGATAATAAATAGACTTTTATTGTAAACAAAACAGAAACTACTCAGTTATAAAACTATATTATTTTACAGTGACATAAGTGCTGCCATCTAGTAAGTGCATTTTTGTAAATTATTATCATTAACATAAACGAATGTTAAACTAGTTTGTTATAGATGTTTGTAAAATAAATAAAATTTATTCTCAATATAAATATATTCAATATTTTAGTCTATTTCTTTGATGATAGATAAACAATAATAAATATACACCAACAGAGGATAGCAAAGTTCATTTAATGCTATTTTCAACTGCATTTGTGTAGATTCAATAATAGAGAATTTTGAAAAACAATTTGAATCTTTTGGTAAATCGAATTGAATCCTCGTTTATAACACTTGAATTTGCAACCCACATCTAATAAGTAATATAGACTTCAGCGAGTCTTCAATAAGGACTCGTCCTTTTGACATCACTGGTTGGGAATCAATATGGAGGAGGGATTGCGAACGTAGCATGTCAGCTGAATGCGAATATTTCATAAGTCCATAATAAACGTTGCACAAGACATCTTACAAATAAAATGGTATGTGAAATTGTATTTTGAAAACTTTTGCTATTCCGTAAATATCATTATGAAGACATACAGAGAATCATTTGAGAAGGTCGCTGTTGTATTGGTTCCAGTGATATGGTTTTGATTACAAAATCAAAGCTACTTCCGTTATGGATGATTTCGGATGGGTCAATCATAATATGTGATGATTAAATCTCATCAAAGGTCGTTTTGTTTACTATAACAACTTTAAAATGGTTTTGAACTTTGTTTATTTTAGTCACTTTGTTAGTATTAATAGTAACTGCAATAAAACTAAATTTATAGCCAGTATCTGTCCGCCATTATAATACAGTAAAAATGGAATTTGAGACATAATTTTATGTTTCTAAAAACATGAAGTACTAATGATAATTATTATATTAATACACTCACACCTATTCATCATCATCATCATCATTTCAGCCTCCCCCAAAGATCTTCATACCGATCGGTTCTGCGCTGTCCGCATCCATCGGCTTCCTGCGACCTTTACCAGATCGTCCACATCTATTATCTAGCCCAAATAAGAATCATCAAGAGCTTGTGTTATGGATACTATACAGGGTTACTTTCGTGGCAGTGCAAAAATTTTAAGAATATGAACTTCTTTAAAAATAAAGGCAGTGGTATTTTTTTGTTTTACCATGTTTTAAACAAAAATATCAAACAAGCTTCACTCGAAAATATCCACAGTATCATGCGATACTGCTGATTTTGATTTGCAAAGTTCCAGATCCTGACAAAGAAAATTAAACTTTGGTAAACTACCTATGCGATACATAGAAAAGCTAAATGCGAAAGCATTTAGAGGCAAGTCTCATGAATAATTCTGATTTTGTACTGAGTAACTGCAGATCCAGTTTTAAACTTCAAGCCTACCCTAAAAATGCATCCTAAATATGTTTTCTAAATCGTATGATGAGTTTCAGAAATCAACTACATACAAATATTACCTCTGTTTATTATCAGGGTAGAAAAACAGTAGTTGCTTTTAAAATTTTGCACAGAATCAATTTTATTTACAATTGTTTTAACAACCATTCCCATCTGATTGTGGAACAAACAGTGTACAAAGCGAACGTTACAGTAATCCTTGAAACGTGTTTTAACGTTCATAACGAAATCCCGACGAAGCAGCGTTGAAAAATTTAATAAAGAATAGCTGTGAAACATTTGGGACTTATTTTACAAACGATTTTAGGCTTTATTTTTATACAGATAAAACTGTAAATCTGCCGTGTCTTAAACTTTGCACGTGTTTAGTCAAAGGACAAAACAAACACTATTCGTTTTAATGTTGGTTTATTTCAATTTTATGTATCAAAATAATTTTACTTTAGATTCATTTTGTGTTCTGTTTCATTTGCTGTTGATTTGTATACTCTTATCAAAATTATTTACGGTAATAGTTTCTTAAATAATATTAACTTACTTTTCTCATTGTATTATTTTGTCCATTTTCTGGTATTTATTTATTCATCCCCTTGTCATGTTCTGTCTTTATTTTGTTGTTAACCATCATTTCAATATAACTATAGTTTATGCTCAAAGACTATATAACGTGGTTAAGTACTCCGTGTTTATGCTTAAAGTATCTTCATAGATAAATCAGAATTTTAGCCAAAAGTATAATATTTATTCTTGAGTGCCTTTTTATTTTCTTTGGGGCTAGCAAGCCCATAATAATGGTTTTCATTACTACTCACAAAATTTCAAGATGAGTCGGGTGAATATTTTAGCAATGCTTGGACTTACATTGTTCTAGAATGTGGTCAAAGTTTGGATAACTCGTTAAAAAAGTTGCCTCTTCAAATTACGTTTGTGGAATAAGTTGAAGATGTCCAGCACATTTGTGCAAGGAATGAGACACAACGAGAATAATGGTAGTCTCTTTAATTAAAGATACCATCGCCTAGGAGCCTTCGAGGCGCTTTAACTTCGGTTAAAGCGCCTCGAAGACTCTGTCTCTTGCAAATTACTGTGCATTATCGATTTGTAAGTTTAGTTGTAAGTTCACTATCATTACTACTGCAAATTATGACTGTGGGTATCTTATCATTATTGGCTAAGTCAAGATATTGTCGATTAAAAAAGAGGATATGTAATAATATTGTGTCTTTTTTTATTTTTTTCTAATTCTTAGCCTTTTTAGCACAAAGAGTCTAGAATTATTTCTAAAATCTACATGACTCTGGCGGCGTACTCAAATTTGACACGAATGACATGACAATTGACACAACCTATGACATAAATGTGTATACGTTGTGATGATGATGATGACGATGATGGCTTAGAAATATTACTGCATTTTTGACACCTAATATTTGATCATCAGCTTTTTCGTCATGTCCTTAGAGTTGAATTTCATTTCCGTTCATTTCATTGTTTGCATTCCTTAATTTATTTCTGTGTGAATTTTGAATTGCTATTTACACTGTAACTTTTATCTACGATACCATTCTCATCGATCCCAGCATCAATTTCAGGCTTCGTTGAATAAGTCGTCAACATATTTATCTATCTAGCTATGCGATGACCCAAATCTGCTTTTACGTTAAATCTTTTCGAAGGTCGGAGGGCGTTACGGATGACACGGTTACTCATACAGGGTGTGGAAGCCGCGAATTATACCATACTTCCGAACCAGATAACGGGGAGATATTTTTATGATCCTCTTCCAGTATATCACGGGTTCGGGACGTTGTAACTGCCGGAGCTTCCCTGGATGTAGATACAAATCATGTTAAGTATAGAAGGGAACGAGATGTGTATTATGAAACTTTTTAGTAGAGTTATTAGATTTTAAATTGTTTAAATTAGAAATAATGTCTTACCTAAGTTAATTAATCAATTTACTTGCATAATTGCTTATTTCTGAGGAGCTCATTGGCGTAGTGGTTTGAACGCTCTGATTTTGATTAAGGAAACAAAGCAACTATCGCCATGGTTGATCCTGGGATGGGTCAATCAAAAATATGTTATCCCGAACTCGAACTCCACCGTGCTTTGGAAGGCTCGTTGAACTGCTGGACTGGGTAGTTACTACAACCGCTACAACCCACCAACCCGGCATTGGGCCAGCGTGGTGGGGCTATATCCCAAACTTCTCATCTGTTGCTCCCATGTAGGTAGGCCTGTGCCCAGCAGTGGGACTTATATAGGCTGGTAATGATGATGATGATGACTTGTTTATTTCTACATCGTTTCAGTGAAGAAATGAAATAAAACCAAAATGAGCGTATGAACGCAAAACTCTCAAATAGCTAATAACCGTTATTTGCGAAAGTAACATTTGGCGTCGACTAGGTTTAATTAGGTGCGATTCAAATGGTTGCTATTAAAATTAGTCCGCCATTGACTATTCACTTTTTTATTTTCTCCTGTAATATTTTGACTACCGGTTGCTCGAGTGGTCTCTGTAACTTACTATACAGGTTACCCGGTTCTACAAGCTACTCAGTCAGGGTCCTGGGTTCAAATCCCGGTGGGGGCAGATTTTTTTATGATAAGTACGAGCATTTATTCACGAATAATGGATGGATGTTTATTTAGTATATTTCTAGTAATATTTTTTTTCATATTATTATCGATATTTCTCCGCTATCTGGTATCTATAACCCAAGCTCTTAATGATGCTCGCTTTGGGCTACATAGCGAGTGTATGAATATTACATTATAAATTTTTATTATTTACATGGATTCCTTCAAAAGTGGCATGGAAAGGCACCTTATGGGCCGGCAAGGTGGAGGCAGCTAGAACAGTGTCTCACTTATATAGACTCTTTACATCAGGTGGTGCTGAATCATTTGCCGTGTTTTGTATTATAATTTATACAGGGTTATTTATTTATTTATTTTTAACAGGGTCGGCAACGCGCAAGTGATACCTCTGATGTTGCAAGCATCCATAGGCTGCGGTAACCGCTTACCATTAGGAGGGCTGTATGCTTGATTGCCATCTTAGTGGTATAAAAAAAATCATATTCCCATTGAAAATAAAATTAACTATCTAACTCGTTCAATTTAATATCACAACTATTTACTCCTGATTATAATATATTGAGAAATTGCTTACATTGACTGACCTCTCTTTCTATCATGAAAATAGGAGTCTTTTTTATTCATAATTTTTGATTTTAACATTATTATAAATATTCTAAATTTTTGATTTTTAACATTATTATAAATGTTTGAAAAATTACTTAGTAATTAAAATGTAATAAAACTCACGTTCGACGTTAGCTCATAAACGCAAACACAGATAGACTAGAAGAATTTCACAGGGATATCCCAAGTCCTGGGTGGCTCAGTGGTCAGAGCAGTCGCCCGGATTGCGAAAGGTCGCGGGTTTGATTCCTGCCTCAGGACGTGAAATTTTTCTAGTTTTATTATATTTTAATTACTAAGTCTTTTTTATATTAGCGATCCTAGAAAAAAAAACTAGTGTGAGAGTGTGCAGACATCAGCTTCTTAGATATTGGATATCATTTCAATAGTCTTACGTTTTCCTAACCTATTTAAAAAACTTCTTTTAAAATATTTTAGTAAGTCGAACAAGCGACAAGAAAAAATACTTGTCATTACACAGTTCTTTCATAAACCTGCACATCCTTATCTTTGAGGAAGGCCGGTATAATTTGTGGCTTCCCGCTCGGAGCCTTTGATATCATCATGATTCATAAGTTTCCTTTCACGCTGATCCCTAAAGCTAAGACTGAGCTGGGTTCCGCGGGTAAAAATGAACCTTTTGCTGACTATGCTATTTGGGACTTGTCGGATTTGCACACAAAAACTTGGCATGTAATTAATTACTATGAAATACAAAAAATATGAATCCTTAAGTTGAGTAAATCGACTAAATTAAAACTATGTTAACCTTTTATGATCAATATTATCGAGAAAACCGAAATTTCTTGAGTGTAAGAATCCTTTAGGATCCGGATGGTTTAGGTTCTTTAAAATTACGATAAGGTTTTTCAAGTGTCAACTAGTAACATACGCGAGTGATGCTACCCATTCTTATACTAAGGGAAAGCTCTTCCAACTTATCCTACTTCTCCCGGGGAGAAGAAAGGCTTAGCTCCTCAGCGATGAGCCAAGCCCTCCTCACCCTCTGTGCTGCGATGTGCCAATGTCACGGGTTAGCCAAGAGATATCTCGTCTTGCGGGGAAGCTGTGATGGTACTCCCGAGCAAGTGTCCATATGTTACGATAACCGCTTACCTAAAGAGCAGGGCTTATAACTAATAAATAAATAAATAAATAAATAAATAAATAAATAAATAAATAAATAAATAAATAAATAAATAAATAAATAAATAAATAAATAAATAAATAAATAAATAAATAAATAAATAAATAAATAAATAAATAAATAAATAAATAAATGTGTCCTATCAGTTATAACGTACGGAGCCGAGACGTGGAATATGACAGTAAAACTAGCCCACCGAATTCACGTCGCTCAGCGAGCTATGGAGAGGTCAATGCTGGGAGTTTCGATAAGGATTAAATCTGGAACGAAGTATCAGACAGAAGATTAAGCAAGCGCAAGCTGAAGTGGCAATGGGCCGGTCACATATATCGCAGAACCAATGTCGTCATCTGGGTAGGTACCACCGCCTTTCTTATTTCAGCCGTGTAACAGTTCGCTGTGTTTCGGACTGAGGGTAGCCAGTGTAATTACTAGCCGTGGACGGCATTTTATCTTAGGTCCCAGAATGATAACGCACCTGCAATATCAAGTGATTTTTCCTTGTATTGCAGGTGTCTATAGGCGGCGGTAACCGCTTACCATCAGGTGGGCCATCAGCTTGTTAGTCATCTAGTTGTATATATAAAAAAAGGTGGAGTAGAAAGCTTCTCGAATGAAGACCACGCCTCGGCAAACGTAGTGTTCGGCGTTCCTCTGCTAGGTGGACCGACGACAAAAAGCTGGCATGTGGTGGCTGGATGAGGAAAGCGTTAGCCATGTATTGTGGCGCAGCCTTGGGGAGGCCTATGTCCAGCAGTGGACTACAATAAGCTTATGATTATGATGATGATGAACCGATTATCACTAGCCGTTTTCTTATTCTTCTGCCATCTTTGTCGTCTAAAAAACAAGTCAAAGTTTATAATAGCCGCATTTGACCCGCATACACTGTCACGCACTGCCGGCCGCTAGTTTCAATAAAAAGATAAAAGCCTACTCCACCTTGTGTGCCGACATCAAACAGTTGAAAGGCTGCCCTGGCAGAATACACTCGTTAACAATGTAAAAGGGTCAAGAGAACAAATGGTGAAACCAAAATAGACATTTCAACGAAAGTAAGCAAATCTAATACCTGTCTTGCAGATAATAATTAATAAATTAGGAAAAAAATTAAGAGCTCGGTCACGTAGTGGTTTGAGCGTTCCACACCCTTATTCGCTAAAAATTACAAGTATGCAAATAAAAGTTTACAAGTTTACAAATACAAGTTTACAAGTATAAATTACAAGTATGTGATGCCTACCACCTCTTAAACATCATAACATTTCCATGAAATAATGCAGCCATTTCATAGAAATGTCATAAAATTATCAAATGAATAAGATAATATAGCCCATTTTTTAATTTACTGTCGTATTATCGTCAACACCCTGTATACATTACTGTTCCACGCTACAGTGAAACGAAACGTTTCGCTGTGAAAAATCAGTGTAAGTAAAAACACCGATTTAATCCACCGGAACTGGTTTAACCAGTAAGGCATGTGCCCAGCCACTACTGGACACAGGCCTTGTCCTGCGGCCTGAATATGCTGAAAGAGTATTTTTACAAATATTTCATTTTATTGTCTAAGCAAGATTAGGCAAACATAAATAGCCAGCTTCTGCCCATGGGAGCAATTTTCAATTAGACGTACTCACACCCTGAGTCTACTCTAAATCAGAAAAGGATCTTTAAAATTAGATGAGGGGTTTTAAAGATCGCCTTCAGCATCCAAACCTAGATATACATATCAGTGTAGTTGATGGTAATAAGATTCATCAAGTTGAAAGTTTTGGACCAGCGTGTGCTGCCAGTGATGACACTCGGCTTTCACAGGCCTTCTGATCAAGTTCTGTCACTCTCAGCTAGTGGTAAAATATTATCAACCATCCTTTTCTATCGTGAAGTACATAACCTCGTTTCGAATTACCTCATTCTCTTTTATAAGATGAAAACATGTAAAATGTTTGATTATGTACCACCGCCTTTCTTATTTCAGCCGTGAAACAGTTCGCTGTGTTTCGGATTGAAGGGAAAGGTAGCCAGTGTAATTACTGAGCATGGAAGGCATTTCATCTCAGGCCTCAGAATGACAACGCACCTGCAACACCGAGTTTATATCCTTGTTTTTCCAGGTGTTCAAAGGCGACAACTAACTAGTGGGTGGGCCATCAGCTCGCTTGTCAACTGGTTTTATAAATAAAATGCGCTTAGCAAGACTTAAATGCAATAAAAAATACTCTTGTCATCACTCCACTATTCGCTTAGGAATTTAGCACAAAAAGCTCTTTTCTTGCGAACGTTTCTCTTTCCTTTCTCTGGAGTAAACCCCTTTTTATTTGGGGGCAAAATAAAATAAATTGTTCGCATGCCGTCACACTTGCCGAGCGACGTGAGGGTAATTGAAAAATAAACCTTTCATCGGGAGGACGGGCCAGATTCTTCTTTAAGAAATACAGTACACAATTTATTAGCTACTTTAGTTAAGTCTTTTTACGAAGAACAAACGCTAATACTTTCTACAGATCTCCACGAAGTGCTACGGTAACCGTTATAAGTAGCTGGCTATCCTGTTGTTTTAAAGTAATCCTCCGATCCAAGTTAATTTTGTTTTTTAACAAATTCGTATAACTGTTTTAATTAAAATTAAATGTCTTATTCATGGGACTTGAGATAAAAAACAGTAGTATATTAGCCATAGATTTACTGCTAAATAACTTTAAAAATCCGAGGGCACAGCAGTGCCCCGCCAAGTCAAGCAAAACAAAGAGCCTCGGACGGAAGTACCATCCTTTTCTCGAAGCCATTCAGGCCCTTTTGTAATTTTGTCTGTGATTTTGTGCTGGCTAAAGCTAGAACTCTAGAACCATGAATACTGTTCTTACTGTGTAAGAACCTTCAAAATATCATGATTTATATTTTAATTTCTTGTCTATTTATTTTAGATATTATTAAGTTACTACACGTAAATAAAATAAGTTATGCAGTTTCACATTCACATTTGATAATAATAAATTTATAATACCTATTTCCACCTAGCGGATGAAACGGGATTGGACTGTAAACATATTAAATGTGATTGAAAATTAAGGAAATTAAAAATTATATAACACAAACTTTAAGCTGTAAGGGTTTACTCTTACAGGACATTATATCTAAACATTTCATCTAAATCGGCAAAGTGGCAGATTAAAAACGTAACAGACAGACAGAGTTGCTTTGCATTTATAATATTGGTATGTATTTTAATTTTAGTCGACATTTTATTTCATTCAATTATTCACGAATCACAATTACTTATACTTAATGTATATTACATTCTTTGCGAAACATGTTGAATATTTAATTTATGGCATCCGTACTGTATGTAATTTCACTATCATCCTGAGTAAGTATAATAACCAAAGTAACTTATCGTAGTAGCTTCTCAAAATGTAATTCAATCATTTCCGTTATGTGATCAAGGAAATTGATAAAAATGGAATTCTATAAGTCTAAAAATGAGTTCGAAAATTGATTCCCAGTATCAAATTCACAGAGAATACTTTACTTATCTTGTTTTCCGGAATCACAAAATGAACTAACTTTCAAGTCAGCTACGTCAATTTTGTTTCTGGAGCGCTCAAAGTTCGACTTACCTCGCGGATTCTATCAAATGTAGGTTGGAGTGGAAACATACAAAAGACAAAAGTTCTCAGTGAACTAGATCACTGTATATTATGTCGGAAGTGCTTTATGGGCATCGAGGTGGCTCGTCTATACTGAATAACAACTGTGGACTATTGAAGCCGATAAATAACGTAGTTTTAAACTTTTATAGATGATATAGTTGCATAAATCACGACAATATTAAAACCTATTTTCTGTGTAGTCTCAATAATAGAAAAATACTAAAAATCAGTCAAATCACATTAAATCGATCTAAATAGCAATGATGATCCATATAACTATATAACGGAAATGTATAAGTACCCTAATATTTTAAAGAAGCTAAGTGCAAGTATCATTGCAATGTTTCCAATTTTTAAAATTATTCCACAAATTTTCACACCGGATGTTAAGGACGAACATCCATTTTTAAATTCCCTTACTTGGGCGAATCTTCGTTTAGAAGCTAGTATATTATAATATTCAGTTCTGCAAATTTAAATTCAAGTGAACAGTGAAGTGTACAACCCCGAATAATTTTGTATTCAGCACGACACTTAACACATTCCAACTAACATTAGATCCACATTTCTCGAGATTAATCTGTAGGTCTAACCAAAATTGGCAACCTGTATATAGCGCTATTATATAACCTAATTTAGGTAAGCGTTAATTTAACCGTTTTTAATTTTAACAATATGAGAATTCTTACCAATAAAACTTTAACTAGAATTGGTGGTATTATTCATTTACATTTTTAAAATACAGAGTGGTGCTGTCAATGCGACAATAAATTAAAACATGGGCTATATTCGTTCAGAGAAATGGTATGCCACTTTCAAAAACATCTTATTCATTTGATAATTTCATGACATTTATATGGAATAATATAACATTGTCTGTATTATTTCATAGAAATGTCCAGAAAGAACCACCTGTATAATTTTAGATACAGTACCTACAAGTTGAATGTAGAATAGTCAATAAGAGTTTTGATTTGAATAAATAACCGATAAAGATATAATTTTGGTGCAAAAATTAAAAATATCGTTTTGTTTCTAACGATCTACGTTAATGTTAGTGGTTAACATTAACGTAGATCATTATAATCAAAAATATATTAAAAGATTTATCAGATTTTCAATTTAGAGAAGATAATTACAAGATAATATTAAGGACAAATACAAAATCGTAAAGGCTAACCTTAATAAAGAATCGCAATAATAAAACAAACAAATATAAGGAATAATAGCTGAGCGTGTCCGAAGGTTAAACGTCCAAATAAATTAGGAGCACAATGAAAATAGATGCTTTGAGGAAGTTAATATATCATTGATTGGGTGCGATTTATATATTAGTAGAATAGATAGCTCCACTATGATGAATCAAACAGAACCTTAAATATAGACAGGTAGTGCAATTGATTATTATTCAATAATGGCCGTGAGAAGCTCGGTGGCGTACTGGTTTAAGCGCTCTGGGTTCGATACGAAAAACAAAGCCACTTTCGCCATGGTCGATCCTGGGATGAGTCAATCAAAGTTTGTTATCTCGAGCTCCTCCGTGCATCGGAAGGCACGTTAAGCCGTGGTTGTTCCTGCAACCGCTTTAACCCGCCAACCCGCATTGGGCCAGCGTGGTGGTGTTATGGCCCAAACTCCTCATGTGTTTCTCCCATGTAGGAAGGCCTGTGCCCAGCAGTGGGATGTATATAGGCTGGTGATGATGATGATGAATGGCCGTGTCATTCGTTAATCGTGTCAAATTTGTGATTTGAGAAGTAATATCAGTTATGATTGAACTTACTGACTAGTGCTTTTCGTAATATTTTATAATGCTGGCCAGAGTGTGGAATGCACTGCCAGCCTCGGTGTTCCCTACTGCTCATATCCTGAGTTCCCATAAAGCTGGATTAAATAGGCGCCACCTGGTTGTTATATCTGCATACGGACACAACTGATACAACCACTAGGGGGTGGGCCCGTATGTAGGGCCGTCTGGGTAGGTACCAACGCCTTTCTTATTTCAGCCGTGAAGCAGTTCGCTGTCTTTCGAATTGAAGGAAAAGGTAGCCAGTGTAATTACTGGGCATTTAATCTTAAGCTTCAGGATGACAACGCACCTGCAATATCAAGTGATTTTTCCTTGTTATTGCAGTTGTCTATAGGCGGCGGTAACCGCTTACCATCAGGTGGGCCGTCAGCTTGTTTGTTATCTATTAGCAAAAAAAAACCAAGGGCTAATTGCTCAACGATTAAATATACTCATCATCATCAGGAAGGTGGGCCACATGATGATTATAAGTATATCAAATCATGGAAGCTGGGGCCGCAGCCACGCGCACACACACATAACCAACAGTAAGCTCGCCACATCGCCGATGCCCTCTCATCTTCTTTCGGAGTAAGAGTGGGTTCAATAGCTATTTATGTGTAAATAAAAATAAACAGAAAAAGTAGAACATTGAATATGATGAGTAGAAGTGTAATATTAATACTTTTTTCGTTGTTGGACAAACTATGAACGCTATTGATTAAAGGGAATTGAATTCAATTTCTCAATTGAATTGACTGTATTTTTTCCAGTGTAAAGATTTAGCCATATCTAAAATTTGGCAAGACTTAATATAGGGATATTTTCTACGTAAAATCTCATTTTACAAATAAATATTTTTCTAATATAAAATATTTGAATACCTTTTTGGATGCGGGAAAAGTTATGTTGGCCTAAGTTTTCTTTTTACCTGAAAAGAAAAAAGAACATAAATTAATATTTCATCATTTGCCAATATAATATTTTATCAAATCGCACGTAAACACGACACACGTTAGAAAATTAAACTTAGAAGATACTTAATTGTGATTCTATTTTTTATGTATGGTGTAATTTAGAACACATGCAATTACAATTGATGTGAAATGAATAGTTATATGAGTGTAATTACTGGGCATGAAAGGCATTTCATCTTAGGCCTCAGGATGACAACGCACCTGCAATATTAAGTGATTTTTTCCTTGATAATGCAGGTGTCTATTAGTTTAAGAAAACTTTATGAGAGGCCTTTGTCCAGCAGCGGACGTCTTTGACGATGAGCAAATGAATATACGAAATTACTGTATATGAGTTATATGCAGACACTCTTTCTCAGTGATGTCTGGTGATTACTCACCACTGCTGCAGTGAATTCCTAACACTCTTCATCTAGTTCTAATATTAGTATAGAGAGTATTATTTACAATTAAATATTGAATGCCGTTCTACTTATTTTAGAAACAAAATGAATTGTCCAATGTTTAATCAATATTTTAAGTCATTTTCTTTTCAACGTGTAGGTTTAAATTGTATTATGATAATCAGTGACAACAGGATGCCATTTTCGGATGTACAGTAGAACGCACATCAAGCGTAACAGTTTGACCTTGAGACCGCCCATACTCCGTACGTAATAGAGGCGGCTTTAGTAGTACAACCGTTAAACTTGATGTGCTGTCGTCTGTACAATATCAAAAATTGAAAATTATATTTACATTAAAACAATATTGGTAAATTGGTATAATGAATATTTACGTATTTTAAAGTTGATTAAACATAAGCCTGAGTCACATTGAAATATTCCTTCAAATTATGAAAGCATTTTCGTAAAATTATTTCCAATACTAATGAATATTTAAACCTTTTGATCAAGAATTCATAACTCTTTAATTAACAAAATGGTTCAGTGGTTCATATCTTAGTAAAACGAGCAACTCTCGCTGAACACCTAATGGGTTCCTTAACACAAAATGCAAAAATGGATCCTGTTGGAAACTGCCTGGGAAAATCTTTTATACCATGTTTTAATACTACTCTATATTTTTGAATGCCCTTGCTTTTTGGCTTGGGCTGTCTGTCAGTGTCTTACTTACGTTGTTACTTTGCTATCTGTCACTGAGTATATATCGTAAAATTAGTGTTTGCAGCCTACTCTCCTTAGCTATTAGATCCCTTAAAATTAATTGTATTTATCCGTTTGTACAGCGGATTTTTCAGTGAATATTTATCGTTGCATTTTATTTTTACCACCAACAGTTTCTAGTGCTTTAAGTTCAGTAAATTGTGTAATATATTGCCTCACTGTGTTGACCAAGTGTAACTTTTACGACACAGCTTAAACCAAGAACTTAATAAGAGAGCTCGGTGTTGCTATTTGACCCACGGCTGTGGTTTCTCTTATATTGAGATTAACATTTCGACCAGCCATTTTTCCATAGATATTTTAGATGCCACCGTCTATTTTGTTTCTGTTTACTTCTGGAACGTAGTCAATTTTAACCATTTTATTTAAATTGTTAGTTAGGTCCATTGTAAGTCTCATTATTACTGTTAGTTTGGAAGAGTACGGCGTAAAACTTTGAACCAGTGGTTAAAGAAGGTATTTATTACTCTGTTTGATATCCCAAGTTTCACGTAAGATAAGATAATGTGATTTCCCTTCTAAATTAACAAAGTCTGACCAAAAGAATTATAATTAGGAAAAAAAATTTTAACTCTAAAAATTCAAAATGCATTTATTATACATTCAGTTTTAAGGTTACAATTCAAAAAATTCTCCCTTTCAGCAAAAATAAGCCTGTGTCGGGAGCAGTCCGCTCGTTAATCAAATATGGGCTGTACATTTTTTTTCCTGCGACATTTATCTAAACTACTACAAAATAATAAAAATTAAGTAATGAGCTTTAAGAGCACATCTAATTGGTATTTTTTTTTAAGTTAGTGCTGGTCTTTTTCCAGAAACAATAGCAAAACGAAGCACCGACGACACTCAAAATAACTTAAATGTAGATAATTATGCGCTATACATTTTGATGTAGTTAGTCGGTTTTTCTGTTTTTTTTTTTTTTTAAATTGATAAAATAATTCCAAAGTCAATGCTAGATTAGTGACGGTCAGTATTGTCTATTTAATCTTGTAAGTCCGTCAGTTGCTGATCCAATTACATAATTATCATTTTTTTACTTTACCTTGACTGTTGTTTCTTGCATATTACCGTTTTATATTCAAAGATCTTTATTAGGTTTCAATTCAATTTAAATGGTTTAAATTTATTGTTGAGCTTAAAATTGTAGTACAGAATTTATAGCATCAAGATTGGTCTCAAATTTATTTGATTATGACGCTCTGTTTCGATTACCATTTTTATTTGCGGTTTACAGAATAAAATTCTTGAACACTTCAACAAAAAGCCTCCCAATGATGCACCAGCGTGTGATTGCATCAGAATTGATTTCACATTCCGCCGCTCGCAATCAGACGACTGGAATAACTCGCTTTTTATCAATATATCCAATGAACCAACTGAATTGAAGATTACGGATGCTGCTGTGAATATTTTGACTAGCAACGAAGTGAATACGTCAAAATGAACGGTTTTTTGAGGCTTATTTTAAATTGTTCAATTTGATTCATTATTCTTGCGTTAAAGCTGATTACGTTGGCTTGGTGTCTGTATTAAACTTTCATATTCCTGGATAAAATTGAATATGATTTTCCAATATTGGTACGTTTGGCTGGTTGATCTGTTCTTGCACGACTTATCTCCGTTTTAGTGGAAGAAGTTATGTTGGTACATTCGCATCATATTTTGCTTTAGTTTTTGACATACTCACTGTTCTGTTTATTGTTTTCATTATAATTTTCCTTACTTTTATCAGAACTACTTGTATCTTTTTAGAAAGCTTATGAAATTTTTTACCACGCATATCACTTATAAGTATATTTTTTTTACAACTTGACTCCGCCATAATTATCCTCCTTATTGATAAAGTGATTAATTTATCTTATTGTTCTTAATTAAGAACAATTTGGGACCAGTAATCCCAAACGCAAAGTTGATATGATCTAAGACCTGCTCAAAATTCAAACTATCATGGGATTTGTACATCAGTTCCTAGGATGAGCTGTAGAAATGCAGGTATATAATAAAATTACAATAAATTTGAATGAAGCAAATCTTTAAGCATATCGTTTTCGTGCACACATTCTGTTCATGTCGGTTTGTCTTCGCTATTTGCCGTGTCATGCGACGAAGCAGCAACATCGGGGGTATTCATGGAATTTAAAGTTTTCACTGTAAAATATCAATGGATTGTGTCGAAAACTTTGCATTCCATTTTAAATCTTATCAATATTTCATCTTTTACAAAGCTACAATATCACAGATATTACCTTTTAAAATAATAATTAAACAACGCAACAAAAACTGAGTATTTGATACGGTTTCAAGCTAAATCATAACAGTGTAAGACACTGCCGCTCAGCAGTAGAAGGTTATGACAATCGCTGAGGTCGCAAACCAGTAGAACATCAGCAAAGAGTTCTACCACCAGGAATGTATTGTTTTCTCACACTAAATTTCTATAGACATTCTGCCTCATCCATTCTGGTTAGCAAACTAATGCTACTAATGCTATATAGCTCTGCTGGTTTTATTGGCACCCATTAAGTGCGGACCCATACTAAATAGAGAAATAATTTATCAACCCTGATATTTCACTTTAATTTTATACCCAATACATAGTTCGTTAATGAATACATGCCTTCAATATTTCATCTTAATTTCAATTAATACTGACAGGACCCTAAAATGTATTCCTGGCTTTGAGTAATAGGCCTTAAGCCGAATAAGGAAGGTTCTGTTTCACTGAGCAATCGATTCAGGGCCTACTAAACATCGATAGATTGTCTCACGTACGCGCGATTTATCGTGCGACGTGACTGAAGGTTAATAACTGCCGATCCTAAACCTATGATGGACAAATATGACAATATTAAAGTCCCAAACTTCAGGAACTTTTGGGTGACGTAATGAGCCGCCTCTATATTCCAGTGGTTGAGATCACCTAACTCAGATGTAGAGGTTCGGGTTTCAATTCCCTTGCGAGCGGAAATTTTCTGCTAGGTTTGGTTGGTGCTTGAGGTCTTATTAATTCCTCCTAACTACTGTCATCTTACCAAGGTCTGCCGCCATAACAATAATGTTATAAGCATTGTAGTGTTCCGGCAGTTAGAAGTAAGATAGCCAGTTCTTTTGTGGTTGAAGAATCCAGATGTAGCTCGACTCCATCTTCGGGCTTACCATTACGTGCCATCAGGTCAGATCGAGGTCAGGAGCTAACCCGTTAGAAAGGCGGTTCTTCCATCTAATAAAAAGTATTGCTTTTTATTTTATTGTAAACAATATAAGAAGAAATAAAATCTTGCATTTTGTTATAAGCAAAGTTAAAAGTACAATATTCGCTTCTACAAGCTTTAAACGAATACATCACAAAGATATGTCATTTTTCCAAATATAAATTTATTCAGGCATCTTTTCATATTTCCCTGTTTGTATCTGTTTATTCCCCACCCTTGAGATCTATGTAGAATGCGAATGAGGGAAAAATGTTCGTTATATCTTGATGTTGTTGTAATATGGTTTGTGAGGTCAATATACAAACAATATCCTGATGATCTTTTTTTTCTTTAAACACCATGATCAATGCTATCAAGCATGCAGCCCACCTGATGGGAAACATTTACCATTTGATTGATTGAAGGGCGACACTAAAAGTTTTTAAAACTGGTTAGGACTTTTTATGACTTATATGTCATTCAATTAAAGTCAACAAGAAAGTTATGATAGACTTCGGTTGATCTGTCGTGATGTAGCTCCATCTCGTACCACTGTTTACAGCTGATATGTGGTCGCACTAATCTTACCGATGATCTAAATGAGGGCCGGCCTTCTACTGCAACGACTGAAGATAATATCAGTATTGTGCGGCGTATGATAGAAACTGACAAAAGAGTGACCTATCAACAGATTTGGTCAAGCCAAAGCATCGGTATGAGTCACTTGACTCATTGGCACAAAATCCTTCATGGACAGTTAGCGGTCAGGATGATTCGTGTCTGGTGGATACCTCATAATTTGACCGAGACTCAAAAACTCCGTCGTATTATTTGGTGCTGTGAAATGGTTCAAAGATCTAGCAGAGGTGACTCAAATGCTGTGTTCAACATACTTACGGGTGACGAAAGCTGGATTTACTGTTATGATCCCGAAACCAAAAGACAGTCTGCTCAGTAGGTGTTTCCTTCCGAGCAGTTGCCAACTAAAGTGAAGAGAGGACGAAGCGTGGAGTAAAAGATGGTGGCTTCGTTCTTTGGTAGGACAGGTCTTTATGCAACAATTGTTTTAGAGGATTGAAAAATAGTTACTGCATAGTGGTACACTAGCAAAATTGTTTGTCACTTGACTTGGAAAAAGTTTGGGAGAAACGACCTTACAGTAGGATCCTCCTTCACCACGACATCGCTTCGTCGCACACTGCTAGGTCATCACCCGCGGTATAGCCCCGACCCTGCACCTTGCGATTTTATTTTTTCCCGAAAATAAAAGGAAAACTTCGAGGCAAACGTTTTGTGGACGCCGAGGGAGCAGTGGCTGCGTTTCAAAAGGCCATCGAAGAGACCCCTAAGGACCAGTAGGCAAAGTGCTTTTCTTAGTGGTTGCATTGGATGCAGCGGTATATTGATGGGAATGGACACTATTTTTAAATAAATAATAAAAGTAATACCTTCTTAGTTTGCTCAGTTTTCGATGTTCTGAGAACATTCATTTTGATCCTTAAACCTATGGATGCTATGTATCAACCTTAATTAATGCTGTTAGACGGTTCGGAAAGTTGTTAATTTAGCCTGATTCTAGTATATTTAAAGTTGGTGTAAGAATCACAAAAAGCGTGGATAAGTTATCTAGATGCTCGTATATTATATGATATAATCAAAATATCTTGAGTAAAAACTAAACACAATCAGTTGAGAAGTACATCAATATTTTTACAGAAATGCCGCCATACCATCCGTTTTGTGAAAGGAGTATGGGATTTGCACCCATTGAAACTCTCAGTAATGCATCATCTTTTCCCATAAGACAGCGGTGGGTCTAACAGGCCAAGGTATGGCCTGTTTCATAATGGCTATATGATGCTAGTTCATTGACACGTCTACGCTGACCAAGTCACCGAGTCCGAGTCTTAGTTTTGGGCCTGCACAGCAGTAGACATTTTGTTCTGATAACATTATCGGACCAAAATGCCTACTGCTATGCAGGTAAAAACTATAGTGTCCTGATAAAGGCATTTGTCCAGCGTCTCATCCTTCTCAAGGGTATCCATCCCTCTGTCTGCTAGCTTATCTAGTCTCCGAAAAACCTGAACCTCTAAGGAGCATTAACTTTTTCGGTAAGCATGCTATAGACATTATGATGACATTATGGCCATATCAGTCTGTACCCCTTGCTATACAGGCTACTCGGTGAAGAGGTCCTGAGATCGAATCCCGGTAGGAGCAAATGTTTTTATGATGAGTACGAGCATTTGTTTACGAGTCATGGATGTTTATATATTTATTTAGAATATTTCTAATATTTATATATATATTATTATCATAATTTCTCCGTTATCTAGTATCCATAACGCAAGCTCTTAATGGTGCTTACTTTGGGTTAGATAATAGGGTATTATTATTATTATTATTATATATGAATAGACGCTTTGTCGGACTCTTGTTTGTAATGAAGTAACTCAAAAGTCAATGATCGCGAGTTCAGAGATCGTCACGCGTACGCCACTCCGCGCGAATTTTACAAACTTTGCTCTCGAAAAATCCGAACGACACCGTGTCAACCGCCTGCTTGGAATACATAATTAAGCAGCTTAAGATAAAACACTGTGTTTTCAATTTGGAAATGGCCTTTAGCAATATAAAAACAATTCTTGTTATCAACTGCGATGGCAATTCAAGGGATGGTGAACAACAACAGGGTACACAAGTCCCACTGCTGGACACAGGACTTCGCAAAAGGGAAGAAAGGGACTATTTATACCGTAATTTCAAGCTGGTCATAAGCGAGGTAAAACTGACAGTGATAGTACGTAATTGATTAACGTGTATCGTGTATGGCGCCAGGCTTACGTCACAACAAATTACTCTCGCAACATAGGGCAGAAAGCGTGACCGCAGCGGGAGAAGCACTTCAGTATCCCTAACACGAACATTTTCAAATTTCGAATCACAACGATTACGCACGCCTAAAATTTCAAACAAAAGCCAGACATAAGCTAACGTAACTACTCGATCGATAGCAATTCTAAATTTAAAAATGTTCGTGCTAGAGGCACTGCACCCCTAGCACGAACATTTTAAATTTTGAATCATAATCGTATCGTTAACGACGCTTAAAATTTCAAACAAAAGCCAGACATAAGCTAACGTAACTACTCGGTCGATAGCAATTCTAAATTTAAAAATGTTCGTGCTAGAGGCACTGCACCCCTAGCACGAACATTTTAAATTTCGAATCATAATCGTATCGTTAACGACGCTTAAAATTTCAAACAAAAGCCAGACATAAGCTAACGTAACTACTCGATCGATAGCAATTCGAAATTTAAAAGTGTTTTGCTAGAGGTACGTACCCCTATCACAACGGCAATGTATCTTCGCTCGATGCAATGACGATAGAGTATAAATGATGGTTGTATTAAACTTTTCCGAGGGCCATCGAATATCAGAAAAATTAAAATGACGTCATGCTACGTTGTAACGTCATGATTCCCATACTAATGCTATCGTCACATTCGAGGACGATACGCAAGTTTCCAAATAGTTACAGAGCCGCTCGTCAGGTGTGCGCTGCTGAAAAGGAGATATTTCAGGTCTATATAGAGTCCCGGCTATGAGTTTGTACAATAGTTATTAAGTTAGGGAAATGGAAATAAAACATTATTTTCAATTCATTTTCATAATTTTGTTGTTGTTTTCCCGTACAAAAAAACTTTCTGGTGACAGTTTTATAATTATCAATATAATGGCAGCACACTAACGTCAAACTTCCCTATTTAAACCACTCAAAATATAGAGAAGAAAGCAAAATACTTTATTGAACTGTCTATCAGACTACTGAGTCCGTTATTCCGTATTCCTAGCCTAAAAACGATCATTTTTCCGAACGATTTAAAAATATGGCCACAGACTATAGAGAATATGTTTTAACATGTTCTCCTATCTTGCCATATTAAGTTTTTTATGGATGCTTTCAAATATTTTTGTACGTCGTTTTACGGCCGAAAATATCACGCAAAATAATTTGGTAGTAGTGGTTTTGATCATTTTTTTAATGTTCTGTACATGTTCATAGCCGTAAATGAAATATCTCTTTTCATACTAAAGAGAGATAACGTTACGAAAATTTTGAAGTTTCATGCTAGGGGTACAGACTGGCCTGGTAGCCACACTATGTAATTTTCTCCAAGTAATTCACAAATTATTAATATTGTATTTTTTTAAATCTTAATTTGTTAGCTCTCGGCCTTCATCTCACCTGATGATAAGTATTGATGTGGCCAGATGGAAGCGAGCTACACCCGGATTCCTCAACCACAGAGGAACTGGCTATCTTACCTCCAACTGCCGGTACACAACAATGCTGGTAACATTATTGTTATGGTGGCAGACTTAGGTAAGACGGTGGTAGCTAGCCAGGTCGACTTAGCAAAGTCCTACCACCAACCAAAACGAGTAAAAAATTTCTGCCCCACACGGGAGTTGAACCACAGACCTCTAGATCTGAAGCAGCTGGTCTCAACCATTAGATCACAGAGGCTGTTGCAAGTTTCAACAAATTTAAATCAAAATAATAAGTTCGTAAAATGTTTTTGGTTTGCCTAATTATCATAATCCGTGCTTAGTTCGTAGCGGACCTTCTTTTCATTTATATTCTGTGGTTCGACGCCCGGAAAATATCCTTCTCATGACATTGTTTGTGGAGTAATCATTAAGCGCTCGAGTTGTTCTTTCTTTTAATTCGTTTATGTTTATCTTTTGTTCCTTGTATCGCCATCTTTTATAGAGAAAGAACACAAAATTTATTATTAGTTGAATTTATGATATCCTTAATTAAACGGACAAATAATAAACAACTTTCCGCTACAAAAATAAATAGCATTAAGAACATTTTGATACGCGATGTTTATTAGAATGGTGCTTATTAGCATATAAGAAGACGCTCGTAGCAACTTGGACACTATTCATACACTGTCTACCATATAAAAATGGTTTACCTCCAAATCAAGGCGCCATTAACTAGACATCCGTTTGGACCCATCAACATCGTCATTTCAACATGGCGCTGACTATTCACACACGTAAATTAAAAATGGACGCGTATTAGTATTTTAACGTTTTTGACACAGACATGTGGCCGTGGATGACGTCTATTAGAATTGGATGAATGGCTGTTTCCGTATATATAAGCCGTTTGGAAACCTACGCTTTTGACATTCATGAATAGAATTTGGAAGACGACTTATTTTGGTGTGATGACAACATCGTCAATTGCTAGCATTACCTAAACATAGTAATAAATTCTCTTTGGCTTCACCTATCTATTTTGTGCCCCTATTCTATTGTTTTAGGAAACTGAAAAAAAAAATCTTGTCAAAATTTAAAATGGAATACCTAGGTGTGTTTGGCGGGATTTGGCGGTGTCAGTCAAGATTTTTATTACAATTATTAAAAATTGTGTCTGAGTGAACGCTGTCTTATAAAATTGGTGTAGTTTTATGAGGCAAGTGTTTGTGTTGACGTGCAATTGGAAGATCATGAGAATAAATGTGATTATGGTTTGAAAGACGATGAGCATTTTGCCTTTATTATTCACCTTATAAAAGTAGCATCATATGAAAACAGTCATCATAGATTTCGCGTCAAATTCTCCCAAGATGCATCGAAATGTGTAGCATAAGAATTTAAATGCAATCAATGAAGATATAAAGAAACACTTAAGGCTTGGCTGTATGGCCATTAGTTTACTTTCCCTTCCCATTGCAGGGAGAATGAACAAATAAAATTTAAATGGAATAACTAACACGTTTCCAAGTGTTGGGTGATATTATAATTAGGTAAGATGAATCCGCGATTAAAATAAAACATTACAAATGCAAAATTGTTTTCCAACCCCGGACTCCAGAAATAAATACAGCCGTTACGAATTCTTTTTATGAAACTTCCAAACAATCCTCAGCTGTTTTCAGAAGTGCTCAACTCAAAATTCTTTCCATCCCTTTTGTACTAGCGAGGATTTTTGGAATACTTAAACATATAAATTAAATTCTTTCCAGATTTTTCTCCAACAATCTCCCGCGTTTGGTGATAGTATTAATTAACCAGGGAGGGCATCCAGCTTGAACAGTCGATTAAAAAGCTCGTTTTTAAACGCATTGCGCTGTCACGTAAGGCATAAGCGGTTGGAGAGAATTTGTCAAGCCGCATAAGAGCCCCGGGAATTATATGACAGTTGAACAAAATGTTTCTGGAATTGTGGCTTCAGAGGTTGAAGTATTTGAAATGGTTTTTATTAAATTTATTTTTAAAATATTGAAGGACAACAGGATAGCCAAGTCGTGACGGTATGACGTCATTACTGGCTACACCTCAACTGTACGTGACCTTACACAAAGCAATTTAATGAGTCGTTTCTTTGTTGTACTTCCTAAACTTGGAATTCTTTACCAACACACGTTTATGCGCTCCTAATGGCTTAAGCGCTCTGGTTTCCATTGCGAAAACAAAGCATCTTTCACCACGGTCGATCCCGAGATGGGTCATCTGGAAAGTTATCTCTAGCTCCTCCGTGCTTAGGAAGGCACGTTAAGTGTTAACTCCGCCAATCCGTATAGGGCTAGCGTGGTAGTTATCATCATCATCCTATGAGCCGAGAGACGCCCGCTGCTGGGCATAGGCCTCCCCCAAGGATCTCCAAACCGATCGGTCCTGTGCTGCCCTCATCCAACGGCTTCCCGCGACCCTCACCAGATCATCGGTCCACCTTGTGGGGAGCCTACCCAAGCTGCGTCTCCCGGTACGCGGCCGCCACTCGAGGACCTTTCCGCCTCAACGGTCGTCAGTCCTTCTCGCAGTGTGACCTGCCCACTGAGACTCGCAATCCTTTGGGCTATGTCAGCGACTTTAGTTCTCCTGCGGATCTCATCATTTCTGATTCGATCACGCAGAGAAACACCAAGCATAGCCTCCATTGCTCTTAGGGTGTCTTTGAGCCTTCGTATAAGGCCCATTGTAAGCGGCCACGTCTCGGTTCCGTATGTCATCACTGACAACACAAACGAATTAAAAACTCGTTTTTTTAGCGTTCGTCTTTTTAGTGTCAGCGTGGTGGTATTATGGCATAAACTCCTCATGCGTTTCTCCTATATACGAAGGCCTGTGCCCAGCAGTGGGACGTATATTTTGATTATGAGAACACGTGTTTCCGTCCTTCTTCTAAAACAGCGGGAAGTGGGTACGTATTATTTGCTCGTGACTGTAATTTATCTATGATGTAATCTGGTATCGTTTGTTTTGCCTTATTTATTCCGACATCGATATAACGGAGGTAATTTAAAACTTTCTCAATAACGCTGCATTCCGTGAGTTGGACCGCGGAGCAAATAACGCATCTCATATCCCCCTTATTTGACTCGCTACTTCATAATATTACTATTTAACGATGTGGAGATTTGCAATACACTTCTGCATCATTTGTTGGAAGAATACTCATACACAATATACAATACTCTGTCATTTGCACTATTTATTTTAAAAAAACTTAAGTATTTTTTTATATTTTTAGATCTTATATTTTTATATTTTGCGAGCACTACACATTGTAAATGAAATCAATTAACAAGTGTAACATTATCTTACAAGATGAGTGCAACTTGTATAAGCTAGATTGTGGCTGTGGCCTCTCATACATTGGTCAAACAAACAGAAGCATAGGCAACCGATTGAAAGAACATAGAGTTGACGTAAAACACAGGCGCGAAAAGAGGTCGGCAGTGTGTGAACACGCTCTTGACGGACCCAATCACTACATCAGATTTGATAAGCCCCAAATCCTCGCCAAAGAACAACGCTCCATTCCTAGACTGTTACGTGAGGCTATTGATATCAAAAAATATGCTAATTTCAATAGAGAGGATAGTTGGAGTGTACCACCAGCTTGGGATCCCGACATGCGAATAATAAAGTCTGAATCCCGTCCTTACACTATCCGACAAACTGACACCGTGAGCTCCGTATTCATGAATTGGACCGCTCAAAATATAACACAAAGTGACGGTAGTTTTCTTATAAACTTATCAAAGACAATTGACATCTTCAGTGTTCCCGTGACCACGATCGCTGTAAAGTAATCGAAACGTCGGGTGAATAATAATAATGTGACATCTAATTAAACGCGAGTTAACTCCGGTAAATTGGTTTTATTTCAATACTTTATTTAGTTTACAAGTACGCATTATGTTTAAAAGCTATAGATAGAAATTGACGTCTTATTTATTCCAATTTATATTCTCATTAGCATAGGTATTATCAGTATTAAAAATTTAAACATTTCAATAAGATTTAATCGTAGTTTTTTTGTCATAATTCTTCTCGTACCTAATTTACGAGTATTGTAAATCCTGATGGATAAGTGCTAGTTATAGACAAAGCGTACAATAATAGAAATATTCTACGCACAATCTATTTAGTATAACAACTTTATATTGTAATGCAATAACGGCGAAAATTGAGTAAAGTCTAATTACTTGTTACGCCCGCCGGCGTTCACTCGACAATAGAATATACTTGATATATTCTTTTTAACCTAAGTTTTATTAATTACGTTGTATGTAATCATCTTCATATCTCATAATTATTCTTTTCTGAGTGTAGTTATTATTGACTCAGCATTTTGTAGTGAATTACCAACAAAGTCTTACAAACAAATTATCGCATTACTTCGGACGTTCGTCGAAATATTACAGAGTAACTGTACAATTCATAGTTAAGACAAAGGTCAAAGTTTCTGTATTTCATTAAAGCATTTACCGGTTGAGAGTCTACTTGAAGTTGGATACTTTCTTTGTTGTACTTCTGAGATAATTTTGAAAGGCAGGCTTTTAGATATTTTAGGCCCGCAGTGACAGAAACTTTGATTTATTTTAAGGTGCTGCCACACTGCGGTTTAAAAAATTTTAGAAACATTTTCTAACACTAATACACTTACTAACCAATGTTAGGAATTGTTACATTCTGTTAGGAATTGTTAAATGTTTTAAGTAATAATAAATAATAATAATAATAAATTTTATTAAGAAAAATGTACAAAGATTTACACAAAATTCCTTACAATTAAATAATAAAAAGTGCGCATTTATACAATTTGCCTGAACTAGGTTGAAACCTGTGCTTCAGGCGATAAAGTGCATATCATACTAATTTTAATGCTCTAGATACAATAAATAAAAACGTAAGTACTTATAAAAGTGAAAGTGACAGCTATTTGACAAATTAAATAATATTATATGTATGTACAATTAAAACAAACGTAAGAATTTACTTATATTATTTGCATCTTAAGATTAACTCTTCAGTGTGTTCATAGGACAGAATTTGTAAATAATTATATAATAGTTTTTTACATTTAAAATAATTTAATTCATAAATACCTAGTGCTTTATTAACTCTATTGTATAGGAGCGGACCTAAAAATGCGAAGAATCTATTTGTAAACATATATTTGGACGTAGAATTCATGACACAGACTACATCTTTCCGTCTTTTATTTATTATCCCTATATTAAAAGAAAGCAAGGTATGTTGTTTTAGTATTGTTTGCATTATAAAAAGTTGGCGGACAGTCAATACATCGCAGGCTTCATATAACAGGCATGTAGGATAGAAAAAGGGTCTAAAGGTGGCGACTTTTAAAATTGCTCTGTGAGCACGTTCGAGGGGAAGGATAATAGTTTTTAGTGCTCCTCCCCATGAAGTAATACAGTATTGGAGTACAGGTTGTCACAATGCCTTAAACACCTGTATTACTAATTTAAAATCTGCAATAGATCGAAGTTTTTTAAATACGTAAATTAATTTACGGACCCTTTGAACCAAATTTTCAATATGATATCTAAAGGAGAGTGTGTCATCAATTATAATGCCGAGGTACTTTATGTTGGTGGTGTTCTGGATAACAGGACAATTACACGTGTTGACTGAAGAGTTGTAACATTGGTGCACATATAAATAGGGATTAGTAACAATTTGGTGCGTTTTACATTTTGTAAAGTGAATAAATTTAGTCTTGTCAGTATTTAATGTTAGTAAATTGTTGTACAGCCAATCATTTACCACATTCAAGCCTTTCTGCGCGTTCTCGTACAGTTTTGCACTTGTTTTGGCAGTAAATAATAAAGCCGTGTCGTCAGCGTATGTTATTATTTTGCCGTACTGTATGTTTATATTGCATAAGTCGTTGATATAAACTAAGAACAGGGTTGGGCCGAGGATACTGCCTTGTGGGACACCGAATCCAGTATTTTTCTGATCGTCACTAGTAATATTTCCTATTCTTACACATTGATATCGCTCACTTAAGTAATCTGCAAAAAGTTGCAACTGTTTGCCTCTTATACCTAGGCCTTCTAGCTTATTTAAAAGTATAGGGATAGACACGGTGTCGAAAGCTTTGGCTAGATCTAGAAAGACTCCTAAGGTTTGGTTTCCTTTACCAAGTTCCTGGGAAATATAGTCAGTCAGATCATGTACTGCATCTGCAGTCGACAGTTTGGCTCTAAAACCGTACTGTGATGGTGAGAGAAAGTTATTTTGTTCGAGGTAGTTAACTAGTCTTTTGTTAATAATTCTTTCTAGAATTTTTGATAAAGATGAGAGTAAAGATATTGGTCTATAATTAGTGACAAGATCTTTTCTCCCGGATTTAAAGATAGGTATTACCACTGCCTTTTTCAAACATTTAGGGAAAATCCCTGCAGAAAGGCAGATACGAAATATATAAGTTAAGGGAGGTACCAATATATGCTGAAAGGATTTAAGTATCTTATTGTTTAAATTATCCCAACCTACTGCACAATCATCCTTTAATCCTGAAATAATTCGAGATATTTCACCTTCGTCTGTATCTAGCATAACAAAACTTTTTGAAGTATAGCTTTTGCCCCATTTCTGCAGAGGAGTTGCCGGTAGTTTGCTAGTTTGCTTCTGTAACCTTTCCGAAAGATCTTTTCCCACGTTTACAAAGAAATTATTTACATGGTTAGCTGAAATAAGCGGTGAGGGATTAGTAAGCAGTAAATTCGAATTCGATTCATGTTGTTTTGACAGAAAAGTGACGTTTTTTATGTGTTTCCAGAGTTGTTTGGTATTTTTCCCCGCTTTTTCTAATTCATTTCTATCATAATTAGTCTTTAGTCTCTTTAAGAGATTGTTGCAGAAATTCCGGTATCTTTTATAGGTTGTTTGAAGAGTTAAATTACCTGGAGATCTCTTTGCTCTCTGGTGAAGCTTATCTCGATGTCTTATGCACCGAATAAGGCCCGGAGTAATCCATGGTTTAATATTATGATATTTTTTATTCAAAGTAATTACTGTCGAATTCAGTAATATTGCTTTCTGGACACATTCTATTAGATACGATAACGACATATTAACGTCAGCAGTTTTGTAAACTGGGCTAAAGTCAATTTTACATAAATCACGTTCGAGTTTGTTTACATTTAAATTGGACTTTGTTAGGTGAAGGTTTTGTTTAGGCAGCGCTAAATTTAAGGTTAGTAAAACAGAGTGATGGTCGGTAAGTGTAGAGTTAGTAACAAGAATAGTACATGGTAGGCAGGATTTTATCATCATGTGATCGAGGCAGGAACCACTTTGATGTGTTGGCAATGTATGACCGGGTAGAAGTCCATGGTATGAGCACAGATTAAGGTAGTCGTGAGTTCCTGCGTCTTTCAGTTCGGGCCTTATGTTTATATTTATGTTACCTGTTAGTATAATATTATTATAAGAGGCTAGCGACTGAAAAATCTGATTTAAAGAATTTTAGGTTAGAATAATTAAATCACAATAATAGTTTAGCCTGCGTTGGAAAATATGAAAACTATCTATATTCTTATAAATACTTCTAATATTTTGAGTAATAATAGATAACGAATTTTGATATACAGAGAGATGTTTTCTGCAGTCTTCTACCTCGCATGACAATGACTCAGATATAGATATATTGTCTATTTCGTTGCTTAAGTTCATAGCCATATTATTTATTGATTTAAGCGAGTAGTTCTATTTAAAACAATTATGTGGCGCTCTTAGGCGCCTTCATAGTCAATAGAGTTTATATACCTGAATTCCGCAGCTTTTTTAGCCGGACACTCGACGTCTCCAGTTTTGTGGTCGCTAGGCTTTTTGAAGCGTAGGCATGTGGCGCATTTAGGTGAATCTCCTCTATTTGAGCATTCCTGAATAGAGTGACCCTCTACACCGCAATTTCCACACACAGGGGCCGTGGATTTACAAGTTTTGGCCGCATGACCGTACTGATGGCACTTGTAACATCTAGTTACGAGTGTGAAATCTCTTACTGGACAGGATGTCCAGTTTATAAATAACCTATCCTGTGTAATGAGTGCTTTGCGTATTCCGGCTGTAACTTCAAGAATATAGTTACAGTTCTCTGTATTTTTCTTACCAGATTTGTGGCTTAATTTTATTGAGGACAAGAATGTATCTATAGTCATATTTGGCAACTTCTCGGCTAAATTTTGTTCGAATATACTTCGAAACACGTCTTTCTCGGCCATTGGTGTGGGTATTCCCATAACTATTATACGAGGCTTGCGCTTGTTAGGTTCGTCGACGGTAAGGCCTGAGGCAGCGAGCTGGACTGTTTCTTTGAGTTTTATCACGTCATCCTTAGACTCAGTACTGATGATGACCCCTCCGTTTCTAGTTTTACGGACTCCTCTAACCTTGAGCTTCATTTCTTCAGGGCATATGATTTTTTGGACCAGAGTCTTAGTATCCTCACTTGACTTTGAATGATCACTGGGATATATCGCCACGGATTCGAGAGGGCTTGGTCGAACAAAGTTGTTGGATCCCTTTTTCACCATATCTGCGAAGGACGTTTTTGCTGTCACTTGCTCCGTGCGCGACTCCTGAATGGTTCGCCTAATTTCCATCAAACTATCCGCAAGGCTTTGGCTTTCTTTCATGGTCTGCAGAGAGTTATGGGTTAGTAGAGCTTTTTGTTTTAGGGACTGGTATTGCACAGCCATTTGAGCCACTCCATGTCCAACTTTACGACATAGATTATTAATTCTAAGTTTCTGGTCCGAGTTTAGTTTACCTTCATTAGAAATGTTGCATACCTCGTTTAAATATTGTTCAATAGAACTCATCCAGTTTTGTATTTCGGGAGTTGACACCACCTCGATGTTTTCGTCCTGATCTTGTCCTGGATTTCGTTGCGTAGGGGTCGGTGGAGGGGTACGACGCGTAACCTCGCTTCGGTTGAAGGGGCTGCCATGAGCTTGCATGTTTAAAATTTTCACTTAAAAATTAAATGTCCATTATTTCAACTAATCACTTTAACACTATAGTACTTAAACGCTAGAGACAATTATCTAGGTCACTATTAAATGAATTGTTGATTGACGTATTTTATTAATTGCATCGATAATAATGAGCACGTCTGCACGCGGCGGCAGAGCAAGTAATAGTGCTCCTACACTGATGGAAAATGGTTTTCAAACATTTATTACATTTGAAATTATTTAACAACATAACATTTGGCCTGGATTATATGTTTACAAACAAATGATAACAAATGAACTATATTGTTACACTTTGTTAACTAGTTTAGAAATGTTTACTAACATTATCTAACATGAAAACATTTTCTAAAATTGTGATCGTATGTTTCTTAACAAATGTTTACTAACGTTTGTAAACATTTTTAAACAGCAGTGTGTTAGGAAATATCTTTGCTAGTCAGACAATTTTCATAAAATATTTATAACTAAGTAGGGGGCGCCCGTATCTACGACTGTGTGGCTGTCGGTTACCGCGACAAAAGTAGCCAATATCTTTAATCCAAATATAAACTATCTCCTATCCTTTGGGGCCTATTTTATTTTTACTATACATTAATGACATAACTGACGTTACAAACCATAAGTGCATTTTATACGCTGATGACATTTCAATAATAGCAACATCTAATAAATTAAATAATTCAATAATTAATCATGAAAAGGACATTAATGACACAGTTGACAAAATTACAGAATGGCTAGAAGAAAACAATTTTAAAATAAATTTAAATAAATCAGTATAATTATACAATTTAATAAATCAAAACATACGAAATACAATTTCAAATTAAGTATTATGAAAATCAAAGAAGTACCGCATACAAAATTTTTAGGAGTTACTATTGATGAATATTTAAATTGGAAATTACATATTGATAACACGTGTAATATAATCAATAAATTTGCTTATGCAATCAATCAGGTAAAGAAGATCACAAATAAAAAGACAGCTGTTATATCTTACCGGGCTTATGTAGAATCAGTATTACGCTATGGTCTTATTATGTGGGGCAACAGCACAGACTGGCATAGAGCCTTCGTTGCGCAAAAAAAGTGTATCAGAGCAATCTGTGGAATTCCGCCAGACGAATCGTGTAAGCCATTATTCTTAAATCTTGGTTTACTGCCATTGCCAGCATTCTATGTATTGTCAAGAAATACATAGAATTATTCAAAAAATCGAGTGCCTGCCAAAATTCTAGGTCGCGTAGAGACACTCAGAAACTAGCGTTAAATGTTATTCCTGAATCTGATAAGTACAGCAAAAGCTGTTTAGATATGGGTGTGAGAGTTTTTAACAGGATTCCAAATGAATTGAAATCACTAAAGTTTGGATTATTCAAAAAACAATTGTACGATTGGCTTTGTTCCAAAAATTTCTATAGCATTAATGAGTTTTTTGGGCTAGGAACTATTGGGCTAGGAATCATTGACAGTTTTTATTTTATCCTTATCATTGTAATAAACATTTCGTAGATGTACCACTACCTAAACATACTATTTAAGATTTGCATGCTATCGAAAGTGGCTAAATATGAGATCATTGTACTTAATATTAATACCATTTATACCATGTTTGACGCAAATAAAGATTCTATTCTATTCTATTCTCCACGATAAATTTTGTGTTGTTTTTTTTAAGAATAGAAGATATCCATATGGTTCTCCCTAGCTCAGTAGTTAGGTTTCTTAACGTTAATTCGTATACTACTTACTCGTACATTCTCTTTAACCGATTCGCTGTGGCTGTGGTGTGTATTTACATTTAACACCCAGGTGCTGCATACCCCAATCGGCGTTACATGAATTATGCTTATAGCTTTTCCAAATAAAATTATGATAAAGAATGCTTTTAATATGTGTATGTCATTTGACAGTACAACAGCCCTATGATAGCTGTTTCAGGAAACGATAGTTATGAAAATATGACGAATTCGGTGAAATGGTTTTCTCTGTCTCACCTCGAGACTATTGCATATTTCCAAATATATACATGATCGAAATTTAAGGTTAGCAATCTACAAAAGTTGCGGAAAACCAAATTTTTAAATTTTTGACTAAATATGCTTTTTTATTGTTGTGTTGTTAATGAAAATGTGCAAAAGAACGAATTTCTATCATAATCTGAATTGGATTTGTTGAGGTTTATTACCGACATACGTCATAGGTCATGATTATGGAACCTTACGTAATTGCATGACTTGGGTGGTTTTTAATTTGATGACGTAAGCAACACGCACTAGCTGTCTTCGCATATGGACTCTTCTTACCGCTTCACATCAAATGGTGTTGAGTCATTTATCGTGCTTTGTATAAAAAAAAAAAAACATCAGGTCACGAGGCTTTTATTCGAAAGTTTTAGTAAAATGTAAATAATAGAAATAAACATTTGTGAATCCATTTAAAAGGTTATATTCAAAGATGACAAAAAAGACCTCATAACATTGTCAGTTAACGTATTTTTGTGTGGCCGATATAGCTACTTAGGAGATTTTTGTGGTAGATATACTTAGGGATTATTATGTGATAAAAATACTTAGGGGGTTTTTGTGATAGACATACTTAGGGTATGTTTTGTCGTAGATAAGGCGGCGGATTAAGGGGCGTTTTGTGGTAAATATACTTAGATTTTTCGTGGTATATCTATACTTAGGGGATGTTTTGTCATAAAAATACTTACGGGATGTTTTGCCGTAGATATACGTAGATATAGATATACGGGACGTTGTGTGGTATATACCTTAGACTGACGGTATTTTCGTGATAGATATACTTAGAGGCTTTGGCGATTCGAAATAGCTTCTTGGCACATTGGCTTGGGGCCTTACTAAATAATTATTGTTTTGATTTAGAAAAGTTTTTGCCAAATATTAGGCAGCTGGCGCGGACAGCTAGTTGACAGCGTCTATTAAACTAGAGATCTAGTCCCGGCCAGTGCATTGTATTGTAAGTTCGGTTTTTTTCAATAGACATCGTTGACTTTTTGTTTGAACTATACGTGCCTTCCGCAGCACGGAGGAGCTACAGATTACAAATTTAGATTGACCCATCCCAGATCCACCATGGTTAAAGTTGCTTTGTTTTCGTAATAGAAGCCAGAGCGCTCTAACCACTACTACCAAGCTTTTCCATTTATCTATAAAATCGTTTGATTAAAATCCGAATCTACTCCTTAGATAAGTTATTAGACATTGTTCAGACTCCGCTCTAGACGATAATTCATTTAAGGCTGCCTAGAGAGCTCTAAGCCGGCAAGTCCCCGAGGGAGCTAACGGCATGTGAACTAGAACCTACACTGTCGAGAAGATTATCTGAACTACATACACCATACTTAGTTAAGACGACACATTGAAAGCTTCGCACTTTTATATGTAATTTCATAGATCTCTAAAAGATCTTACGGGATCTGAAAATTGGATATACATATTCGTGTCTTTATCTAGAATTCTAGACACGTGCGGAACAAAAACGCGATTAAATGATTTTGCCTTGTTACATTTTATTTGCGACAAACCTTAAAAAAAATAAGAAGACATAATATTAATGGTAAACGGTAATTTGTATTCAATAGAAAATTACTTTAATATGTCACCATGTCCTCAGTATGTAATATATCTCCATGCCCAGTTTCATTTAAATCGTTTTAGCGGTTTAAGAGTGTAAACGTAACAGACAGACAGTTACAAATCAAATCAAATCAAATCAAATTAGTTTATTTTCATTTAACAAAAACTTTCTTAACTCTAATGGTTGGAGCCCCCTTTTAAGCATGAAGATGCCTGTGCCAGGAGACTCCGCTCCTTCATATCTCTAAATTAATAAAGTATTTATATAAACTAAGTATATATTTATAACTAATCAAACTTATATTATGTATGTATTTTATGACATTAGTTACACATGAATAATACTAGTTAAGTGTGGTCTTACATTTTCGCGAGCACTACACATTTGAAATAAAACCGTCCTCACACTGCCCAAAAAACTGACACCGTGAGCTCCGTATGCGTAATTCGGACCGCTCAAAATATAACACAAAGTGACGGTAGTTAACTTAAAACTTATCAAAGACAACTGACATCTTCAGTCTTCCCGTGACCACGATCGCTGTAAAGTAATCGAAACGTCGGGTGAATAATAATAATGTAACATCTAATTAAACGCGAGTTAAATCCGGTAAATTGGTTTTATTTCAAATACTAGTTAAGGTAATATGGAGTTATCTAAAATAAACATCTTACATGTCACGGTCATAATTTGTAAATTGAGTTAACACTAAACTTCAAACCAGAAAAACTAGTTCACCTGCGACACAAAAAGTGGCCTTAAAGGCCCACAGTTCTAATTCCTTTGACAGCTGCAGTGTAGGGTTAATTGTGCTGTTTCCCCCTGCGTTAAAGCGAGTGTCTGACCCACATACGGACCTCTTTTATGGAAATGAGTTTTCAAATAGGCAGTGTTAAACTTTTTATACGAGGAAGGGCGCAATTGCGAAGAGGAAAAGGGCTTTTTTCAGACTGTGCAAAGTTTTTTTTATAACTACGTTTTCTAATGGAGACCAAACGAACCCATTGGACAAATACGCCTGTTTAAAACTGCATTAAGATTTTAATGTATTAAACCTTTTTAGTTTGGTAATACGAACACATTTGACGATTTGAAAGTGCTTCTTTGTGGCCTATTTAAAAAAAAATATTTTATCTTTCTTTCTTTCCCTGGCAAGTTTTATCAATGTCTATTGACTCTTTTGTGTTGTGTCACTTTATTACTGTGTCTTTTACTATATTGGTGTTTCCTTGTTGCTACTAAAATATTATTTATTTACTTTCAAAGACGTATCTACTTATTTTCCATCGCTATTCCATCTAACATTAATATAATGTTTGATTTGAAAACGATAAAAAAATTATATGTTCCAGGCGGGAATCGAACACACGTCTCTTGGGGTCCGGCCAGACGCCAGACTACCAATTTATTCACCGCTTTCTACCCTTTTTCATCGTTTAAATAGCAACCTTTATCTTACCAGTTATTGAAGTCATACTTTTACAAGCATTATTAAACTTCAAGTAAAGGTGAGAAAAGCCATTTCGTTCACATTCTAACGGTAAAAAAGGATAGAAAGCGGTGAAGAAATTGGTAGGTTACACCTAGTGCTCCGGTGGCGTAGTGGTAATTACGTCTGGCCGGAGCCCAGGAGAAGCGGGTTCGATGCCTGCAGGATATATTTTTTATAGATTTCTTTTCTTTATTTGTTATTGCTGCATTAAGAATTTGAGCTCCCGAATAAGTTGTTTTCATGTAGGTACTTAGATACATACGAGCTTTGGTTCAGGCCTCGCAAAAGTTGAGCATTTCAAGGACTAGCTGATCCAGCGAAATTCGTGACGCTTCAGAATCAATAAGGAAATCATTCCGTTCGATTTATTGACAGGGATACGACCATTACCGATAGTCAGAAATCGCTACTAGAAATCTTCGGCAGACGGATCGCTGGGAAGCCATGCAACTCGCACGTTTGTCATCGGATAAAATGTCGTCAAAATTATTCATTTTTCTGCGCAATGTTCTTAGTTGTTGTAACCTTCTACAAAGTACTAGAGAGTTATTAAAAAAAGATGACTGAAGTCGGTAAATTCATTCTCAAGTTATGGCGTAACCAACCAAGGGAAACAGGGATTCATTTTGTATATACAGAGTGGTGTGGACTATACGACAATAAATTAAAACATGGGCTTTATTAGTTCATAGAAATTGGTTGCAACTCTGAAATACATCTTATTCGTTTGATATTTTCATAACTTTTCTATGAAATGATATAATATTGGCTGCATTTTTGCAAAGAAATGTTGTTTATTCTCGACAGACACAAAAACCAAAGATGATCCTTCTCATTTCTACATGATAAAAGGGGTTTACTAACTTTCACAGATGAGATTTATTAAAATTTGGTGTACTGTCATTTCGGTGACATTCCCATGACATACAACCTTGAGCTGATCCTGTACCATCAAATAATTTGAGGGCTGCTCAATTCTTCAGAAACTAACAGCAGATATAGCGAGTTTGGGTTCTTATGAATAGTCTCAATGCGATAGTGTTAGATAGTAAGTGTTAATTTTTTTTTTTTAATTTATATACTTCTTTCAAACATTTTTTTTATTTTTGGCGCATTTGCGTTGTAGCTGTCTTTTTCCTGGCGCTTTTGTAATAGAGCAACAGCAATTTTTAGGTTTTCATACAAACCAAAAATCGGCAATAATTTCTTTACAATTTGACCGTTCGAAAAATCTTCTGATAACTGTTTAAACTAGACTGACTAGTTTGTTTCTTATATTTTCGACTTGAAAGTTTGTACGAAAAACCGTGCGACGTAAGCCGCCTAAAAAGACACAAAGAGACAAAATTAAAATTATTTTCCTCCAAACCAGAAAGCTGTTTCATTGTTCGCACGGCAGCCAATTAGAGCAAGCTCTGCTCACAAACGTTTTTAACACAAAACGTGCTTCGCGGGAAAACTAGTTTCGCTGTAAACTAACCCAGCGGTCAGCGCGCACCAACCTGTATAATGAGCGGGAATTCTATGATCCTGAGATCCTTCCTGACAAACGTTGGACACAGTTTGTGAATTACTAAATAAATAAATAAATAATAAATAAAACTTTATTTCAAATCATGACAATTTTACAAATACATTTTTGCGTTAACAACTGTATAAGTCAGTGACTGTGTCACAGTTATTAACGCCCACCTCATTATAGCTATTCAAGACATGATCAGAAACACAAAATAAGCATAATATTTATATAACATAACAATACGAAAATTAGGAGTAAGTATAAGTGCGTGTGTGTGTGTGCATGTGTGTGTGTGCGCGCGTGTGTGTATGTGTGTGTGCGGGTGTAGGTGTGTGTAAATAACCCTATTAATGTTTGTAAATTACAAACAATTTATTGTAATTAGTAATTTACAAACAGTAATAGTAAACAATTACAAAAAAGAAAGAAAACTATTTTTTTCCGATTTCCGGTAAGACGCGATTACCAACGTTTAAAAATATTTGTAAAAATATTCTTTCGGATCACTAAAGGTCTTAACTTCAATGAGTGGTGAGAAAAATGTTGCTATGAAAACGTTAGAAAAAGAAAGAAAGCGGTGAAGAAGTAAGTAGGATAGATATACCTAGTGCTCCGGTAGCGTAGTGGTAATCGCGTCTAGCCGGAAATCAGGAGACGCGGGTTCGAATCCCGCCTGGAGCATTTATTTTTTCATCGTTTTCTTCCTTAATTTGTAATTGTTACAAGAATGTATTGTTGTGTGTGTGTTTGTGTGTTCGTGTGTGTTGGTTATTTATTATCATTATTATTAATTTTATTATTTCAGGCAGAGCCCATTGTAGCATTATGTAGGTAGTCCTAGTAACAATAGTGTTATGCTGGGGCTAGTAAGAGATACAAAGATTGATTTTAACCCCCGACGGAAAAAGACGGCGTTTATAAGTTTGACGTGTCTGTTGTGTAGTTGTAGGTAACTGTGGCATCGTAGCCCCTAAACGAATGGACCGATTTGGATTCAGTTTTTTTTGTTTGAAAGCTATCGTGATCAGGATGGTTCTTAGCTATAATTTATGAAGATCAGTTCAGTCGTTTGATGACTATCAGCTCATTTCCTACTTGACAAAAGGGGTTTGCTAACTTTCACAGGTCCGATTGATTAGAAATTTGGTTTACTGTCATTTTGGTGGTATTTCCAAGACATGATAACCTTAAGCTGATCCTCTCACAGCAGATATAGCGTGTTTGGGCTCATAAGAAAAGTCTCAATGAGATGGTGTTAGATAAATGATTGATAGGCGCGGGTGCTACCTAAAATTTTATATTTTGTCATTATACACATATATTGTAATTGAGAAATCCAAGCAATAAAACAGAGAAACAATCACAACACTAAAGATTGTATTTGAAACTACGTTATTGTTAGGACATAAAAGAGTTATATGTGCTTTCAAAAAATAACCTTCCCGCGGGCGGACCGGTGGGCGGACACTGGTAATATTATAAGTAGGTATTAAGATTATAATTAGTATTGATGTATTTGCTCGCGAAAACACAAGAACCTTCTAAGTCTAAAAGCAGTAATTAAAACCACAGCACGTCACAGTTTAAAAGAGCTTTTCCTCTATGAGAAATTTTCTGTCTCAAAGGATTTCAAAGGCGTTCTCGATGCTCCGCGTCTTACCCGATGGCAGGGCATTGGGAATCAGTCAACAGGAACATCGGAAACGACCGCAACGGGAGAGGTATTAATCCTTGAATTACACTCGGGAGGAAGCTAACGGCCAGGCCACGAAATAACCGCACGCACGTCCTGCGTCTCGCGTCTCGGCAACCACTGCGCGCTGTCTCGACGTCGGCCTCGTAGCGCGTAGTTGAGACCGCGCAGTGGTTGCCGAGACGCCGCCGCCACCCGTCGCCGCCAAGCCGTAATCTAGAGCCATCCAATTAAGGAACTGTATATTGAGCCGTTTGAGTACGCCTCTGTGGTCTAATGGTCCATCTACTTCAGATCTCGAGATCCGGAGTTCGATTCCCGTGGGAGCAGAATTATTCTGCGCGGTTTAGTTGGTAGTAGGACATTGCTAAGTCCACCTGGCTAGAATAGAATAGAATAGAATAGTTGGAGGTAAGATAGCCAGTTCCTCTGTGGTTGAGGAATCCGGATAAAGCTCGCTTCCATCATCGGCCTTGTCATCAATCACCATCAGATAAGATGAAGGCCAAGAGTTATCCGGTTAAAGTTAAAAAAAAAAGTCAGTTAAAATTGGATCGAAATCAGTCCCACTAAAGAAGTACAAGGCTTAAGTTATTAAGCCTCATATCTAAAAGATAACAGACACGAGTATTATCAATTTTAATAAACTGAATCAGCTTAATTCTCTTGATTTTAATTTTCCCCAAAATTAATTACCAAAGACTTCGCTAAATTGTACAGAGAAAATTATACAAGTACCCCCTATGTAAATTGAGATCACTTTCACATCTCCGTCAATATGATTATAACAGAATTATAAAGTCCGCCGGCGTACGCAGGTATAGATGACAGCACATCAAGTATAACAATTGCAAAACGAAAGTCGCTTCTATTACAAATGGAGTAAGGGTGTTCTCAAGGTCAAACTGTCACGCTTGATATTCTGTTAACAGTACAATTAGCAACAAAACTCGATAACTCTTTAGTACCTTATTGTAAGAAATACGAATAAAGTACTTAAACGATAAAAAAAAATTTGCTTCCGACAGGAATCGAACCCGCGTCTTCTGGGGTCTGGCCAGACCATTTTATAACGTGGCGTGATGCTTTGAGCGCTCAGGTTCCGATAACGGAAGCTGAGCAAGTTTCGCCATGGTCGATCCGGGGATGGGTTAATCAAATTTTGTAATCTCAGGCTCCTCCGTGCTTCGAAAGGCACTCGGTTGTTACTGCAACCGCTTTAGCCCACCAACCCGCATTGGGCCACCGTGGTGGTGTTATGGCCCAAGCTCCTCATGCGTTTCTCAGGCCTGACGATTAATAAACCTACTTAGTTATACACGACAAATGATTGTCCTTACGTTCTTAATTTTTGATTTTAACATTATTATAAATGTTTGTAAAATTACTTAGTAATGAAAATATAAACTTGAAATAGAACATTTCGACATTTCGAGGCAAATACAGATAGACTAGAAGAATTTCACAGGGATATCCCAAGTCCTGAGTGGCTCAGTTGGTTAGAGCAGTCGTCCGGATTGTGAAAGGTCGCGGGATAGAAAAAAATCACGTCCTGAGGCGGGAATCGAATTCCCGCCTCAGGACGTGATTTTTTTCTAGTTTTGACATATTTTGTCCTTACTTTTTATTGAAAAGAAAGAAAGTATATTATATTACGTTTGCCCGAAATTACAACTCTATTTTTAGAAGGCAGCGGTCAACAATGGCCGCTATATTACAAAATTGTTCCTTTCCGCCACGGTCGTATATCTTGCTGTTTATTACGTATGTTTAATGTTCTGTTCTTTCAAAAGGAAAGGGTAATATATTTTCAAGTGTATGTAAACATGTGTCTATGTTTCTCATTCATTTATTTTCTTACTCAAGTTCATGTTATGCTGTCTAATGAATATTTTAAGTGATACCGAAATAAAAAATTAAGTACAATTTTTCAAGCCACGTAAGACCCCCGGGAGTCGGTAGTCTTATGATAATTAAAAACCAATCGTGTCTGGAGTTTGTGGCCACGTGTGGCTTGATAAGTTAAAATTTAAGTTAAGTTTGAGTTATCAGATGGATCTGCTGAAAAACAAAATGCTATAGCATTTTATTGTAAATAGCGCTTATTAAAACAATGAACTCATACCACTGCTATCAGACAGGATGATGTAAATTACATTAATATTCTAGTAAACCGAAATTGAATTAATAATTATGACTTGATTTTATTTACAACTGATTACTGCTTCAGAAGTTTTGAATTCAAAAGTAGCAGATGAGAAATTGAAATTTATACTGTCAAGACTATCGGTCTTTTCATCGGTAAAGGGGAATTCCTTTAAATATAACTAAAATACCTTTCAGATAGAAGAAGTGGCTGTTCTGTTGAAAATACCTGAAATGAAAGAAAACAGTTATGAATACAAAACATAAAATTACAAATTTTAAGTAACCCCCGGCCTTATCAATCGATTCAATTCAATTCAATTTAATTAATTTCTTGCATTTACACAATGAGGTACTTATTGAAAGACCTTATATATAATATTCTGTACATCATGGACCCTGTAGAGCACAGAAAATTAGACGAGAGGAGATTTATTTATTTATTGAATTACTTACATTAACAGTTTTTACTACACATGTAAGTTACTTAATTTATTTAACACAAAGGTCAAGTGTTCTACTTTTATACCATTACAAGTATTAATTGCATTTCATTAGGTATAAACTATTACTTCTTTATAGTTTATAAGAAATAATTTTATAGTATTTTTTATTTCATCAATATTAAATTATATTTAGGAGTAATAATTATACTTTTTTTATTTTAGGTTACTAATTTGTATTTAAAGTTACCTATTTATACCATTCAATTCATTATAAATACCATCATCATCTATCTAACACCATATTATTGAGACTATTCATAAGAGTCCAAACACGCTATGTCTAAAGAAAGAAAGAAAGAAAAAATATTTTATTTAAATAGGCCACAAAGAAGCACTTTTAAATCGTCTGCTGTAAATTTCTGAAGAATTAGACATCCCGCAGACTTTTTGATGGTATAGGATCAGCTCAAGGTTAGTATGTCATGGAAATGTCACCGAAGTGACAGCACACCAAATTTCAAATCAATTGCATCTATGAAAGTTACTAAAACCCTTTTATCATGTAAAAAATGCGGTGATATTCATCGAACGCCTGAACTGATCTTCATAAATTATAGCTAAGAACCATTCTAGTCACGTCAGCTTTCAAACAAAAAAAAACCAATCATAATCGGTCCATTCGTTTAGGCGCTACGATGCCACAGACAGACACACATTTACACAGTCAGACACGTCAAACGTATAACACACCTCTTTTTAGTCGGGGGTAGAAAATTAATATTAAATACATACCATAAGTATATTTAGGCAGTAAAAGATAGCATACTTATAGCTGATATTTAAAAAGCACCTTTCGGGCCGGCAAGGTGGAGGCGGCTAGAGCAGTGTCTGAACTGCACTAGCTGTCTTCGCTTATGGACTCTTCTTACCGCTTCACATCAGGTGGTGTTGAGTCATTTGTCGTGCTGTGTATATTAAAAAAAAATGGTTTGATCCTGAGATGGAACAATCAAAATTTTTAATTTCCAGCTCCTCTGTGCTTCAGAAGCAGTGATCGGAATTAGGTGAGTATATTCACCTACAGTTTGTAGAACACAGATAAAAAGCGGAGACTTCCTTTAAACAATTTTTTTACCTTACCGATAATTTACCGAAATTTTAACTACTTTCGTAAATTCAAACATCAAATTAATTACATAGAGAGTTCTCTTGCGTAAATATTCTTTCTTGTAAATTTTTTTACATGGCTCTTCATTTTTAATAACTATAAAAAAAGGGTTTTAATTCGACTATTTTTGATCGTTTTTTTTTGTATTTTTGTTACGCGGTAAATATTAATAATAAGATGTTTAAATTCACGTAATTAAAGATCCGGCAAATTTACCAGTAAAAAAAATATTGCAGGGAAGTCTCCAATTTTTATCTTTGTTCTACAAACTGTAGGTAAATATGCTCACCCAATTCCGATCACTGTTCAGAAGACACGCTAAAAGAAATTCATTGCTAAGCCGTTCCCGGCAACTGCAACCGCCTCAACCCACCAAAGAACGGTTCTGCGCAGCCTGCATCCAACGGCTCGCCGCGCCCCTGAGCAGCTATGCGATTCTCTTAAGTCAGCAGCCATGAATTCGTGGCTGTCGGCATCGCGATCATACTTTTGGCGTTTGTTTGACAACCGTTGGCGACACCAGCGTTCCGACGTCGAGCACGGCGTGAACCGGAACTAAAAAGTGGTTGATTTTTATATCTCTTTTTCTATTTCTATGTTAAAAATCTATCAAATATTGAATGAAGTCATTGCAATACAATTTTACCACAACAAAAAAGAAATCAAAAAATATCGATTGTACTTCATGTCGTATAACCAAAACAGAGACAATCATACACAGCCATGAGACCGACGACGAAGAGATTAGTGAATACGGATTCACGCAGCGCATGTGCAAACGTCAAAACCAATGGCAGCTCGTCGTCTTTGTCAGACGTCAAGTTCGATGTCGAATATCTTTGTTTGTGAATCACACGACGGGTCGTCTGTCCATCCAGTGGGAGGCCGTCCTACTTTGCGCTTTCCGATACGTGGTCGCCATTCTATCACTTTAACACCTTCCGGCCGTCTGTTCCGCGTGCTATGTGCCCTGCCCACTGCCACTTCAACTTGCTAATCCTATGAGCTGTGTCAGTGAATTAAGTTCGCTTACGGATGTCGTCATTTCTTATTCTGTCTCGTAGAGAAACATCTAACATAGCGTCTAAAAGTCATATTTTAATATTATTATTTCAGCTCTGCTTATGTACACACGACAGCAAGTCAAGTGTGACAGGTGCACTACGAAAGCCGCCATTATTACAAACGCAGTAAGTGCGGTCTCAAGGTCAAACTGTTACGCGTGTTGTCGACTGTACAATGTAGGTACAGGAGTTTTTAGGTCAGCAGCGACATTAGTTCTCTTAAGTGTTGTTAAGCACGCCAACTTTATTGCTTAAGCCTGTTGGTTTTTCTTATTATTTACTTGCTTATATTTGCTTTGAAACTGTTTGATGAGAAATAAAAAATAAGTTTGGAAATAATGGTCAGGTTAATTGATACTAATAAGATGACTCTGTCTGACTGTTATGTTTCACTTCTAAGTGACCTGATTTAATGCGAAACATAGAAAAAACAGGCCAAGTGGAGTCGGACTCGCGCACGAAGGGTTCCGTACCAGTATCTATAAACAACAGTCTACCTGTTGCCGTTATCAATATCGAGCAAAAACAAGCAAAAAATCACGTTTGTTGTAAGTATGGGAGCGCCCTTAAATATTTATTTTATTCTGTTTATGAATATTTGAAAGAAAAGAAAGAACTAACTATGACGATTTATGAAATACAGCCTGGTGACAGACGGACGGACAACTTATTAATAAGGTCCTGTTTTACCCTTTGGATACGGAACCCTAAAAATCACACTTCTTTAACTGCCTCTGTAGTCTTGTGGTGGATACCTACCTCAGATCTAGAGGTCCGGAGTTCGAATCCCGTGGGAGCAGAAATTTTCTGCTCGGTTTGGTTGGTGATTGGGATTTTCTAAGTCCGTCTGGCTAACTCTGCCGCCATAACAATGATGTTAACAGCATTGTTGTGTTCCGGCAGTTAGAGGTAAGATATAAGATAGAGGTAAGATTGACCTACATGACAAATTAAAATCGAATATAAGATTAAAATAAGACATATGCTAAAAATGACACATCATGTTAAGTCCATATTCATGTATAATAATAGTATATTTTTTAAAAAAATTAATATTTATTCAAAAAGTAAATAAATAAGTCACCACAGATCAAGAAAAAAGATTAAGAAGTAAAATCTATTTCAAGCCTGTATACAGTTTTCCCGGTTCAGCCAGCGCACCCTGTATACGCTCTAATTTTCCTGTAGTGCGCTCTAAGCCCCGGCTGCTGTCATTCACACCAGTTTAATTGTCCTTAATGGGGCGGGCGAGGCCTTTGAGGCCCAATTAGTTCAGTTAGTGCTGTAAGCAGTCGGAAGCTGTTCTATATGTGATAGTTGAAGGGTTTCGGTGTTTGAAGGGAATAGTTAATTCAAAAAGCAGTTTACGTGAGCAAGAAGGCCACAGAACAGAGTTATTAAGAGGTGGGGCATCGCCATCATCACCAGTCTTTTTAGTCCCACTGCTCTGCTGCGCTAACGAAAAGTACAATAACTCGATTTTGGTCCATTTTGATATATGACTACATTTTTTTATACTACTGAAGTGGCAATCAAGCATACGGCCCACCTGATGGTAAGCGGTTACCGTAGCCTATGGACGCTTGCAACACCAGGGGTATCTCTTGCGCGTTGCGGACCCTGTAAAAACTTTTCCGTATATATAAGTATTCGGAATTAGCAAATCGACATCTACTAACTCTCTCTAAGTCACTTTTCATGAATCCTTCAGGAACCCGATTTTTCAGTAAGCAAGAATGCAATTACCAACGCTTCATTACAATTTTACTTATCAAAAAAATTAAAACCGACTTCTAAAAACTGAAAAGGATAAAACAATTAAATTTGAGTAGGTACTCATCCCCTAGAAACATATTTTTTGGAGTCAGTGGTTCACTTTCTATTGTTTTTGGAAACACTTAGCACCAACTCCAAAAAATATGTTTCTAGGGGATGAGTACCTACTCAAATTTAATTATTTTATCTTTTTCAGTTTTTTGAAGCCGGTTTTAATTTTTGTTCAAATTTTTTCTTTCATAGTTTTTAGTGTTAACGGTCGAAGCAAGATGGGTGACCGTCAACTTATATTGTTTCCCACTATCGTATCGTTTCACTAAAAAGTCATAGAAAAGTAAAAATCCGCAATTTCGCATACGTAGACGACTTACTGATTTCAGATTTTTTTATTTAAAAACCAAACTACCCAACTGATTTTGAAAAAATTTTTATGGGATTAAATAGCAACTAACGAAAAAAGAATCACGTAAATCGGATCAGTAAACTAGGTTGCTTAGTTTTTGTAATCGAAACCAGAGCGCGCAAACCCTACGTCACAGCTTGTCAAGTTTTATCAAAGCATATTAACATCCCAACTCTAAGTTAGTTTGATGGGATTTCTTACAGAATCAAGTACTTAAGTTATCAAGTTGTCTGGACGATAACACCTTACCCTTTCAGTTTTTGATTAGTTTCGATAAGTTTCGAGATGCTATCGGTCATAGTTAAAGGATACGAGGTCGTATATTATATTATTATTAGGTTGAAAGTTATCTGACACAAACATGTTGCTTACGCTTTCTTTGATCATTTTTTTTATACAAAGCACACCAAATGACCCAACCCCACCTGATGTGAAGCGGTAAGAAGAGTCCATATGCGAAGACAGCTAGTGCAGCTTGTACACACTGTTCTAGCCACTTCCACCTAACCAGCCCATAAAACATTTTTTTTATTCACCTAGATGACAAACAAGCTGACGGCCCACCTGATGGTAAGCGGTTACCGCCGCCTATAGACACCTGCAATAACAAGGGAAAATCACTTAATATTGCAGGTGCGTCGTCATCCTGGGGCCGAAGATGAAAAGCCGTCCATGCCCAGGAATTACACTGGCTACCTTTCCCTTTAATCCGAAACACAGCGAACTGTTTCACGGCTGAAATAAGTAAAGCATTGATCAAGCATTGATTAAACTGACTGTATTTCGAAAAAAATTATAGAGTTCCGTACCCAAAGTGTAAAACGGGACCCTCCTCCGCTCCGTCCGTCCGTCCGTCTCTCACCATATACCGTGATAGTTAAACAGTTGAAATTTTCACAGATTATGTTTTTCTGTTTCCGCTATAACAAATACTAATAAACAGAATAAAATAAAAATATTTAAGGGGGATCCCATACAATAAACGTGTCTTTTTTGCTTGTTTTACTCGATATTGATAACGGCAACAGGCAGACGCGTGTTTATAGATAATGGTCCGGAACCCTTCGTTCGCGAGTCCGACTCGCACTTGGTCGGTTTTTTTCGTATGGTAGCAGTTTTAGTACCAGTTATTAATAATACGAAGAGCTCGGTGGCGTAGTGGTTTAAACGCTCTGGGTTCGATTACGAAAACAAAGCAACTTTCGCTATGGTCGATCCCGGGACGTGGCAATATTTTTTTGTAATCTCGAGCTCCTCGTCATGCAGGTTAAGCCATTGGTCCTGGTTGTTTCTGCGACCCACCAACCCGCATTGGGCCAGCGTGATAGTTAGACAGTTGAATGCGTTTAATCAACAGGCTAGTCGTCCAATTGGATGGCTAATTTAACCAGACGGCTGCGACATATAGACGGGCTTGAGACTATGATTCAGTAAAAGAACTATTGCTTACTGCCTGCGTATTGACTATGGCAAGGTCTATATTCTAATCAAATTTTCCCTAAAATAACTGTAGAATAGGCTTAAATGTCTTTATTTAGAGGGTTAATTAAAATCCTTGTTCTGTATGGTTTGTTTATTATTCATGTATTAATTAACTTTAAAATTATCATTAAATGTCGTTCATGTCATACTTACAAAATAAACAACATATTCAAGACAAGATGGAAGATAGCGATGTGGGGGCCCTGTCCACAGATATGTTTCATTGCATTTCATTTTCCATTTTCATTAAATCTTTATGTAAATATATTTTCTAATTACATTGCGATCCCGCCTTCATAGTGTAGGCCTCTATAGCACCATGGAGTTAGCGAGCACGGCCGACGACAGACTTCTTGTCTTCCCATCTGGTTGCCATGGTTACAGTTTGGTTGTTTTTTTTTTATGCAACTAGATGACAAACAAGCTGACGGCCCACCTGATGGTAAGTAGTTACCGCCGCCTATAGACACCTGCAATAAGAAGGAAAAATCACTAGATATTTCAGGTGCGTTGTCATCCTGTGGCCTTTTTTTTACCAGTAGAAATCCATTGACGGACCTACCCACTTCTGGCGAAGCAGTGGGCGTGTGCGAGACTCGCCCAGCGTCTAAATTGACCTGGGAATACCCGCTAAAACTCCTGGATAGCTCCCGTGCCTTTCACCAAAATTCACCAAACCACCTCCAGGCAACCTGGCCTTACGGCCCGGCTTCGCGCCGATGGAGATTGCCCAGAGTTACCATGAGCAATCTCAGACGTGGCGGCCTTTGTATTGCGCGCGTGGGAGCCACCCGAAGCTCGCGGCCGCACCTAGGGCGCAGGCAGACGGGCGATTGCCGCCCGCCAAGATGAAATGCCATCCATGCCCAGTAATTACACTGGCTAACTTTCCCTTCAATCCGAAACACAGCGAACTGTTTCACGGCTGAAATAAGACAGGCGGTGGTACCTACCCAGACGACCCTACATACGGGCCTACCACCTAGTAAATAAAAAAAAAAAAAAAGTAGTACTTAGTTAGTTATTTGAAATGTTTGTTTGAAATAACTCAAACCTTTACTTTCTTTAATTTTTCGTTGCTTTTTCTTGATTTTCAAATCTTTCATAATGATTATTGTGAAAGATTTGCAAATCAAGCCCTTATTTAAACCCAGACTAAAGTTAGTGCTGGTCTAAAACTGACGCTGTCACTTATATTTCTTAAAAGAAAGACAGTGACGGTATCAGTTTTAAGCCAGTACTAACTTTAGTCCGCGTTTTATAATAGGGACCGCGTTTGATAATAATATATTTTTCCATACGACAGAGGGGAAAACAAACGTCCGCCGTAGCCTATACACGTTTGTAGTACCATGACCACACTTAATAATAATATAATAATAATAATAATATTTATACACTCACACCTATTATCTAGCCCAAAGTAAGCATCATTAAGAGCTTGTAGTATGGATACTAGATAACGGATAAATAATGATAATAATATGTATATAAATATTAGAAATATACTAAATAAACATATAAACATCCATGACTCGTAAACAAATGCTCGTACTCATCATACAAACATTTGTTCCTACCGGGATTCGAACCCGGGACCTCTTGACCGAGTAGCCTGGGGTACAGACCACTCGGCCAGCCGGTCGTCAAACTTACGTGTTACCTAACAAAAACACTACGTCATATATTGACAACACAGGAGAGAGTCGTAGCACCACCTTCACGACTGAAACGGCTTATCCGGACGGATCATCCGGCCCTCTGGAGATGTCCATAAAACTATATAATCACTTACCTGAAACAATAAAGAACGAAGCCAAAGACAGAGAATTTATTAAGCAATTAAAACATTTATTACTTACAAAATGCTACTATACAGTCAAGGAATACATGGACAATAAAATAAAAAAATTAATGCTACATTAAACTTACCATATTATACATGTTACATACAACCAACTACCATACACTTTATACAATACAAGCATTAGGGTTTTGTAAAAATAGTGTTTATATATTGATTATATGTTATGGTTTATAGCTATTGTTTAATATGATTAAGATTATAGATTTTAAGTAAATAATGTACCCTCTTAAATTGCATGTGATACCCCTACGGGGTATCACAGGAACTACAGCCTATGTATAAGATCCCTATTGTTTTGTGATAAGTAATAAATATATTTGATTTGATTTGATTTGAGTCCCCCTGCAACATAGCGTTTTCTCAAGGAGCTCTGGCGACCTTGCTTACTGTATTTGGCTGCGATATTTCTGAAGGTGCAGAAAATTTAAAGAAATGTACTACTACACTACCTCTGAAGACTGCAGCGATATTTTGTTTATTTTCACGAAAGTTACATGACTAATTTATGTTGGGAGCCGTTTTAAAAGATACGGCCAAATTAAATCGAATATTATATTCCTTTTTTAATGAAATCCCGGCCATAGCAGTGCCTATAAAAATAACATTCATTGCTTTAGAGAAATTAAAACCATAAAGTAGAATTTATTCTGCCATTTCGGCATTATTCCTGACCATTTGGTCCGTTTTATTGGAGAGTTTAAAGTTTGTTGAATTCGCGAAGGCCAAACTCAGCGGTATCCGGGAGGTTTTATTGGCTCAGTGCAAAGATGTAAGGGTGTGGACATGATGACGCGCTTCAGTTATATCATCTTAGGCCTTAAATCGCTGGTACATCTCATTTCCTACTTGAGTAAAGAGTTTTAATAAAGTTAATAGATCGATTTGATTAGAAATCTGGTCGGAAAGTATTTCTAAGACATACAACTTTCGCCATGGTCGATCCCGGGATGGGGCAATCAAAGTTTGTTATCTCGAGCTCCTCCGTGCTTCAGAACGTTAAGCCGTTGGTCCCGGTTGTGACTGCAACCGCTTTAACCCACCAACCCGCATTGGGCCAGCGTGGTGGTGTTGTGGTCCAAACTCCTCATGTGTTTCTCCCATGTAGGAAGGCCTGTGCCCAGCAGTGGGACGTATATAGGCTGATGATGATGATGATGATAATGAGATATTATGCTAAATATCTTTAGAATATCCATATCCCAATATTTTAGATGCAAAAGTAACCCTATCCGTCTGTCTATTACCTTTTCACTGATTCACCTGATTTCGGTGATATTTGGTATGTAAATAGTTTGGGACTCTAGAAAACAAACCGACATCACGACACGAAGGCGAAGCCGCGGGAGAAGCTGCGGGCGGGAACTAGTTCATTTAAATATTGAAATAAAGCTATAAGCACATTTATCGCTTCCCGCTCCGCTCCTCTCAGTGTCCTTGGTCTTACAAATACTAGCCTGTCTCGCCAACACAGCTGTTTGCATCACAACCGCCGCCGCTGTTACAGAAAACCTATTTTTACTCTCCCCAGGGCATAAATATAAAGGGCCTAGGAACTTAGTTAAGGAAATACTCTGAGCGTATTTAGTTGATAATAATAATAAATAGTAATACACGCACTCATGTTATCTAGCCCCAATTGAGCATAATTTAGAATATTAAGAAATATTATTTTTTTATACAACTAGATAACAAACAAGCTGACAGCCCACTTGGTGGTAAGCAGTGACCGCTGCCTATAGACACCTGGAATAAACCAGGGATGTTACGGAGCTTCGACTCCGGTTCCGTTAAGTCGGAACTTCCGATTATTATTACACCTTCGGTTCCGACTTCGGCTCCGACACTTTTAAATCGGAGGTTTTAATCGGAGCTCGAAGCATAACATAGCGGCGACGGCGGCCTGTGTCGAGCTTTTGTTCATTTAATATAATGTGTGTTCTTGTTTATTTGGAAATAATATGCTATTTTTTTTCATTGTTTGTGTTTTATTTTATAATTTAAAAAAAATTGATTAAAGAATATTTTATTTGTCTGTAAATAAAAATTCTTTCTCATGCCACCACTTCTGACCCTGCCTCCGACTCCGATTTCGACTCCGATTCCGATTCCGATAAATCAAATTTAAAGACTCCGACTCCGACTTCGGTTCCGATAAAACTACCTCCGTTACATCCCTAGAATAAACATAGAAAATTCATTTGATATTGCAGGTGCGTTCATTCTGCGAGGCGTAGAAGGAATGCCGTCCACGCCTAGTAATTACACTGGCTACCTTTCCCTTTAATCCGAAACACAGCGAACTGTTTCACGGCTCAAATAAATTAATAAGAAAGTGCCCAGGAGTGCGACATAATACAATGTGCTAGCGTTAATGGTTTATACCAAAGCACAAACCTCTCTTGGTTTGTGACTTCAAAGATCTATGGACAGACTAAACGAAAAAAGACAGAAAAAAGCAACCGATCATGCATACTGTACATCCGCAAAATAAGAAATAAAATGAAAATTGTTTATTCCAAATTAACATCCATTAATTTATTACTGTATTAGACCAAAGGAATTCCGCATTCGCGTAAATTTATTGTGAGATTTTAAACCATTGTTAATTCCTCTGAGTTCAATGCGTGTGTTAGTTAGGGGCTTCGTATTAATTTTCTTTGGGGTTCCCCTCTGGGGTTTGAACAAGGTAGCTTTATTTATCTTACTATAATTTGATCAAATAATAACTTGGAACTGTTACAATTTAAACGGGAAACTACAACCGTAGTAGCGCTATTTTGGGTTAAAACTTTACTAATTTCAGGTTTCTCTCTTAACCTGTTAAGCATGAGATTCCAGACACAATTGATTTTTCCATTGTCATCGCCCCCCGGTGGTATATTGCCGCTTGACAGATTGCAAGAGATTAAACATTTTTAAAGACCTATGTTTATCTTTTATCGTCTTGTCACATCATTGCAGTTTCCACCACAAGCACAAAGATAAAAACTGGCTCTAAGCAAATTGATCCACAAAGTTTTCTATTTACTCGTACAGACTTTTATTTAACTTGCAATGTTTTTATGTAACTATGTTTGTTCGGGTGGAATCTTGCAACAATTTTTCGAAGGGTAAGTTTTTTGGGTCCTTGGTAGCTCAGCTGGTTAGAGCAGTCACAGTTTGGGTTAAATCCCCGCCTCAGGATATGATTTTTAGGGTTCCGTACCCAAAGGGTTCCGTACCCAAAAAACTGGACCCTATTACTAAGACTCCGTTGTCCGTCCATTCGTCTGTCACCAGGCTGTATCTTATGAACCGTGACAGTTAGACAGTTGAAATTTTCACAGATGATGTATTTCTATTGTCCATATAACAACAAATACTAATAAACAGAAAAAAATAATATTTAAGGGGGCCTCCCATACAACAAACGTATTTTTTTGTACTTGTTTTTGCTCGATATTGATAACGGCAACAGGTAGACCCTTGTTTATAGATAATGGTACGGAACCCTTCGTGCGCGAGTCCGACTCGCACTTGGCCGGTTTTTATTTTCTAGATTTAATATTTTGTCCAAAAGATTTTACATATTAACATATAAGCTAATAGATAATTCTAAATCTATGAACATCATTAAATAACTCTTAATCCAATCTGAAACTTAGTTGGGCCGCAAACATTACCGAAAGTTACGCAAACGTCTTAACAGACATTGCACAGGCCCAGGGGATGAAAGTTTGGAGCGCCAATGAGGTAGACCTCTTCACACTCCCTCGGGATTCTGAAAACCTGGTACTGATATGATGATATATTAATGATGACTTCCATATCGCTTGAGGGATTCTCAGCAATAAGGAAGAATCATTGAGGAATTTTCTATCATTTAGGAATTCTGAAAAGATAGTACTTACCTATTGTGCACAAAACTATCATGTAAAATGCACAAATGTTTCAGAAAAACGATTCTACCTAATGACTAAAGATAACAAAGCAAAATGGAAATGTGAACAGTGTTGGGACAGAGTACAAAATGATAACTGTAATATAAATATATCAACAACGAATTCTTTTGAGTCTTTATCTGACGATGAATATGCAGATATCATGTCTTTGTCACAAAACAGTAGACTGAATAACAGCTGCCCAGACCTAAGGAAAATAAATATGGAAGATAGGATCGAAAAATTAGAAAAACAAAACAAAGAACTGAAAGATAAATTACAAATAGCCGAAAATGAAATAGAGAACTTATTAATGGAAAACTCTAAGCTTCAAACCCTACTATCTAACAACAAGGAAAAGACAAAATATTTAACCAAGATATGTAATTCAAGTTCAAAAAAAAATATCACCCTAAGAAAAAATAGAAATAACCTAAATGGAACTGTTCTGGATTTTTCACACGATGAAAAACAAGACATAATTACCACGCCATGTAGGGCTAGTAAAATATACCACTTAGCAAACTCTGATTGCTCAAGCAAATCTTGCCTCTTGGGGAAAAGCTCACCAAAACATTCGCTAGATGGCACTCAGGTAAAATCTAGTATTAAGAAACCCATTATACACATAATTGGCGACCAACAAATACGAGGCCTTACTGAAGAAATAAAAAAATCACGTTCCGGAAAATGGAACGACACTTATGATGTTTTTGGCGTGCTAAAACCTTTTGCCACAAGCTCTGAAGTCCTGAGAAGCTGTGAACATTTATATGATTCTTTGACCGAAAATGATATATTGATTTTATCTGTGGGGACTAATGATAACAATCCTTATACAGTAATAACTAGTTTATGTAATGCTTTATGTAATCTGAAGAAATGTAGTATTTTCCTTTTAAGTGTTCAACAAAATTATTATTTGAATGTTCAGAAGCTAAATGCGCAGATTAGTCTAATTGTAAAAAACTATAAAAATTGTATTTTTGTTAACATTGACCAACTATTAGCCAACTACAGATTCCAAAGTAAGACATCTTTACAAAAAAAAATAAGTTTTAAATTAAATATCGAAATTGATTACTTAAAATATAAAAATGACTTTATTAAAAATGTATTAAAAATGAGAAACAGTTTAAAACATAAGACTTGCTATGATGTAAATAATAGTTCAAAAAATAATAAAAGTACCTCACAATTATTTAAAAAGGGTACAATACCATATTATTTCCGCATCGAAACAAAGAACCTTAAAAAAACGCCCCAAAAAGAAGTACATGATTTTTTTCAGTCCCCAAAGAAACCAAAAATAACTTTGTGATTTTTCATCAAAATATTCAAGGCCTACTTTCCAAAAAGGAACTTATTGAAATAACTCTTTCAGATCTTAAACATGACTTGTATCCTGATGTGCTTTGTTTCACTGAAACCTTCATAAAAGGCGGTGAAGAGAAAAATATTAATATTCATAATTATGAACTTGCAGCTCACTACTCAAGAAATAAAAAAAGGGGGGGCACCTGCATATTGGTTAAAAAAGGAACCTCTTACAAAAAAATTAGTATTTTTGATGATTACGCAGCAAATTTTCATCTTGAATGTTGTTCTATAAATATAATGTCACAGAACATTATAATTATTTGCGTATATCGTGCGTCAACAGCTACAAAGAAAAGACACTTTGAGTACTTTTTAGATAAATTGGAACTCATACTTAACAAATATTTATGTAAATACCCTAAACAGAATATAGTTATTGCGGGGGATATAAATATAAACACACTTTTACGAAATAATGTAACCAGTCATCTAAAAGACATTCTCAAGAACTATAATTTAGTACAGCACATAACCGAACCCACTAGAGGTATATCTTGTATTGACCATATTTTTAGTAATGTAAAAGGTGCCGTTGGAAATATACTCCCACTCTGGTTATCTGACCACGATACAGCACAAGTGCTTAGCTTTAAAACAAAGTCAAAACCAACTAAAACTAAAGTAATATATGCCTATAAGAGATGCTACTCTGTTGTGAATATTGAAAAGTTTAAAAGATATTTAGCCAGTTTCTCTTTTTCTGATGTATATAGTGAGAGAGAATCAAACGCTGCGTTTAATAAATTTTATGACTGGTTTTGCTTGCTATACAAACTCTGTTTTCCTGTTAATAAAGTTAAATTAAATGCAAACACAAATCTACGTTGGCTTTCCAAAGGAATTAAAAAGAGTTGTGCTACAAATAGAATTCTAAGGTACAACTATTACAAAAAGGGAACCTATGGTAGCAAAGACAAGTATAAAGTTTTTGCAAAACTATTAAAAAAATGCATATTACAAGCTAAAAAACTGACTAATAATAGATTTGTGCTAAATAGTAAAAATATTTGTAAAGCTACCTGGAAGATAATACAAAATGAACTAGGCACTACTTCACAGTGTAACAATTACATAGATTCAATTGATGTTAAAAACGGTGTTATAAGTAGCCCTACGGAAATCGCTACAGCTTTCAACAATTACTTTATTGAACTAACAAATAAGAATAATACGACTATTTTATATGAAGCCCCCAATGCCTCTCTTAATTATTCCATTTACCTTACCCCCATAGATGAATATTATGTTAGAAAAGTTATTATGGCGTTAAATAATACAAATTCAGAAGGGTATGACGATGTGTGTACAAAAGTTATTAAGGCATGCAAAGAACAAATAAGCACAGTTCTAGCATTTTTAATAAATCTGTCAATGGTCACCGGTACTTTCCCAGATAGTCTTAAACTATCAATAGTTAAGCCGTTGTATAAGAAGGGGAAAAAAACAATATTAGAAAATTACCGACCAATTACATTAGTGCCTGTTTTATCTAAGATTTATGAGAAAGTTATGCATGCAAAACTTATTTCATTCTTTGATAAGTATCATGTATTAAAGTCCAATCAATACGGGTTTCAGAAAAGTAAATCAACTACACACGCCATTTTTGATTTGGTAAACGAGACGCTAACATGCTTAAATGACAAAAAATATGCAACGGCCATCTTTTTCGATATGTCTAAAGCGTTTGACTTTGTATCCCATAGCCAACTTTTAAAAAAGTTGGAACACTGTGGTATTAGAGGTACTGCTTTAAATTGGATTGAGACTTATTTGAGAATTAGAATGCAAACTGTTGAAATCGTAAAATTTGACTCAAACCATCATGTGGCTCAAAAATATAGATCAAAATTCAAAGAAAATAAATTCGGAGTTCCTCAGGGAAGTGTACTGGGTCCTCTTTTATTCCTTGTCTATATTAATAACCTTCCAGATGTTACTGAGCATCGATGCACCCTATTTGCTGATGATATTTCTGTAGTAGTGAAAACGGATAGTAAAATGACGCTAAATGACCATAAAAATGACATTAATAAAACTATGATAACAATAATAAATTGGCTTAAAAATAATAATTTGCTTATTAATATTGACAAAACAAGTATAATTAATTTCAATAATATATCAAATCAGACATTTAATATAGATTACTATGGACAAATACTAAAAACTACAAATATGACAAAATTCTTAGGTATAGAAATTGACGAAAAATTTGACTGGAAAAAACAAGTAGAAAATGTGTGTAATAAAATCAATGGTTTCTCTTTTGCACTCTACAAACTAACGAAAATTGCAACAAGAAGCACAGCTCTTACAGCATACTTTGCTTACGTTGAATCCGTTCTGCGATACGGACTCATCATATGGGGAAATAGCACAGATATTAAAAAGGCATTTATTTCTCAAAAAAAATGTGTTAGAGCAATATGTGGTACTGCTCCTGACGAGCCATGCAGGCCATTATTTAAGCAATTAGGTATTTTACCACTTCCATGCCTTTACATCTTAGAAGTGGCCAAATTTGTAAAGCAAAATATGCATAAGTTTAGACAAGCTAAAGATGTTTACATACGAAATACTAGACATTGCAATAGATTGGTCTCTGTTATCATTCCTAAAAGCAAGCGATTTAATAAGAATTGTTATTGGATGTGTATATTGATATATAATAAAATACCTGAGAATTTTAAAGACTTACCCTTTAATAGATTTAAAAGCGCTTTATATAGCTGGCTAAAGGAAAATGCTTTTTATACAGTTCAGGAATTTTTTAATTACAAATAGATAGTTAAGTATTATTTGTGTTAATTTTGATTTTTGTATGTAATTATTAATGAATGAAATTAATTTAATATAATATTATGAAATGAATAATAATTTAATGACAATGAATTTTGACATAGGTAGGAATATATTTGCATGCTAATATAAGTGGCTGAATAAGCAGAAGTTAATATTATAATGACCATCTCCAGTGTACCTTATTCAATGGCAAATAAATATTTTCTTTCTTTCTTTCTATCGATAATAATCAAAATAATCTATATGCAAATAATCTCAAGAAGCACTTTTTTTATCGTCCAATGCTCTTTGAAAATGACATAATTTTACATCGGCTTCAAAAGTTTGAACAACCGGCAACACTCCGGAAACAGACACTCCTTAGAAATATTAAGTTACAAAGCTAATAACAGAAGTTCCATATCGATTAAGGAATTATTAGCAAAAGGAATACTTTACAAGGATTTTGAATTAATGATAGGATAATAAAGCAAGAAGTATTTTTTAATTTTGCCACTTTGACTATCTGTTTCTAATTCACTAACATTTGCTTAGCATTAATTGTCTCTTAACGATTTTTATCTCTGTCTATCTAAAGTAGATAGGCAGAGACAAATGTCGTTAAGAGTTTCCTAAGCCTAGGGAAGGAATAGTGAAAACAGACATAAGTTACACGATGAATGAGGTCGTCAAAGCTAATCGAGGAAGCGTTGCATTCCGAGCAGGAAAGCTTTCTTACGTTAACAACATAAGACATTCTCGTGATTTCCAAAGAGCAGTACGGTAACCATTTGATAGTTACCTTATCATTATCATTATTAAGGGGCCGTGACTACGGCACGATGCGCTTGGACCCTTCGGGATCTTTCTGCCTCGGCTGTCTTCATTCCTCCCGCGTGCCAAATATAGCTGCCATACGCTTCACTATATCTTTGGGGTTAAAGGCCCTATAGTCTTCTGGCCTCGGATACGCCACTTCCAGAAGACTCATTCTGATCCTGGCCAGGGCATCGCATTGACACAAAAGATGTTCCATTGATTCCTTGTCCTTACCACAAGCCCGACAAAGTTGTGCCGGGGAAATTTGCATTTTGTGAAGCATGTGGTTGATGGCAAAATGTCCTGTGAGTGCTCCAGTCAGGAAGCGAGCCTGTGTACCGTTTGTTAACAGTTACCTTTGTCGTATTAAAAATAAATAAAGCTTGAAACGAGCACTCCATGGAAATATAGACACAGCAATTATGTTTGCTATCGATCTGCAAGTAGGTCAGATCCTAAGAGATCGGCGCCGGCCTGTCGCGACGAGTGACGGTGTTTACAATAATAACACGGTTGAAGGGCGACGTACAGACGACGTTTGACGGTATTAATATTAACTGTGAGCCTTATCAGCCCGCCGGCGGTTCTTAGGTCACAAATTATCAAAACCGGAAAATACGATGGTGTTTTTTTATACAAAGCACAGCTAATAACTCGACGCCACCTTATTAGGTGAAAAGAGGTGGTTCTTATTAGGAGCGGTGAAAAGAGTATATGCGATGACAGCTAGTACAGGATAGACACACAGGTCCAGCCACCTCCACCTTGTCGGCCCATAACGTTTCTCTTCGCCCATGTTTTTTTTTTTTATACAACTTGATGACAAACAAGCTGGCGGCCCACCTGATGGTAAGCGGTTACCGCCGCCTATAGACACCTGCAATAACAAGGAAAAGCACTTGATATTGCAGGTGCGTTGTCGTCCTGAGGCCTAAGATGAAATGCCGTCCATGCCCAGTAATTACCCTGGCTACCTTTCCCTTCAATCCGAAACACAGCGAACTGTTTCACGGCTGAAATAAGAAAGGCGGTGGTACCTACCCAGGCGACCCTACATATGGGTCTACCACCTAGTTATAGGAAGGTGGAAACATGTTTGAATTGTTTTTATAAAGGGCCATTCAATTATTACGTAAGATGAATTAAGGGGGAGGGGTATCGACCATGTCTTATTTTTTCTTACAAGGGGGTGGGAAGGAGTCTCGATAGTTCTTACGTAAGATCACAATAATGCGCAAAGTTAAAATTATACTTAGAAAAAGCGCGGGCAACCGCGCGAGTGCCGAAGTTCGCTCGGATGCGTATAGGTACAACTAAACATTTCTAAAAATTGATACTTTGAAAAATAAACATTAAAACAAATCAAACGTGTATTCAATTTTTCCTTTAGATTCTTACGTAATAAATATTAAACAGGGGGGGGGAGGGGGTTAGAAAACTAGCAAAATTCGTCTTACGTAATAAATGAATGGCCCCTTAACAATCATTAATTTCGCTAAAGTAATTAAGTGACGTCGAATATTTAATAGCAAAAGGCAAATAAAATTATCCAATATATTATGGTAATTATAATAACGTTGCTTCCGCAAAGGGTTGTCAGCTGTAATGTGATAAAACAACATTTACATTAGCTCACATTTATATAGGTATATAATATATACTTCTCGCAGATCTGCTGGCAATAATTTCTTTAGATATAATATGTGCTATGTACTAATATAAAGAAAATGGCAAACCATTTCTATGAACTAATATAGCCCATGATTCAATTTACTGTCGTATTGACGGCACCACCTGTATAGTGTGGTGTAATAAATAAAAATTGGCAACCCTACTGTGTGTGTCAATTTAATTATTCACTCGGGCAGTTCGCGCGATGTCGATATGCAGTATATAAGCTTCTGAGAGTCATTGGTGGCAGTAATTGAATGATACCAGCGATTTGCATGATGAAACTGTGGTAGGGAAACCAACCTCTCAGTGGTTCCTTAATAGTAAAAAATCTATTGGTTCTGAGAGCTTGGAAGACTTACTTAATATATAACCAAATTATAAACATACTAAGATAGTAAGCTTCGCAGAAGAGCGACCTTACTGTAAAGTGTAAACAGTTTGCCGAAATTCTAATAGCTGAAATCTTCTTAAAGAAAAATATTAACTTGTTATTTTGTACCTACATAAAATCCAATCTAGATCGAAAGAACACTGTTTGAAGACACATACGATTATTCGTCGTATAAATATTAATATCTACAATTCCAATAAATCAACTTAAAGGTATAGCAATAAAGGCCACTTCAGCTTGACAACATTTTCTGTAAAACCAACATGATCATTTGCATAATATGTTTCGTAATAACAAATAAACATCACTTCGTATACAGACAAACTTATTGACTCGGATCCTGTTGGAGCAGCGCAAAAGCAGCTTTAACTCTCAGTAAATAGAAACGTATTTTCATCAGCAGAGGTCGGGTGTCGTCGCGGACATGGACGATGTCATTCACATCCTTGTAACGGTGGCATAAAGTTCTTTTTAATGTGCTCAATCAGGGCGCAGCTTTCAGCCCTTTTGACAACGGTCTATGGAGAATTGATTGCGCCTATAAATAGAGGCAGCCCTAACATTCCACGGTTAGGGTTGACACTCATGAATGTTTGACAGTAATTTCATTGGTTTGTTTCGCTAGTATTTTTATTATTATCACTACAGTGTATACTTAAAAGTAATGGTAATTATTTAAACTTTTATTAACTAACTTTCACAGATCCGATTGATTTGAAAAGTAGTGTACTGTCACTTCGGTGACATTCCCATGCCACACTAACCTTGAGCTGATCCTATACCATCAAAAAGTCTGCGGAATGCTTAATTCTTCAGAAACTTACAGCAGATACAGCGTGTTTGGTCTCATAAGAATAGTCTCAATGCGATGGTGTTAGATAGATGATTAATGAGGTCGGCGGTTACCTAACATTTTAAATTTCATATTTTTGTAACAACATTTTTTTTGCAGTCGACAGCACATCAAGCGTAACAGTTTGACCTGGAGACCGGGCGGTCTCCAGGTCAAACTCGCGGCGGCCTCTAATACGAACGCAATAAGGGCTTATTGCGTTCGTATTAGAGGCGGCTTTCGTAGTGCAACCATTACTCTTAATGTGATGTTGTGTGTACGTGTGTTTCCGAATAAATGAATTGAATTGAATTTATAAAGGTTGCGGGTTCACATAATTTTTTCTAGTTTACCTATATATTTTTTTAATGATAATTTTATCTAAGAACATTTTTTTATTCTAAACAAGTTGCCGTAACAACCCTTTAAAGTAATGTTATCGCAAATCAAAGCGTGCCCTACTTAGCTTCGCGTTGAGCGACGAATCAATAGCGTTTAATAATAGACAACCCTATCTTATTATAGCTAGGGTTGACAATTCATCACACGGCCGACTGCCAGTGTCATTTTATGTCAGATATTCAGAGTAATATCCACGGATTGGCGTCAGCTTTGCTATTCAATGATTGATTGATGGGCAATAATAATAATCTTGCTAATTAACATCAAGATTAAGATATTGAATGTGTCTATAGACAAAACATTGACAAATAGATAGACTTGCGAATGCGATATAAGAATGGTGATCAAGTAAATATAATAATACAAAACTAGTGTCTGCCCACGGCTCCGCTCGTCCGGATGTCGGTTATCGCTCCAAAATGTATTCTATTTCCTTTCTAGTGTCTCAAACTGTCTCCATACCAAATTTCATATACAGCGGTTCAGTGGCTTAATCTTGAAAGGTAACAGTCGGACGAAGTTCCTTTCGCATTTTTTCTATTAGTATAAATTGTGTCAAATATTACTAGGCAAGAGTGGTGTAGTTACGAATGCGTGGTAAGATAAGATAAGATAAAAGAATTGAAAGAAATAGAAAGAGATAAAAAGCCGATTTAAATTTTGTCGCTTACATTACGCGCGCGTGCGTTATTGTTGTCTTTATTCCTCGCGTTGAGAAATCATATTTCTATCCCACTCTGTCTCGGCCAAATCAAAGTTTTCAAGGAAAAAATCACTTGGTATTGCAGGTGCGTTGTCATCCTGAGGCCTAAGATGAAATGCCGTCATGCCCAGTAATTACACTGGCTACCTTTCCCTTCAATCCGAAACACAGCGAACTGTTTCACGGCTGAAGCAGGAAAGGCAGTGGTATACCTACCCAGACAGCCCTACATACGTTACCTACACTTCAGCTAACTAAGATAATGATTATATATTATACCACTGGTAATATATTATATGAGTGATGAGCAAGAAAGTAGCGAGTAAAATAAACATCATATTGCATATCTATACACATTTGGTTTCAAGTTTAGTGAAAGTTTTAAGTTTTAACATATTTTTATTTTACCTTTAGCATGGCCACGACAGAAGCACAGTTTCTTTAGGGAATGGCATTGATATTTTCCCTCCTTTTAGATATTGTATTCTGCAACTATCCACGCAAAGTATTTTTCATAACGTTATGAAGGACTCCGTTGGCTCGCAGCCAACGACCGTAAAACTGGTCTTTTAAGGAATGAGACGAAGTAAAGTATAAAGGAGGTATATAAAAAGAGCCCGAAAGGTCACCGATTTCTGATTTAAATAAAGTTTACGCAGTCTTAAAATCTAAATAGAAACTAAGTTAAGGAGACGGTGATTTATGGTTTGACGTTCTTAAGTAAGTATCTACTGTAATAAATTACTTAGTCTAAATATTCGCATGCTATTTTTATATGGCTAAATAGGTTAAAGCACAAATAAATGTAAAATTAACACCACACCATGTACGGCATTTCATCTTAGGCCTCAGGATGACAACGCACCTGCAATATCAAGTGCTTTTCCTTGTTATTGCAGGTGTCTATAGGCAGCTGTATATATACAGCTAGATAGCATACAGGTGTAGGCCCACTAGATGGTAACTGGTTACCACCGCCTACAGACACCTGCTACAACAAGGAAAAGTCACTTGGTATTTCAGGTGCGTTTTCATGCTGTGGTCTAAGTTGAAATGCCTCCAAAATCCAGTAATTACACTGGCTACCTTTAATCCAAAACACGGCGAACTGTTTCAGGGCTAAAATAAGAAAGGCGGTGGTACCTCATTTGCTATACCTCGCGGTAAATAAGTTTCAAGCTCCCACATATGTATAGAAAGATCCAATGTATGTATGTCGCCGCCTTCTAGTTAAATCAGCCGCTTAACTGGACATCTAGACCGTTGGTTTAACGCCGGCATGCAATTGAATGCCTAGCCCTATAGTTAATTGAATTAGACTCACTTAACGTAACGATTGTCTTGTACTGAAAAGTTTTGCTTTAATTGGTAGGTTCAGGATTACTTTTTATGACCACTTGTAGCCGACATCGTTTTGGTTCTAAGTAGTTATAAAAAAATAACCTTGAACCTACCAATCACTTAAACAGTCATACAAAAGCTCTTAGATTTAAATGACCTGCCTAGGCGTCCAATTGAATGGCTAATTTAAACAAGACGGCTGATAAGACGTTGAGCCATCTGGTTAAACGTTACGCTCAAAGACTTGGCTAGTTGTACTTCAGACGGGCTAGCCGTCAAGTTAAGCGGCGGATTTAACCAGGCGCCTGCAACATGTACACTAAGTGAGCAAGTAAAAATTTGATTGATTGATCCTTCCAGACAACCAACAAAATACGGACTACCTTACTAATTTACTATAGGTAGTAAATTCTACCGACTATCGGCATGCGAAACTTACCGGTTTTTTTTCTTACCCACAATCGGCACGCGACGCTTCGAAGGATGAGTGAACTCAAAAAATAAAGAAATGAAATAGTAGAATGAGCTACAAGTATAATCAAACATTAAAATAGCGATCTGGAGTTCAAATATTCAAAGAAACAAGATAAATCAATTAAGAAGAAAGCTTATTTAACAACTTCTTACTTAGAAAGTTCAGGAGACCGGAAGATTCTCTCCAATATTTTCTCTCAACAGATACGAAATTGTAAAACACATAAATGCTGAGCTTGTGACTTGTACGGAGTGAACTTTGTGTTTGAGATAAAAAGTTGTCATCATTAATTAAGGAAGGGAACTCATTTTGTCGTAACTCTTTTATGTTCGACTCTATGGGAAGGTAGGAATTATGTAAGCGTAGGTCCCAAGTAAAATGTAGGTACGGAGATTTTTTGTGATATTAATATAAATTTCCTTCAAAATACAGTACCAGGGTTATTTATATATTTGACTTTGTATCTAGCCTATGTATCACTTAGTATTTACAAAATTCATCATCATCACCAGCCTATATACGTCCCACTGCTGGGCACAGGCGTTCCTACAAGGGAGAAACACATGAGGAGTTTGGACCATAGCACCACTAAGCTGGCCCAATGAGGGTTGGTGGGTTTAAAGCGGTTGCTGTAACAACTGGGACCAACGGCTTCACGTGCCTTCCGAAGCACGGAGGAGCTCGAGATTAGAAATTTGATTGACCCATCCCGGGACCGACCATGGTGGAAGTTGCTTTGTTTTCGTAATCGAAACCAGAGCGCTCAAACCAATACGCCACTGAGCTCCTCAAAAAACAGTCAAAATTTGTCTATTATTCATTTATTCCCTCCACGCCCAAAATCGCTGGCTACCTTTGCCATCAATTCGGAAGAAGTGAACCTGTACCCCTGGCACGAACATTATTTAATTTCAAATCGTAATCGTATCGTTTATAGTTAAGCACGTTTGAAATTTAAAAGCGTTCGTGCTAGAGGTACCGTTATAAGACTGAAATATGAAAGGAGGTGGTACCTACCCAGACGATCCTACGAGCCTACAAAAATAAAGCTGCTTTCGTCATGGTTGATTTTTGATGGGTCAATCAAAATTTATAATCACGAGCTCCTCCGTGCTTGGTTGTGAACGTTGAGACGTTGGTTTTGGTATTTACTGTAACCGCTTTTACCTACCAACCCACATTGGGCCAGCGGTAGTGTTATGGGCCAAACTCCTCAAGTGTTTCTCCAATGTTACATGTTAAAAGCAAGAAGCCCTCTGGTTGTAGTAGAATACCAGTGCTTTGTTCACATCCCGCGGTGTGAACAAAATCCAGTCACTGAGTTTCGACACTTTTGCACTTCTACAACTGACACAATTATTGTTGTTTAGTGTGTATTGTTATACCTATGAAATTGTTTTATTCAAATTCAAATTATTTTTGTGTTTGATGATGAAAATAAATCTTTTATCTATCTATCAATCAATTTAGGGGGCCTGTGCCCAGAATTGGGACGTATAACGTATATAGGCGAATGCTGTGTAAAAATGCATCATGCTTTAGCATTAAAATTATGCATTAGCTTACGAGTCGCGCGCGCGCAGCCGTTCGTGGTGGGCGCGGTCTTAGTCACCATAGCGCTCTGTGATTATAAAAGTAACAAACAATGACGAACTTTTTAAAATGTAGTAATTGCAATATTGTGATTGACGAGATGCTGTCGTACATTCAAAACAAAGTGTCAATAATGGACGAAGATACGTTAGTGCGAATTTGTATTTCGTCTTTTACTACCGGCGAAATCAAAAAATCTAAATCACTTTTGTTTGACTCCATTCCTACGGAATTGCGGAAAATTTTACGGAAGAGTAAAGGAAAAGAAGAGAGAGATGTGGTCGACATCATAAACTTATTTAAGTCGGAAGAACCAGACGTTATACCAGTTTTTGTGGCAAGACAGCTTGAAAAATTACCTCCGATCACTTTTGATCATCTGGATTGCACTAAGTTGTTGAAGGATATTTTGAAGATGCAAAATTCTATTGATGAAATTAAGTCTAAATATGCTACGATAGATCAGGTTCGTGAGCTAAAGGAAGAAATAATGCAATTCAATAATGACTCCCTTATTCCAGTGTCTACGCTTAAAATAAACAAAAAAAGAGGTGCATGTTTGTTAGATAGTGGCCCTATGGGTCTGTCGCAGCCTGACCATAGTTCACCAGTAAAAAGTACCCAAAAGTTGGATTTATATGATAATACGCAAAGTACGAGTATTACGCCTAGGTACCGAGAGAAGAAGCGGGTAGGTGTCGAACTTTTGGATCGTCAGACGTGTACACTGTGCCCGCCACCGTCGCTGGTGGAGGTGATGAATCACGCGCAGAGTGAGAGCGAATGCGTGGAATCGAGTTCGAGTAAACACGACGATGCCCGAACTGTGACGAATTCTGAGACTACTACACAGCCGCAGTGCTCGGATGAGGCACCACACTGTGAGCAACGGCGGATGTATGTTAATGACACTCGTAACGTTGGAACGAGACAACAAAATACGCCAACAAATGAAAAGTTGACTCCTATGAGAAATGAGGAAAGAGAATGGCAAACTGTATCTTATCACAGGAAACAGACAAAATATCGGTACAGCGGCACAACTGGAAGGGCTAGAGATCTTGGTTGTAATTTTAAAGCGGCTGAAAGGAAAATTCCAATATTCATTACGAATATACACAGTGATACTACCGAGGCGGACATAATAAGTTATATTCGTAGCAAGACACAAGAATCGATAAATTTAGAGAAAATTACAATGAAAACGGATAGAGATCACAATGCTTTTAAATTCTTTGTATCTGAATCGAAATTATCAGTGTATTTGAATGCAAACATATGGCCTAAAGGTGCCATATTCAGGCGATTTGTTAACTTCAAACAGAGAACTTCGAACAGACTAAACGCTGTTGATGACCTTACTAACTATAAATGAAAAATCACCTTTATCGTTTCGCTAGTTTTAATTGTAAGAGTGTAAAGCGCTCAATTGAAGATGTGAAAGAGCTGTGTCGCAACTGTGACCTGGTGGCTTTGCAGGAGACCTGGTTGATCCCTGATGATATACCATATTTGGGCACAATCGATAGTGATTTTGGGTATACGGGTACTTCGGCAGTAGATATGTCCATCGGTATACTACGCGGCAGACCATATGGAGGGTGTGCTTTGTTATGGAGGAACAGCGTTTTCCGACAGGTGTCAGTGTTACAGTGCGATAATCCCCGTGTCAGTGCTATCAAAATAATCACAAATGATAGACCAGTCATAGTGATGAGTGTGTACATGCCAACGAACTCAATTGAGAATTTATCGGATTTTACGGACTGTCTTAGTACGGTAAGCGCAATCATAGACGAACATAGTATTGAATCTATTTTTATGTTGGGCGACTATAATGCCGATCCTTCAGAGTTGTTTTTTAAAGAGCTAATAGAGTATAGTGATGAGCAACAGTGGTCATGTATAGATGTAAACATACTAGGTGTCGATTCCGGTGCTTATACTTATATAAGTGATGCACACGGAACCTGCAGTTGGTTGGACCACTGCTTAGTGACACAGTCAGCTGAGCAATCTGTAGTTAATGTATGCATAAGATATGACACTTTCTGGTCTGATCACTTTCCTATTATTTTAGAATGCGAATTGGATGTATTAATGCCGAAATTAACACCAAAAAAATTTTCCGATAACAGAGACATTCTTTGGGGTACTAGAAGTGATGAGCAGATTGTAATCTATTCCAGAGAATGTCATAAGAACCTAAAATTAATTGACTTCCCGACTGAATGTAGTAATTGTGCCGATATGTACTGTAATAATCCTTATCACAAACATGTCCTTGATACACTATACTCTGACATTGTAACCGCCCTTCAGCGGGCTTCTATGGTGGGTCGAGGTAGCAGGAGAACAGAAAGACGTGAACGGCGCGTTGTAGGCTGGAATAGGTACGTCGCAGGAGAGCACCGGGTTGCCAGGTCTAAATTCAGGGACTGGGTTTTGAGTGGCCGACCTAGATCGGGGCTTATTTATAATGAGATGTGTGAAAGCCGAAGGGTATTCAAATCGCGTTTGAAATGGTGCCAAAATCATCAGGACCAAATTAAAATGGACACCCTGGCAGAGAAATATGCTAAGGGTGATTTTCGTGACTTTTGGAAATCTACTAATGTTTTGAATGTAAAGCCTGGTTTACCGGCGAGTGTCGATGGTGTTTGCGACCATAGGGATATTGCGAATATTTTTAAAGACAATTTTTCTGTACAGTCGCCTTTGGGTCCGTCGAAGGGGGTGATCAATGCTGTCTTTTCCAAAAGGAATATAGGGGTGCGCTTTACAGCCAAAGATGTGTCACAAACTTTAAACCGTATGACAAAAGGAAAGTCGCCAGGGCACGATGGACTTAGTGTTGAGCACCTGCTTCATACGGGCCCACATATAAATAGACTACTAGCAATGTTTTATTCTCTTAGCTTA